>JARBWK010000005.1:18098248-18124252 GCA_030556195.1 Anolis apletophallus | reverse complement strand
ACACTGTAACTCCCAATGTCAAGGTCTATTTTCCCCAAACTCCATCTGTGTTCACATTTGGGCATATTGAGTATTTATGTTTGGTTCTGATCCAACATTGTTTCAGTCCACAGTGCTCTCTGGATATAGGTGAACTACAACTCCAAAACCCAAGGTCAATGCCCACCAAACTCTTGGTTATGGGAGTTCTGTGTGGGAAGTTTGTGTCTTTCTGCCATTCCTGCCAGGATATCTATGTTGTGTTCATCGAAACAGGTCCAGGTTTCACACTGAGTGTATAAATACATTTTAAAACATATTAACTATATGTATCACTGTGTTAGAGTGTCATTTCGTGTCATTTTGGTTGGTGGTGTGCCCCAGGATTTTATAAATGTAAAAAATGTGCCGCGGCTCAAAAAAGGTTGAAAAACACTGTGTTAAACAATCTTTATCTTTTTTTGGAAAGGCATGACGATTTAGAAATCATAACCTTTTGGAAAACCAGGAGTCTCCATAGCCTTTTGGAAGCGTGACCCTTTTTAATTGGCATTTGTACTATTTAGAATAATCATAACCCTTTTGTAAAGAATGATCTTCCTGAGAAGAGTTAAATAGTCATTTAAGTGAATTTTCTCCTTAGTGGTAAATATCCACTAGAATTCATGCAAGGCAAATTATGTTTCTCAGTTGTTAGACTGATATACCTGGTTATCTCTCTGAACTGTTAGGAACAAGGATATGCCAATGCACAAAATATATAGCAGATCTTCAGAAGTGTTATTTCAGTTGCCCAAAAAAGACTGACTACACACTGCAGCATACTGACACTACTGACTACTAAACTGTACTGTACACCCTTCTAAAATAGAGTCTCAGTCTGAATAGTCCCAGATCTGGTCACATAGTCTCAAACAACATAGAGTTAAGGGGAAATTGTATATCAATATATACACAGAATATAGTAAGCAATCTGAATTATATACATAACTAATAACTAGAAGGTTGTTATTTCCAACCAACTTTAATATCTTGATTTTGCAGCACACTATAATTTGTCTTTCATTCAACGGATTACAACAATGTAACTTATGTATACATTAGTAAGGAAACAGTACTAAGTACTCTCACATCTCTTTATTTAAGCTGAACCACCAGAACCAAATTCCATAGTCAGATGTTTTTCCTACAAAATCGGTTCGCATGTGTTGACATCTGTGTTTCTGCAATAAAAAATCACCACCAAATGCCAACCCACGAAGTCATGCATCCTCTTGCTTTAGAAAGCCTTTCATGGAATGGTTTTGTTCTTTGGGGAATTACTTAATATCCCTGCCACAACTCTGCATGGTTTCTGGTGTGGTGAGATTCACTATAGCCTTTCTAAGTTCCCACAAAATTCATTGGTCTACACATACTAAAGGAAAATTGCATGCAACTTGGCACTCTGTGAGACTGGAGAATTTGTACAGGGTGGTCTTTCTTTGGTGACAACTGCATGGCACGGCATTTAATAACGTTTAATACAAATTAGTAATCCCTGAAAATACTTCAAACATCATTGTGCTATAAAGTATGTTTGCAAAAAAGGTCAACCCACTGATGTATTTCTGCTTTACTAATATTATTTAAGGAGCTCCCAGTAGCACAGTGGGTTAAACCACTGAGCTGCTGAACTTGCTAAAGGTCGGCGGTTTGAATCTGGGAAGTGGGGTGAGCTCCTGCTGTTAGCCCCAGCTTCTGTCTACCTAGCAGTTCAAAAACATGCAAATATGAGAAGATCAATAGGTAGAGCTTCGCTGGGAAGGTAACGGCACTCCATGCAGACATGCTGGCCACATGACCTTGGAGGCATCTATGGACAAGGCCAGCTCTTAGGCTTAGAAATGGAGATGAACACCACCCTCCAAAGTCAGACACAACTAGACTTAATGCCAAGGGGAAGCCTTTACCTTTATTTATTTATTTAGAGTATTTATATTCCTCCCTTCTCACCCTGTAGGGGATTCAGGGTGGATTACAATGCACATAAACATTCAATGCCATTAGACATACAACATACGCATATAGACAGACACAGAGGCAATGTAACATTCCAGCTTTCCAGCTTCATGAGGGTATGCTCGATTCTGGTCACAGGAGGAGCTGCTGCTTCACCATCCACTTGTGACATCGAGTCCTTGATGAAGTACTCCCTCATTCTTACGTACACTGCTGGAAGGTTTTATGGTATCGTAAATTAGTTAAATTAGCCTCCCCACATAAAGCAGTACCTAAATCTCCTACTTGACAGATGCAACTGTCTTACGGGCTGCATAGGTCAACAGCAAGCTAGACTATGGTCAGGAGCTCACTCCAACCCGGGCTGGCTTCAAACACATGAACTCTCAGAAAGTAGCGATTTACTGCAATTGGCTACTAACTAGCTGGGCCACAGTCCAGTGTTATTTAAAAGTTTCAGTGATGATTCTAATTGGCTTTGAATATCAAATCAGTACCCATTGCTGCTGTTATCCATAAAACATAACTTCTATGTCTACTACTAAAAGTATCATTTTATAAACCTTATTTCCACTTAAGCTTTACAACCAGCCAATTCATCAACCATATTCCAACATATATAGCACCGACAGTGACAAAGGATTGTAACTGTGACCAACAAAACCATTTATCAGGTTTTCATCACCTTGCTGTGTTGAGGCAAAAAAAAACCACATGGCTATAAAAGCATGTGTGTTAAGGAAGATAGTTTTTAATTAATTTTTTTAATTTAGTGCAAGCTATAGAAGTTAAAACATGATATGTTTAAAACATTAGGTACAGTAGTACAAAAATTCCAAAACGATCAAATAAACAAAACATAGTTTTAAAAAACCCTTATTGCATTCTTTTTTTTGGCACAACACATTTTTGTCCAAATGCTTACATGAGTAAATAGTTCAGAGCAGAGAGTTGGGCAACTAGCTCTCCCATGGTAAAGACTTTGAAGTCTAGCTTAGCTGTAGTTCCATCAAGAAACAGTGTAACCCAGGCATGGGCAAACTTTGGTCCTCCTGGTGTTTTGGACTTCAACTCTCGCAATTCCTAACAGCCTCAGACCCCTTCCTTTTCCCCCTCAGCCACCTTTAATTTATAATATCAAGGCAGATAATTCACATTACCTGCTTTGAACTGGATGATCTACAATAGGGAGGGAAAAAATGAAATGCAAAGATGTCAGGAACTCCAATTCAACCAGAAAAGACACGCCAAAAGTCCTTTGTCTTCCAGTGGTGATTTATTGAAGTACAGCAAACTTGTAAAGCTAAGACACCCGAACCCTTCCACCACAATCCTTAAATACCAACCCCCTCCCTATGTAACATCCTGTAAAGATTGCATCAGCCACCCTGACTCAGCCTACCCAGTAGTCCTCTTGGATATTACTTCATATCCTCCTGGTAACTAGAGCAAAGTTCACAACCCCATTGTGATCCTTAGCAGAGAAGTGGAGCAAAGTTCATGGCTGCAGTTCTCTCCTTCTGACTCAGCTGAACCTCATCCCACTCATGGCAGAGTGGAATCTACTCTGGCCCAAGGCATAGAGATTCCATTCCTGACATTATGCCTCCTTCGTCCTCCCCCTGGGAAACAAAACACTGGTCAAGATCGTGGTACGAGGGGATTCACATACCGTTTCAATAAGTTACAGTGGAATACAGGATGAATCTTTCCCATAACCTTTGGTAAAGCCAACCGATAAGAAACCTCATTCACACGTTCATTCACCCGAAATGGTCCTATAAACTTTGGGCCCAGCTTACGAGAGGGTAATCCCAGCTTTAAATTTTGGGTGGACAACCATACTAGATCACCCACCTTATACGCTTCCCCCTCTTGTCGCTTCCTATCCCCAAAACGCTTATATGTACTTTGAGCCTTCCGTAAAGATTCCGTCACTCTTATCCACTCCTCCTGAGCCCTGTTCCTCCATTCTCCTGAATCTTCTACGAAAGCACCTAGTCCAACCGGCAACGGGACTACCTCCTGCCCATACACCACGGAGAAGGGAGTTTTCCCCGTGGAGGAATGCACAGAGCCATTATACGCTACCTCCGCATATGGCAACAGATCCGCCCAGTCGCTCTGCTGCTCATTCACAAAGATCCGCAAGTAGCTAGCTAATGATTTTTGCGTTCTCTCAACGCCTCCGTTACAACATGGATGATAAGAGGTGGTCAATTTACGGTCTGCCCCTAGCGTCTCTAAAAACTTCTCCCAAAACTTGGCAGTAAACTGCACCCCTCTATCACTGAGCACCTGCTCGGGACATCCATGTAAACGATACACATGTTGCACATATAGCTTGGCTAACATTTCCGCCGACGGCAATCCTGTTAGAGGAACAAAATGAGCCTGCTTAGAAAACAGGTCCAGGATCGTCCAAATATACTTGTATCCCCTACTGGAGGGCAACTCCCCCACAAAATCAGTGCTTACATGGGTCCAGGGTCTAACAGGAGAGGCTACCACTTGAATTAATCCTGGAGGCTTAGCAGTAGACAACTTCCCCCTAGCACAAGCCTCACATCGGTTGATATACTCTTTCACCAACAACCTCATTCCCGGCCACCAATATCTACTCCTAATTGCCAAGAAGGTCTTGGTGAATCCCCAATGCCCTGCAGATTTATGATCATGAAACAACTCCATTATCCTATTCCTCAGTACCGCCGGTACATACAACCTATCTCGTACTAGCCACAACCCCTTGGTCCTTTTGCACTCAGTCTCATGGGATTTTAACCACTCATCCCCTTCATAACATCGCTGGAACTCCTTCATCCAGTCTTCCAACTCCTCTTTGTCCTGCTTCGCTTCCAGTTTACATTGGGCTCGGGTCTGCACTTTCAAACCCCATTGATCCTTAGTAAACAGCCTCCCTACCCCAGCAGGAGGTTCTCCCCCCATCACTGGATAACGTGACAACGCATCCGCCACCACATTGTCTTTCCCTCTAATATGCCTCAACACAAAATTAAATCGAGCCAAGTACTGAGCCCATCTCAACAACTTGGGTGACAACTTCTGGGGCTCCCTCAAGAACTGCAAGTTCCGGTGGTCTGTCAACACTTCGAAGGGATGAACAGCACCCTCCAAAAATTGTCGCCACGTTTGCAAAGCATATCTAATGGCAAACGCCTCTTTTTCCCATATGGGCCAACTCCGCTGCTGTTCATTAAACTTTTTGGAGAAAAATGCACAGGGCTTTAGCACCCCCCCTTCATCTTTCTGCAATAGAGCCCCTCCGTATGCCCAAGCAGAGGCGTCACTCTGCACTACAAAAGGTTTGGCGGGATCCGGGTGTCTCAATAAAGGCCCTCCAGTAAACGCCTTCTTCAGTAACTCAAAAGCCTTCTGGCACCCTGGCGTCCAACTCAACTTAGCCCCAGGTGCCCTCACCTTCCTACCCTCTCCCATACCTTTTGTCTTTAACAACTCGGTAAGGGGCAATACGATCGTTGCGAACCCCGAAATGAAAGATCTATAAAAATTAGCCAGACCCAAAAAACGCCTGCAATTGCCTCCTGGTTCGAGGAGCCTCCCAAGCTAATACATCTGCCACCTTGGCTGGGTCCATACTCACCCCCTCTCTATTAATCCTATATCCCAGGAAGTCAATCTCATTTCTCATAAATTCGCATTTGCTCAGTTTCACATATAGCCTTGCCTCCTTCAATCTCTCTAACACTTCTCGGACCAACCGCACATGCTCCTCCTTGGTTTGCGAAATCACAACTATATTATCTAAATATACATATACCCCCCTATACAACAGGGGGTGCAGCACCTCATTTATCAGCTGCATGAAAATGCCGGGGGCGCCGGACAATCCGAAGGGCATGACTAACCACTCGAATAATCCGAGTGGGCACGAGAAAGCTGTCTTCCACCTATCCGTTTCCTTCACCCGAACCATATGGAAAGCATTTATAATGTCCAATTTAGTAAAGTACTTCCCCTTTCCCATCTGTCCTAATAGGTCCTTAATCAGAGGCAAGGGATAACAATTGATCGTGCTGATAGCATTTAACCCTCGGTAATCAATACACAGTCTTAATTTGCCATCCTTCTTCTCCCTAAACAGGACTGGAGCAGCTATAGGAGACTCAGACCTTTGGATAAACCCCTTCCTCAAATAGTCATCGATTTGTTCTCTTAACGCTAGCTTTTCTTTCTCCGTCATAGGATATATTTTGGGCTTGGGCAATACAGCTCCTTCCTTTAATTCCACCTTACATTGTACCCTCCTGACTGGGGGAAGACCATCTGCTAATACTGGATTAAATACATCCTTTAGATCAGCATACTCTTCTGGAATCATTGGCTCTTCCTTTTCCCCTTTCCCCTCAGTCATGCTCACATTCACATCCAATTCCGGCCGACACCTTAGGGTACCCGCTTTCCAGTCAATAACCGGGTCAGCCTGCTGTAACCATGGCAATCCCAAAATTATATCATGTTCCTTAATTGGGGCCACTACACAATCCAGTGTTCCCTCCCAATTGTCAACTTTACCCTTTAACCACTTGGTCCCTAAAGGAAAAGGGCCCCCTTCCACAAAGGTACCATCTAATTGAGCAAAGTGCACTGGAATCGGTAACTCCTGAGTTTCACATTCTAGATTCTTAACTAATGTGGGACATATAATATTTTCAGAACACCCACAGTCAATTAATGCTTGATGTGATTGATATTGTCCCTTCTTCTTTAACTCGATGTCACACATAATGCTTGGGGCTTTCTCACTCACCCCTTCCCCTTCTTCGACTTTCTCTCCTAAAGCCCCTCTAGCCACCGCCACAGGTCTGCCATCAGGGCCTCTTCTTTGTGGACACTGAATTGCGAAATGTCCAGACTGAGAACAAATGTAGCATAAGCCTTTTCCCTTTAACTTGCCACCAGTTCCCGTTCCTCTCAGTTGGCTCTCATTCCCAGCCGGCCGCTTCAGCGTAGGCCGCGGTTTCCGCAAAGGTCCAGAAGTAGACTTCCATCGCTGGACCTGAGCCAGGATTCCCCTCACTCGCCGCTTTAGGCCGGGTTCCTCCAACCCCTTCCTTCGGGCCTCTAGTCAGGGCATCCACCCCCCACACTCCTGCCAGAGATCTAGGGCGGGTTTCAACCCTCTCCTCATCCATCCAGGAATAGCGGGTAAAATCACCTCCGCCGACCGGGCCCCACCTGGAGTCTTGGCTAGGGTTCTTTGCCAACTGCTGTGACACCCTCTGGAGCGTGTTCTCCATAGCCTCCTTTCGGGCCTTCAACACTGCCACCTCCGTGGGAGAGCATGGCTCCGTGGTCTCACTCCCATACGCCGCATCTTTAGACTTACTGCGCCCCGCCGCCGCCGCAGCCGAGAGCCCCGCTCCACCGACACGCTGGGATGGGAACATCCAACTTCCATCTCCAGCACCAAAACGGAGAGTATCTCTTTCCGGAACGGAGCCGCCTCACGCCATCGCTGTTGGGTCTCCAATCCGGTCAGGGAGGCCAACCTCATCCATGGTATTCCACTCCCCGTCCTGAGCCTGCTGGGCTGCATCCATAGTGAAATCCCAGCTCTCCAGGTATTCCTCCGCTTCATGCAAAAACCTCTCCATCGCCTGGGAAAGTTTCAGGGGTCTTAGCTTCTGTCAGGAACTCCAATTCAACCAGAAAAGACACGCCAAAAGTCCTTTGTCTTCCAGTGGTGATTTATTGAAGTACAGCAAACTTGTAAAGCTAAGACACCCGAACCCTTCCACCACAATCCTTAAATACCAACCCACTCCCTATGTAACATCCTGTAAAGATTGCATCAGCCACCCTGACTCAGCCTACCCAGTAGTCCTCTTGGATATTACTTCATATCCTCCTGGTAACTAGAGCAAAGTTCACAACCCCATTGTGATCCTTAGCAGAGAAGTGGAGCAAAGTTCATGGCTGCAGTTCTCTCCTTCTGACTCAGCTGAACCTCATCCCACTCATGGCAGAGTGGAATCTACTCTGGCCCAAGGCATAGAGATTCCATTCCTGACACAAAGATACAGAATGGGGGATGCCTGGCTTGATAGCAGTATGTAAGAAAAAGATCTTGGGAGTCCTCGTGGACAAGAAGGTGAACCTGAGCCAACAATATGATGTGCCAGCTTAAAAAGCCAATGAGGTTTTGGCCTGAATAAATAGGAGTCTAGTGTCTAGATCCAGGGAAGTCATGCTACCCCTCTATTCCACCTTGGTCACACCACACCTGGAATACTGTGTCAAATTCTGGGCACCACAATTGAAGGGATATGTTGACAAGCTGGAATGTGTCCTGAGGAGGGCAACCAAATGATCAAGGACCTGGAGAACAAGCCCTATGAGGAACACCTTAAAGAGCTGGGCATGTTTAGCCTACTTAAGAGAAGGCTGAGAGGACACATGAGGGCCATGGATAAATATGTATGGGGAAGTCATAGGGAGGAGGGAGCAGGCTTGTTTTCTGCTGCCCTGGAGACTAGGAGGTGGAACAATAGGTTCAAATTAGAGGATCCACCTGAACATGAGGAAGAACTTCCTAACTGTGAGAGCTGTTCAACAGTGGAACTCTCTGCCCTGGACTATGGTGGAGGCTCCTTTTTGGAGGCTGTTAAACAGAGGTTGGATGGCCATCTGTCGGGGGTATACAATCCAGATAATCTGGATTGTATACAGCTCTTTAGAAGAAGCCCCAGGGCCCTTACAGAACAGCCATATAACCCAGAATATCAAGGCAGAAAATCCCACAATATCTACTTTGAATTGGGTTATCTGAGTCCACACTGCCATATATTCCAGTTCAGAGCAGATAATGTGCAGTTTTATTCAGCTGTGTGGAAGAGCCCTCAGAAAAAGCCACCGTCTAAACAAATTTCGTCAAAGAGAGAGACCCCATGATAGGTTGCCACACATCACAAATGACTTGATGCCATACAACAACAGGACTACACAGGGAAGGCTTGCATAAGTAAGTAGGCCACCATATTCATCTATATATAGATATTTTGTTGAATTTTAGAGGTGACAGTATTCCACATAGTGGGTTCCACAGTGCTGAAAACCTTGCTCTGACAGACTGCAGACGGTGGATTGCAGATTGTGTATGCAGGATTTATAATCTTTTCAGTTCACAATTTATTCTGAGGACAGAAAGTGCAATGTCTGTACTTCAGTTGTCATATTTATTAATGCTGTTTACAATAAAATGTGAAATACAGAACACTTTCATTTCCTTTGAACGGGCACAGACGTATTGTGGTCTAAGAACAGGGGTGCCTCATACCATCATTGCCGGCTTCCGTTTATCACCTCCACCTACAGAATTTGGAGTAGGAGGCTCTACTGTAATTTGGAAATTTAATCTGGCCACGCTGGCCCACACATTAGTTACATTTTGGATGGATTATTGCAACACACTCTATGTGGAGCTGCCTCAGTTAGGAAGTTCTTCCTCATGTTCAAGTGGAATCTCTAATTTGAAGCTATTGTTCCAGGTCCAAGGTCTGAGCAGATTTACCCTCACAAGTGCATTGGTGGGAACATGGGAAAAGCCCTTCTCGGTGGTGGTGCTCCAGCTCTGGAATACCTTATCCAAAAAAATTAGGGAGGCACCCCTCCTAGCTTCCTTCAGGAAAGAATTAAAAACATGGATTTGGAAGCAAGCATTTGAAAATGGTTGATTATAATTCTACCGTGATGGTGGGTTATAGCTGCACTAATGCCAACTGGCTTGAACTGGTCTCTATTTTCTATTGTACTCTTGCTATGTCAAATTATTAGGATTGTTGATATTGTCGTTATGTATTATGTTTTTATTTTTGCTTTTGCATTGTGTTCTATCTTCTGTTAGGTTTTTGTTATTATCATTTATGTATCATGTTTTATTTCTGTGTTTTGCACTGTGGTTTACTCTCTGTAAGCCACTCCAAGTCTAGTTTGGTGAGGGGACAGGATATAAATAAAGTTTTATTTAATAATAATAATAATAATAATAGTTGTTGTTGTTGTTCAATTGTGACCAGAAACGCAGTTGTGGAGCATACAAAGATTGTTTATTGCCTGTCATCTCCAAGGAAACAGGCCAAATGGCAATTGATGTGAAAAAGGTATGCCCAAGATCCTATGAGAACCTACTGTAGATCTGAGTAGATTATATTGGATTAAAGCCTTTTCTAGGTAAAGGTAGTCCAATTGTGTCCGACTTTGGAGTGTGGTCCACATCTCCATTTCTAAGCTGAAGAGCTAGCATTGTCCGTAGACACCTCCAAGGTCATGTGGCCAGCCTGACTGCATGGAGCGCCATTACCTTTCCGCTGGAGTGGTACCTATTGATCTACTCACATTTGCATGTTTTCGAACTGCTAGGTTGGCAGAAGCTGGGGCTGACAGCAGAAGCTCATGCTGCTCCCCAGATTTTAACCTGCGACCTTTCGGTCTACAAGCTCAGCAGCTCAGCACTTTAAGCTACTGCGCCACTGGGTCTCCAAAGCCCCTTCTACACAGCTGTATAAAAACCAGATTATCTGCCTTGTACGAGATTATCTAGCATCATTAACTCGGATAATCCAATTCAAAGCAGATAATGTGAATTATCTAGCTTGATATTCTGGATTACATAGCAGTCTAGAAGGGCTGGAAGTATGGCTCTATCTTGACTCAGTAAGAACTGTATACAGGACCTCTTCTTTGGCATCCCACTTTGAGTTTTCTTCTTCCTCTCTATAGACATGGACCATTCTCTCAACATCCACACTGGCAACAAAAATGCCAAGTGCTTTTATTATTTACACAGTCACCCACTTTTCCCTTTTTTAAAATTGAGGCTGAGAGCAAGGAAAAGATCATCATCACTATCACCACCACCAACAATCTGATGGGCATTCTGCTGCATTAGACGTCAACAAGAGAAGAATGGAAAGCAAGTATTGTATTACATGAAATGACCTCTAATTCTTTCACATTCTGCAGAAGGCTTGGATGGGGGGGGGGGGGATGCCTGTTATCGAGTGAGCTTATGCTGAGAAAATTCACAGGGTTATAAAGACTTTGTGCATGACTCTAAAAATAGAGAGAACTGGCAAGAATCATGGGCTCTGACATGCCAAATTTAGTCTATTGCTGTTTTTCTGTCCAGCCACTAATACAGTGAAAAAGGAGGGGAAAAGCAGCAGCAACAGCTTTCTCCCTCCTAGAAACTTTATTTAGCTCATATTTTCATTTAAATAAATGCCGTACTCTATATCCCTAGAGATTTGGGCAAACATTTTCTCATTTGGGGGCAGGGAAAATAATAATGGTACACACAGAATGAATCAGCTTGCTTGATTCTAACTGTAAAGTCGCAAATCAGATTCAACTATTGTATATTTATCGTGTCAGAAGCGATTTGGGGGTACAGTTATAATGTATTTAAAAACACAAACAAAGTTAAAAACTTGGCATTATACTAAATGTCATTTTTGCTCAAAAACTGACCACTTGGAGTGCCTCTGGTGTCGCTGTGAGAAGGTCCCCCATTGTATATGTCGCAGGGCTTAGGCTGTATTGTAATAATATTATTATTTATTTACATCATTTATATTCCGCCCTTTTCACCCTGCAGGGGACTCAGGTGGATCACAATGCACATATACAGGCAAACATTCAATGCCAAAGACATACAACATATATAGACAGACAATGAGCTACACAATTGGATGAGAGCCCATCCCGACCCAGGCAGGCCTTGAACTCATGACCTTCTGCTCAGTAGAGATCTTATGCAGCTGACTCCCAGCCAGCTGCGCCACATTCCCGGCCTGTGGTTTGTGGTAAGTAGTGTGTGGTTTGCTCTTCTCTGCATTTACATGTCGTGGACTACTCTTTGTAGCCCAATTTCTGAAGATTGGTTTAGCATCTCGTGGTGCCAGAGCGCAGTCTGTTCAGAGCCTTCCAAGTTGCCCAGTCTTCTGTGCACCCAGGGGAGAGAATCTCATACAGTATCAGTCATGGATTGAGGGTCCGGGCTTTCGCCTGCCAGTTTGGAACTCTTGCTTGCTGAGATGCTCCTGTAAGTATCTCTGTAAATCTTAGGAAGCTATTTCTTGATTTAAGGTGCTAGCTGATATCCGAACAGAGGATGGGCTGGAGATGTCACTGCCCTTTCATTATTGGCTGCTACTTCCTGATGGTTGTCAGGTGGTGCAATACCAGCTAAACAGTATAATTTCTCCAGTGGTGTGGGGTGTAGACATCCTGTGATAATGCAGCATGTCTCATTAAGAGTCACATCCACTGTTTCAGAATGATAAGATGTGTTCCACACTGGGCATGTGTATTCAGTAGCAGAGTAGCAAAGCACAAGGGCAGATGTCTTCACTGTGTCTGGTTGTGATCCCCAGGTTGTGCCAGTCAGCTTTCGTATGATATTATTTCTAGCAACCACTTTTTGCTTGATAGTCAAGCAGTGCTTCTTGCAAGTCAGAGCACAGTCCAGGGTAATTCCTACATTTCCTTCATGTCCGAAACGTCTGGCTCCTTCCGGGTCTCCTTCAAGGTGTTAGTTCTAACGTTCAAGGCCTTATATGGTTTGGGGCCAGTGTACTTGAGGGAGCGTCTTACCCCATACAAACCCAGAAGATCACTGCGCTCAGAGGGGCTTAATCTACTAGAGGTCCCTAGTATTAAGATCTGTAGGCTGTCGAGCACCCGGCAGAGAGCATTTACAGTGGCCGCTCCGACCCTCTGGAATTCTCTGCCGGAGGAGATACGAGCACTACGGGGTTTGTTGGCCTTCCGCAAGGCTGTGAAGACTTGGCTATATAGGCAGGCATTTGGTCCCAACTGATGCCTCCTTAGTTGCCAGCTGCCAACATACCGTCATGCCATGTATTGCCTCTGCGTATTATTGCTTGCCGGGATCATTTGTGGGGAGGGGGGCTTTTGGGTATACGTCTTTTATCTGTTTATTGATGTTTTATTGATTTTATGCTGTAAACCGCTCTGGGCTCCAGAGAGAGCGGTCTACCAAATCGAATTTATAAATAAATAAATAAATAAATAAATGTCTGTATACCTCTCCAGGAAAATCTACACTATCTTCATGCTCATATCTATGGAACTATTGAGTGAAATCATGGCTCTGCCTTTTCCTCTCCTCTGCTTCAGTTCCCCCTGTTCATAGGTTTTCCCATTAGTGTAGATACCCACCTTTATATTAGTTTAGGGTGGAGCTTAAAATCCCCCCAGAGGCCAGTGTTAGTTGGTCTATTCCAGGGGTGCCCACACTTTTTCAGCATGCAAGCTACTTTTAAAACAACCAAGTCAAAAAGATCTACCTTCTGCCTGCGTGCTCCTGCTGCCGCACGGCATTCCTTCCGCCTGCGGGGCATTGCGGGAACGAGGGAGCGTGAGGCGGGGCCTCCAGAGGCTCGCCTCATGCTCCGCCCTGCCTCTCTCTCATCCGGAAGCAGCCGTGCAGCCTCCACTGCTGGCAAGAGAGAGGCAGGGTGGAGCACGAGGCGGGGCCTCTGGAGCCTCCGCCTCGCGCTCCCTCATTTCCGCAATGCCCCGCGGAAGGTGCTCCCTCGTTCCCACAATGCCCCATGGAAGAAGCGCCGAGGGTGCGCTGCGCGGAGTGTGTGTGTGCGCAGGGCAGAAGCGCCCCATCTGGCTGCGATCGACCTCATTTGGACTCGCGATCAACATTGACTTCGTGGGCAGCCCTGGTCTATTCCATTTATAGAGCTCTTTTGCTGGACTCCCCTTTTTCTACAGTCACTAGAGGCTTGGGGTATTGCCTGATATCCTAGGCCCAAGCAATCCAAAAACAGGCATCCTTAGCACCTGCATTCAGCAGTATTTTTATACCACTAGTCCAAAGGACAACAGAAGCTTATGACCAGTTTATGCTTCCCAAGAAAGAAGATTGCGACAGTTTATTACCATCACTTTGCACCAGAGACAGAAGACTCCAGAGAAATGACTGCAGCCAGCAAAGGCTCCTTCTGTTTTAAGTTACCTTACGATGGACGTAACACTTTATTCATTTTGTTTGCAGTAAACTCATTTTGGTTATCTTTTCACCTTGCCTAAAGTGCTTCTGTTTGCTAAAGGTCTTGATCTTAACAGAAGGTATACAGATAGCCCCCGAATAAAGCCAGACACTATCGTTTTCCCATAGGCTTGGGCGTGCCATCACATATTGATTTATCCTGCAAGTTTTTTTTCTTAAGAGATCAACCATTGATTCAAATTTGAACTTGAAACCTCCCAGCTTATCTCAGAGGTCCTTTGCAACTCTGCATCTTCCTGACCCTTGACTGTCGTTCTTTTACCTGCCCTCTTCAGTCATCCACAAATTAAAATGTACCATTTCTGAACAAACTTGGCATTTTGAGAATGCTGTACAAACACAGATAAAGTAGCATTTTTAAAAGCCATTAATTATTTTCCTTTAAAAAAAATCAAGATATTGCAAATCAGTTCATTAATTCCCAAAGTTTAAAGCAGTTTATCTTTCTTCTCTGCTAAACAAAACATACAACCCTTGTGCAAATGAAGGTTTGTAAAGCATGTCAGATGCATCTTGAATGCTAAGATGTGGTACTAAAGGAATCCACATGGGTACACTGCACAATGCCTCTGTAGGTGCCTCATCCCTCCCCCTCCACCCAACACACGCACAAACCCCACCCACATTCCGGAGATGGTGAACTAGTTCTTATCTTTCTACAGTAGGTTAATTATGGAGGAATCTGGCTGGAATGGAACACAAATCAAACCTCTCCCTTTTTATTTCATGACGGCTACTTTCTGGATTATATATTACCCCTGCAGTTCCAGAGGGAGGATATAAACAAAAGAGGTTTTTCAAATCTGAGTTAAAGTAAAAGGATAGTCAGGACCTATGCAACAAAAATATCAAGCTTTGAAATTAAATGATTTAAAAATAAATGAAAATAGAACGAAAGAAATGGAAGAAAGATGGTCAAGGATAAAGAACTATATAATGAATCAATCCGGAGATCAAGCCATAAGAAATAGGTTACAAATGTTATATAGTACAGTATATAGGATGGAAATGTATAAAGATGAAGATACAAAGATTGTCTCAAAAAAAGAAAAAAATGAATTTATGTAAAAGAAAATAATGCTCGTGTTGGTGGTGGGAATTGTAAATGTTATGTGTGTGTAAGGTATGTATTTATTCTGTGAATCAAAATTAATAAATAAATAATAATAAATAATAATAATAAATATCAAGCTTAATATAAATGGAAATTGATGTTTCTAATAAATGGTGTAATTTACATATGAGGGCAACCTAAGTCAATTAAGCCATACACATGTATTAAGTGCACTTTAATGAGTACAAAATGTAAAGTAAAATGACCCTTGCTTTTAGTTTTTGTAATTTTTGAACTACTCATTTTAGGCAGGCTATTTATTTATTTATTTATTTATTTACCGTATTTATACCCCGTCACTTCTCAACCCCCGGAGGGGGACTCAGGACGTCTTACAGTGAGCCTCGTTAAGAGGCTTTTACACATAATTACAATAATAAAATCACAAATAGAACATATCATAGTTAAAACAATACATAATTAAAAACCATACAAGAGCCATCATTAAAAACAGTAAACCAGTCATGTTAATCATAATCATTCCAGATTGTCCCTTTAAAGTGCTGCTTACATCTGTCCAAACGCCTGGTTCACAGAACCATGTCTCTAATTTCTTTCAGAAGGCTACATCAAGAAGTCCTCAATTATACCATAAGGATGACATATATGGGTGTTTGCGGGTATGCATGTGTTTAAATGCCCTTGCCTTCCCCAAGTTGTTAAAACAAAGGGCTAATTCCAATATTACACACATACACACGTTCCCGAAAGTGCCACATCAGAAGAAAATGAAATATGCTGATTTTGGCAGGAATGCTTTGCAAAATGATCAGTGATGGGAATCTAAGTCCCCCATCTACACTACCATGTAAAACCCATATTATCTGCTTTAAACTGAATCATATGGCAGTGTAGACTCAGGGCTCTTCCAGACAGGCCCGATATCCCAGAATCTGATTCCAGGTTTTCTGCTTTAAACAGGGTTATACGAGTCCATACTGCAGATCATCTGGGATAAACAGAAAATTTGGAATTAAATCCTGGGATATAGGGCCTGTCTGGGAGCGGTTTCATGCAGCCGATTATCCTAGGCACCTTCACGTTTAGAAAAGGCGGATGTTCCTGGGCCCCTATCCACCCCCCACCCCCACCCCCCTGAAAACATGTGCTTTCTGGGGTGGGTGTCTACATGTTATTCTGGAACTTTCCAGGAGAACACCCGGACACTCTAACCCCTTCCCCAAAAGACCCCAAAAGCCTTTAAAAAAAACAAAAGAACTTGCTCAGCCTCCATTAGAGGGCTGCCTGAGCTCTCCTGGCATATAGAAATGATGCGCAAGGAGAAAGGAGGGGGTGACAGAAGCAAATTTTGGGGAAGGGGTTCTCATGGTTTTCCAGGTTAATTTAGTCCAGAAAACTGTGGGACTACTGTCTGGACTCCAGTCCAGACCCCAGAAGTACTGGGTTTATCCCGTGCCTTCCAAGAAGGTGTGGAATAAATCCACTAACAAATTAATTCTGGTGTAATGTAACCAGGGTTTTCCTGGTTTGTGGTGAATTAATTCAGGTTTGTCCAGGACGTCATCTGGACAGCCCCCTTTTAATTGCGGGAACTTCCACATTAAAGGGGCTGTCTGAATATGCCCTGGAAAAGCCCTCATATAATCCAGTTTAAAGAAAATAATCTGGATTTTATATGGCAGTGTAGATGGAGCCGAAGTGGTTTGTGCTAATAAGGGTCTGCAACTTATACTATCTATAGTGCTACCACCTTACAGTTTTACTGTATTCAAAAGTAATGGGAATTGGAAATTAAAAAAGACATGCCATACTGATGTACATAAAAACCTTTGTTACAGATAACTTGTATAAATAGTTCACTGTGTGTTGATGTAATTTTCCAAGCCTATAATTTGTCTTTTAAAAAAAAGAAAAAAAGAAGAACCCACAATCTGGTTTGAGTCACAAAACAGGGAGGACTCAGACAGACAAACAACACTCATGAGGCAGAAAAGCAGCGTGCATCCAAATCACCTGTCAGCTTATAATGACCCTATGGATTTCATAGCATTTTCTTATGCAAGTTATACTCAGATAAGGTTTTGCCAGTTTCTTCCTCTGAAATAGTGCCTATGGCACCTGATATTCAAACTACGCTGACCCTCCTTAATTTACAAGATCTAAAAAGTTCTGTTGCCTTTAGGGCACTATCTAACCCATCAAACAATATCCAAAGATGTGGGGAACTCCTCACATCCACACAAAAGCCTTGAACAACAGCCATCACTAAACCCACCCAGCCCAAACCAAAGGGTATTACAAATTAACTGTATCCCACTTTCTTTCCTTTGAACACTAGAGCGGTTTTTGCATGCAGCTCAGCAGGGGAAGATTAGTGCCATCTGAGCTCAGCTGGCAGAACTGGATGGTCATTAACTAATTCCAGGCAAATAGGAAGTCTAGTCTCCTAAGTTACTTAAGGAAGCTTTGGAGTTTCAACTATCCTGTCAGCTGTCCACCAAAAAACAAAATGTGCCAAGCAGCCTGTTGCAAGCTGCCATTCAGGTGGGTTCTTCCACATGAAAGACTTGGCAGGCAGGGCTTCCCAAAAGAAATTCTCAAAATTTGACTATTTTTTTAGGGAGGGGTGTGTCTCCCAATATTCTAGTCCAACACTCAAACCACTACACCACACTGCTCTCATTACTTCTTAGTAATCCTTCATGAGATTCAAAGGCAAACTGTTTGAAAATTGGATTGCTGTGAGCAGGGCCGTACCCAGAATTTTGATTCGGGGGGGGGGGGGTGAGTCTGGGTGAGAGAGGGTCTACCCTAGCAAACCTTTTGTATTGTTATCCCAATACCCCCATGCATATGGGATATACTGAGCATGGTGATCAGACCATGATATGAATACACATAACAGTTTAAATAATGTATCAGTAGGACCTTCTCGCAGACCACCCTGATAATTTGGGGGGGTCTTCAGCCTCCAAGCCCCCCCCCCCCGGGTACATGCCTGGCTGTGAGGTTTCTGGGCTGTATGGCCATGTTCCAGGAGAGAATGCTTCTGGAACATGGCCATACAGCCCTGAAAACTCACAGCAACCCAGTGATTCTGGTCATGAAAGCCGTCGACAACACGTATTTGAAATTTATTACTTTCTTCAATATCTCCCCCTGACTTTTTCCATGCAACTCTCAGTACAGTACTGACAAAAAAGGTAAGCAATGTAGTAAATACTAGGCATGGTTTCGAACCCAAAAATAGGGAATTGAAAATCTAATGGGGGGGGGGGGATTTTTTTTGATTAGTAATAGAAAGACTTACAAAAAAAATTTCCAAAATTTCTAAAATGTAACATAATTACTAACGAAATTCGTTAGTAGTTCTAAAGTAGGCAAAGCAGGGAAACAGGACTAATACTGTTTTAAGCACAGGCAAATCAAGGGGCAACATTTCCCTTGGTTTCCTTGCAGGGAGATATAATGCATTAATATATTATTATTAATATTATTAAATACCTCTGGTGCAGGTCTTGCTAATCTGTAGATTTCTCCTCACTCCAGCTTTTTCCCATTCAGTTTTACCATAGCAGTCTAGGACCTCCGTTTGAACTCTATGGCTTTTCTTGATTCTGAACTCTTCCTTCTCCTCTCCGTGCTCTTTTCACTCCTGCTGCCCTTCTCTCAGCAGTTCTTATGTCCTTCTACTCTGTCCTTCTATCTAAACCCCTTCCTGGGTGTTTAAATCGCTTTTCGTCAGTCCTCCAGCCCCTCTAGGAGTCCCGATCTGGATCTCTCTATGGTTTCCGGCTCCTTTTTCACTTCCTGGAGGAGGCCTTTCACTCTAATTAGGCTTCAAGCATGGAAAGGCCCCGATTTGACTGTGAGTTATGTCTGCAAAGCTATTTTGAGGGGAAATTTTCCTGTTGGGTGGGCATCCGAAATATTTAATAATCTAACGAAATTTTGGGCCCAGGGAGTGCAAAAAAGAAAGTCCAATTCCGGGATTGGCCTTGCGATCCGTATAAACTTGAAAGTCCCATACATACGAATCCCTTCCGATTTCTTTTCATTTTCATAACTTTTTTCTCATGCCTTGTAAATACAAGCAGAAATGCATTGCTGTTGTGTGCCTTCAAGTCATTTTCCATTGACGGCAGCCCTAAGGCAAATCTATCTTAGGGCGAGAGAGTGTGAAACGCATACATATAAATAAATGTATGGGACCTGGTTTTGTAGTTGCTTTCTTCTGTTGATTCCACCCCACCCCCAACTTGGTCTGCTTTCATGTAAAGAAGACTTCTTTAACATTGTACAGAAGGCATTTCTCTACAACTACATACAATATTGTGTGTTCTGATTATTTCTAAAAGTGCAACTCCTTTGTAATACTGAATTGTAGCATTTTTGTGAAAATGAGAAATCAGTTCAGTTTAGAAACCTGGGAAGGTCAGGGACATTTGACAGATTTTACTCTAGGGAAAACTGTAATGAAAAAAAATAGTTTTCAATGGTTGGTGTTCAACCTAAAATTAACGCTCACCGCAGTAGGTTGTTTCCATCCTTCTGAAAGTGCAGAACCATATTTCTCTCCCATTCACTTTTTCATAGACATTAACAGCTGCCCTAAAACTACAGCAAATTTATTCCAAGTCTGAACAACAGCTGCAGCCATTGCATCTTCCTCAAAAAAATTAAACACTAAGGATAATGTCATGCTATGATAACTGTGCTGCGTGAGGGATTTGAAAACCTCTAACCTTTCACGGAGTACCCTAAGGAATCAAGAGGTCTGTTAGCAGTTAACTTAGATGAATACTTTCTTGCCAAGGATTTTGCCACTGGCTGTAGCATTCTTGGTCATCTCTGGAATGTTTTTGGGAAACAATGATACTCAGCAGGGAAAAAATTATGCTTTCACATGTCCTGATTGCACCCCATAACATTGTCCTTGAGTCGTAACTTCAGAAAAGACCCAACCGTCAACCAGTAGTAATTGTACATGTATTATAACAATAGTTTCTGTACAAGAGTGATAAGGGGACAAACTGTGGCATCCACCAAACATGAAAAGTTTCTACATTGTGTGAGTAACAGTAGATTGAGGAGTCCCACCATCACCATTAGAGAAGAAAGTTGTCTGAAAGGACTCATTACCAGTTCAATGCTTGCAAATGAGTCTTACCAGCATTTCCCCCTCAGCTACCAACAGTCCTTTAACATTGCCAAGACACAGAGAATCAGAGAATCATGGAGTTGGAAGAGACCTCATGGGCCACCCAGTCCAACCTCCTGCCAAGAAGCAGGAAAATCACATTCAAAGCACCCCATCCAACCTCTGTTTAAAAGCCTCAAAAGAATAAGCCTCTACCACACTCTGTGGCATAGAGTTCCACTGCTGAACAGCTCTCGCAGTTAGGAAGGACTTCCAAATATTCAGATGGAATCTCTTTGCCTGTAGTTTGGAGCCATTGTTCCACATCCTAGTATCCAGGGCAGCAGAAAACAAGCTTACTCCCCCCTCCCTATGACTTCCACTCACATGCAAGAGATGTGGAATCAAAAAGGACTCATCAGACATGTCACCAGTGCTAAGAACACTATGCATTCACAGCCAAGAGAAATTGTGGTGATCCCCCATTCAATCTCTCTCTCTCTCGGCATTACTTCGCGAACGAAGATTCAGGAAGGACTCATCCCACGCTTTTTACAGGCGCGTTGATGACTAAAAAGGCCAATCTGAGATAGGCAAGTTCGGTTGCAGAAAGCGCAGCAGAAAGTCTCCTTGGGTGATGTTTTTTCCAAGTTGCGGTTCTTTCTGCGTTGTCGTTTCTCTTCGAGACCCATTCGGCGTGTCTTCTCGAAAGAGGCCGCAGCATTGTGGATAGTGCTTCTCCATGCCTCCCGATGTGAGGCCAGGGTGGACCATTGTTGGTGATCAATCTGGCCAAGCCTGAGATGTTGTTTCAGGGAGTCCTTATATCTCTTTGGGGGGCGCCTCTCTTGCGCTGACCCGTGGCGAGTTCACCGTAGAGTAGTATCTTTGGGAGGCGGTGGTCCTCCATCCTAGAGACGTGCCCTGCCCAGCGCAGCTGTGTTCTCAATAGCATGGCCTCAATGCTGGTGATCCCTGCTTGCTCAAGGACAGCAACATTCGTCACATAGTCGGTCCAGTGTATATTTAAGATTGTGCGAAGACAGCGCTGATGAAAGCGCTCGAGGAGTCGTAGGTGTTGGCGATAGGTGACCCATGTTTCAGACCCATAGAGGAGAATGGACAGTATGATAGCTCTGTACACACTGATTTTGGTGCTTTGTCTCAGGTGCTTGTTGCTCCAGACTCTTTTGTGAAGCCTTCCGAATGCACTATATGCCTTTGATAATCTGTGATCTATCTCTTTGTCAATCTTGGCGTCTGAAGAGATGATGCTTCCCAGGTAGGTGAACTGCTGAACGGACTTAAGCACAGATGTGCCTATGCTGACGTGAGGATGGTGGTGTTCTTCCTGTGGTGCGGGCTGGTAGAGGACTTCTGTTTTCTTCAGGCTGACTTCCAGCCCAAACAGCTCTGCAGCTGTTGCAAAGCAGGATGTGAGGCGCTGCAGGGCTGCTTCTGAATGGGCGACAAGGGCAGCATCGTCAGCAAAAAGTAGCTCACGGACTAGATAGTTTAGAGTCTTAGTGCGAGCCCTCAGACGGCTTAAGTTGAACAAGCTACCATCAGTACGATAGCGTATATATATGCCGTCTTCTTCTTGTAGGTCTGCCATAGCCCTTTGGAGCATCATGCTGAAGAAGATTGTAAATAGGGTTGGTGCAAGAACACAGCCTTGTTTCACTCCATTAGTTATGAGAAAGGGCTCCGAGAGAGCATCGCCATATCTGACTTGACCGTGCTGGCCCTCATGTAACAGGACAATCATTTTGAGTAACTTGGGGGGACATCCTAGACGTTCCAGGATCTGCCACAGACCTTTCCTGCTCACAGTGTCGAAGGCTTTGGTGAGGTCGACAAATGTTACATAGAGTCCTTTGTTCTGCTCTCTACATTTCTCTTGCAGTTGTCTAAGGGCAAAAACCATATCTGTGGTGCTCCTATTTGCTCTGAAGCCGCATTGGCTTTCAGGGAGAAGTTCTTCTGCAATAGCCGGAACTAATCTGTTCAGGAGTATCCTTGCAAGGATTTTTCCAGCAATGGAGAGCAGTGTTATACCTCGATAGTTTGAGCAATCGGATTTTGTTCCCTTTTTTCTTATACAGGGTGATGATAACTGCATCTCGGAGATCTGATGGCAGTTCACCTTTTCCCAGCAACTCACAAGGAGCTCGTGGAATTTAGCATGCAGTACATGACCTCCTTGTTTCCAAGCTTCAGGTGGGATTCCATCGATCCCGGCTGCCTTGCCATTTTTCAACTGCTGTATGGCCTCAATGGTCTCTTCCAGAGTGGGAGCTGTGTCCAGTTCATTTTTCATTGGTTGTTGTATCATGTGTTGGATAGCTGAACCTTGGACTACTGGCTGGCATTAAAGAGACCCTGAAAATGTTCAGCCCATCGGTTCAGGATGGAGGTTTTATCAGTAATTAGTGTTTGACCATCTGTACTGTATAAGGGGCTTTGGACCTGATAAGTAGGTCCAAACACTGCTTTGAGAGCTTCATAAAAACCTCTGTGATCACCGAGATCTGCACAGCGTTGTGTCTTTTCTGATAAATCAATCCACCACTTGTTCTGGATGTCTCTGAGTTTTGTTGGAGTTACTACATGCGAGACGAAAGGCTGCTTTTCTTACATGGCAAGATGGCTGGGCGAGGAATGCCTGGTGAGTGGTTCTCTTCTTTGCCAACAGCTCCTGGATCTCTTGGTTGTTTTCATCAAACCAGTCTTGGTTTTCTTAAGGAGAATCCTAGGGATTCTTCAGCAGACTGCAGGATACTGTTTTTGATGTGTTGCCAGAGCGCTGTAGGAGAAGAATCTGTAGGGTGGACTTCAAGTTTTGCTTGCAGATTTACCTGAAGTTGTCTCTCACAACAGCCTGTTGAAGACTGTTGACTTGGAGTCTCCTCTTTAAGATGCCACCCCTCTTAGGTTTGAGCTTAAGGTGTAGATTTAGTTTACATCTTACAAGGCGATGGTCTGTTTGACATTCTGCACTGGGCATCACTCGAGTATGACGGACATCACGAATGTTTCTCTGGCGCACTAAAACATAGTCAATGAGGTGCCACTGCTTGGATCGGGGATGCATCCAGGTGGTCTTCAAGCTATCTTTCTGCTGAAAGATGGTGTTTGTAATAGTCAGCTGCTGTTCTGCACAAAACTCTAGCAGAAGGCGCCCATTATCATTACAGTTTCCAACACCGTGCTTGCCTAATACACCTTTCCAGGCTTCAAAGTTTTTTCCTACTCTGGCATTGAAATCACCAAGGATAATGATTTTATCTTCTGCAGGGACCTTTTGTATGAGGTGGCGTAGGTCTGAGTAGAATTTGTCTTTCTCCACAGGGTCAGCTTGCATAGTTGGGGCATATATACTGAAAGAGAACAGCATGTGGGAGGCGTAAGGAGATAATGCGATCAGAGTGACCTGTCGGCAACGTCTCGAGTTTAGAGGCGATGGAGTTTTTAATCATAAAGCCTACTCCTGAAAGATGTTTCTCAGTTTTGGGTTTGCCAGACCAGTAGAGTGTGTAGCCGGCACCGTGTTCTTTAAGGCTGCCTTCCTCATGGAGACGAACTTCACTAAGAGCAGCGATGTCAATGTTAAGCCGTGATAGTTCATGGGCTATTAGAGCAGAACGACGCTCAGGACGTCCACTATCTGCAGAATCTTGTATGGTTCTGATGTTCCAGCATGCAAGTGTCAGTCTATTTGCACCTTTGCAGGCAGGTGTTGGCCTTTGTTTCTTTGTCTTTGTTCTAATCGCATCGGAAGATGCCCGTTGGTATGCTAGCCAACCAGGTAGACGGGGATGAGCTTTCGTTAGGCCACCTTTTCTAGGCCCCTCTCCATACGGAGCAAGCAGTGCTCTCCTTTAAAAAGGCTGCTTGGTCGTTCAGGATGCTGCCGAACAAGACTGTCATCTCCCGGGTCAGTCTCGAGCGACCAAAGTCCTGAACCGCCTGCATGCAGGGTTGGGTCTGCGGCTTCCAGTGCATCTTTACACCTACCGTTTTGTCCCTCGCCTATCGCTACAGGGGCTTTTTCGGAAGTTGGATGTGTCCTTCGAGCCTGTGCAATGGATTTTTCTGGTGGGCGCAGCGTGCACAGAACTGGCCTCACCCTTTAAACCAAAGGTTCATCTGCCGGGGCCTAGCAAGCTTGGACGGTGGCAGCGAGGTCCTCAGGTCGTAGGTTTGGTTCGAGTTTCCTTCTCTTAGATGGTTGACCTTACAGGGTTAGACGAGCACCATCTGCCCGGGTTTGAAATCAGAGTTTTCCTTCTCTTAGGATGGTTGCCAAAAGGCTAGAGAGCCCATCCTGCCCATTGACACTCTTTGTCAGACCCTTCGGTTGTGACCTGTCTGGTATGGGAGGCCCTACCGCCGGCTATTATGCCACCGCCAGCATAGCTCACAACTTCACTAGGGTACGCAAGCCTCTCCCCCACTGCAAGGGGGCGCCAATGGAGAGGCCTCAGCAATAATATGCAATCAATATAATTATAACAGATATGCAAACTGATACTAGGCATGTGTATACCTTTTTAGAAAGAAGCTGGATATCATCCGTTTTACAGATTACACACTCAGAACGAAAAGTTCAAGAACGCTCACAGCTGTAGTTTGTTGACACAGTAAAAATTCACAATACAGGCAGTACCCAAGTTACGAATGAGATGGGCTCTATAGGTTTGTTCTTAAGTGGAATTTGTTTGTAAGTCAGAACATGTACATTCTAACGTGTAACTCCAGCCAAATATATAAAAAGCTTTGGATAGCATAGGGAAGGGGTAACAGCCCTGTGGTGTTTGTTTTGCTGTCTGTGCTCCTATACAGAAGATTTCACCTCACTTCCTGTCCCTGTGATAATTGGATTTTGAAAAATTTGGCTTGTTGTGGAAACAGTGATTGGTGAGAAAGCTACAGTGGACACCTTTTCCACGTAACTCTTTCAGGAGTGAATTTCCCTTCCGAGGGGTAGATTTCTATCACTGTTACAGAGACTGCCTGTAGTCTCCTAAGGCCAGGCCACTGTAAGAAATCCCTCCGATTATTAAATGAGGCTAATTTGGCAAAATGTAATCAGAATTAAGCCATTGGGAGGAGGGGGGAACAGAACTACAGTGGTCTGTAACTTCACCAGTTTAAATCACATAACTTTTGAAAAGCCATCTTAGCAGAAAATATATGTAAAAGCAATTTAGACTGAGCCATTTTCAAATCTGTTTGCTCCTTTGTGCCCTTCTATACTACCTTCTCAAAAGCTGCAGGAGACTAATGGAAGAAGCACACAACCACTTGTTTTCATGGCAGAAAAGAGCTTTTAACAGAGTAACAGATAATGTGGTTACTTGGTGGTGATCTTAAGTGAATAGTGGAAGTGGAAATAGACACAGATGTAAAAGGGATTTTAGTTTTGAAATAAATGGTTCAAGGTAAAAGATCACACAGAAGAGCAGCACTTTTAAAAACAACAACCTCAGTACTATATTTATTACTTTGTTCCTTCAAATCACTTCTGACTTATTGCAGGCCACTCTAAGGACATCATTGCCTGCCTAAGAATGGCTCGCCTAAGGTCACCCACTGGGGCTTCATGGTGGAGCAAGAAATTCAAACTCTGGTTATGTTGCAAAAAATTCAAATTCTAGGTAAACGTATTATAAATTTCCACAAAACTGGTGTGATTCTTGCGGATACAGAAAAACC
>JARBWK010000005.1:17682256-18098148 GCA_030556195.1 Anolis apletophallus | reverse complement strand
CTCAATTGGACCAGGCGAGCGACTACAAGCGGATGGCTGATCGGCGCCAGGAGGGTCCTGCGATTCTGGTGGGGGATAAAGTTTGGCTGTCCACAGAATCTGCCCATAACGCCCAGCCCCAAGTTGGATCTCCCGGTTTTGGGGCCCTTCAAAGTTTGGGGCGGGTGGGGCCTGTTTCCTTCAGCTCCAGCTCCCCTGCGGACATGAAACTCCACCCGGTGTTTCATCGCTCCTTGCTCCGCCCGCGCGAAGGCGGTGCGGCCCCTGATGTGGCGCCGCCTCCTCCCCTGTGATGCGGGGGCGGGGAGAATGTCAGTGCAGGACATTTGGATGCCCGCATCCGGTACAGGGAGATTGGAGTATTTCATTGACTGGAAGAGGTTTGGCCCGGAGAAGGCGTGCTTGGGTCAAGGCTCGCGGCGATCCGCAGCGCGGAGTTGGTGGCCCGTTCCCCATCATGAAGTATCTGACAAGCCCTAAGCCCGAGGGGCGGCAGGAACCCTGAGGGGGATAAAGTGTAGCACCCATGGGCCCGTTAGGTGCCAATGGGAGGGGCGAGCACCGCTGGTCGATGCCATTAGGTACAGGCTGAAGGGGACTCGGAGGATGAGTTGGAAGGCCCAGACCAAGACTGGACAGCAGTGCAATTGCCCAGTCCACCTGCAGAGAGCTTAGCCTGGGATTTCGAGTGGGAGCATTCTCCCGGAGAAGGAGCGGACCAGGTGGAGATGGGAGGCAGCGAGCAGATAGCGGAGATAGTTATGAGTTCCCAAACGGCCGGGTTCCCAAGACCTGGCCAGCAGATGGAGGCCAGCGGCTGGGAAAAGTTCGGGAGGGAGGCTGCTTCTCAAGGAGATAGCGATACTGAACTGGAAGAGCGGGGCCGTTCCCATAACAGGCCCTTGAGGACATAGAGCAGGGCAGGAGGAGCTGGCATCTGTCCCTAGATCGTCACCGTTCGGAAAGTAGAGACTGGAGACGCCGGGCCCTAGATGGCCAGGAGGCCCGGCCGAAGGATAGAAACGGCCCGTGGGAACTGATCCTCAGTTCTCCGGCCACGTCTGATCTGAAGGGCGTGAGCGGAGTGAACCACGGAGCCTAGTTTAGCTTCGCCTTGGACCAAGTCCTGACCTTGCTATTGATTCGCATTGCTGCGGATACCTTGCTTCAATCGAGGTGAATCCGAAACCTTGCCAAGCCCTTTGCCACGATTGCTTTTGGAACTATCCTTTGGAACTTTGCCTTCTTATTTGGACTACAGCTTGCTGATTGCCTTGTTCTTAATCTCTCAATGAGAATTGCCTTTTTGGACTATTTTATATTCAATAAAACTAGTTAGCCTTTGCTACGTCTCCGTGTGTGTGTTAAAGGGGCAGTTCTAAGTCGGTGTTCGTGACACCCGATCTGGATCTCTCTATGGTTTCCGGCTCCTTTTTCACTTCCTGGAGGTTTTGGGCCCAGGGAGTGCAAAAAAGAAAAGTCCACTTCCGGATTGGCCTTGCGATCCGTATAAACTTGAAAGTCCCATACATACGAATCCCTTCCGATTTCTTTTCATTTTCATAACTTTTTTCTCATGCCTAGTAAATACAAGCAGAAAAGCATTGTTGTTGTGTGCCTTCAAGTCATTTTCCATTGACACGCAGCCTAAGGCAAATCTATCTTAGAAATGAGAGTGTGAAACGATACATATAAATAAATGTATGGGACCTGGTTTTGTAGTTGCTTTCTTCTGTTGATTCCCCCACCCCAACTTATTTATTTATTTATTTATTTATTTCTTGGGACTTCTACACATGGCTCAGGGGCTGCGGCGGCTCTCAGAAGAACCAATGGCACAAAGCCAGAGGGTTAAAAACAGAACACTTAAAAACATCATTAAAACATGCAACAACAATAATAAAACAAGAGCAGCAGCAATATAATGGGCCCAGTGGATGTATAGGCAGCCTACTCACCGAAGGCCTGCCCTAAACAAGTGTGTTTTGCAGGCCCGTCTAACGGGAGTAGGTCCTCAGGGCTCTGGCTTCGGCCGGGAGGGCGTTCAGGCGTGGGAGCTATCACAGAGAACGCCCTCCGGCGGGTAGATGTTAAATGAGCCAGCTACGATGGTATTACCAAGAGGTTGGCCTCCTCAGACCGGAGTGATCTCGTACGGCAATATGGAGTGAGACGGTCCTCAGATCGCTGGCCCCAGGCCGTGAATGGCCTTGTAGGTAGGAACCAACACTTTGAAGGCGACCGGTGCTCGATAAGAGCCAGTGCAGATCCTGCAAGATTGGAGTTATACGGCAACCTGCTGGAGCCCCAGACAGGAGCCAGGCGGCAGTGTTTGCTGCACTAGCCTGAGCTTCCGGATCGACGACATAGGCAGGCCAACGTAAAGCGCGTTACGTGGTAATCTAGCCTCCGAGATGACCGTGGCAGGATCACCGTGGCAGTCGCTCCGGGAGAGGTAGGGGCCAGCCTCCTTGCCTGGCGGAGGTGGGAAAAAGCAGCCTTACTGGCCATGAGACCTGGGTCTCCATTGTCAGATGGGAGTCCAAATGGACACCAGGCTCTTCACTGACGGCGCGCTGCAGCGCCGCACCGTCAGGTCGGAGCCAGGCACCCACCTCGCCAGGCGGCCCAGCCACAAGATCTCCGTCTTCGCGGATTCACCCTCAACCTACTGGCTGTAGCCATCAGTACCATGACCTCGAGGCACTGCTGGAAATATCGGGGCGGACTCCGGCCTGCCCTCCATCCTCAGAATGAGCTGGGTGTCATCCGTGATACTGGTGACAGACCAGCCCCTGCTCGCACTCCGCTGTGCAGCGGCTGCATGTGGATGTTAAATAACAGAGGAAGGAATGGCCCCCTGGGAACCCCGCACACTAATGGGGAGTCCTTGGAGACCACCGCCCCTCCTCACACGCTGAGACCGCTGGCGAGGAGGAAGGTCAGCATTTAAGGGACAGTCCCCTCACTCCAGCCATGGCCAGGCGGTGGATCAAGAGATTGGGGTCGACCGTGTCAAACGCTGCCGTGAGGTCCAATAACACGTGCAGCGCAGACCCGCCGTGGTCGAGCTGGCAGCGGAGTTGGTCTGTGATGGAGACCAGAACCGTCTCCCGTCCCGTGCCCCAAGCGGAAGCCGGACTGGAAGGGGTCTAGCCATGTTGCATCATCTAAGAAGGATTGCAGCTGCTCCATTACTTCCCTCTCAACCACCTTGCCCAGGTGAAAGGTTCGACACTGGGCAGTAGTTGGAGGGAACCGCAGGATCCAATGACGGTTTCTTCAGTAATGGAGCTACCACCGCCTCTTTGGTCTGCTTTCATGTAAGAAGACTTCTTTAACATTGTACAGAAGGCATTTCTCTACAACTACATACAATATTGTGTGTTCTGATGATTTCTAAAAGTGCAACTCCTTTGTAATACTGAATTGTAGCATTTTTGTGAAAATGAGAAATCAGTTCAGTTTAGAAACCTGGGAAGGTCAGGGACATTTGACAGATTTTTACTCTAGGAAAACTGTAATGAAAAAAATAGTTTTCAATGGTTGGTGTTCAACCTAAAATTAACGCTCACCGCAGTAGGTTGTTTCCATCCTTCTGAAAGTGCAGAACCATATTTCTCTCCCATTCACTTTTTCATAGACATTAACAGCTGCCTAAAACTACAGCAAATTTATTCCAAAGTCTGAACAACAGCTGCAGCCATTGCATCTTCCTCAAAAAAATTAAACACTAAGGATAATGTCATGCTATGATAACTGTGCTGCGTGAGGGATTTGAAAATCTGACCTTTCTGGAGTACCCTAAGGAATCAAGAGGTCTGTTAGCAGTTAACTTAGATGAATACTTTCTTGCCAAGGATTTTGCCACAGGCTGTAGCATTCTTGGTCATCTCTGGAATGTTTTTGTGTCCTGATTGCACCCCATAACATTGTCCTTGAGTCGTAACTTCAGAAAAAGACCCAACCGTCAACAGTAGTAATTGTACATGTATTATAACAATAGTTTCTGTACAAGAGTGATAAGGGGACAAACTGTGGCATCCACCAAACATGAAAAGTTTCTACATTGTGTGAGTAACAGTAGATTGAGGAGTCCACCATCACCATTAGAGAAGAAAGTTGTCTGAAGGACTCATTACCAGTTCAACGCTTGCAAATGAGTCTTACCAGCATTTCCCCCTCAGCTACCAACAGTCCTTTAACATTGCCAAGACACAGAGAATCAGAGAATCATGGGTTGGAAGGAGCCTCATGGGCCACCAGTCCAACCTCCTGCCAAGAAGGAAAATCACATTCAAAGCACCCCCATCCAACCTGTTTAAAAGCCTCAAAAGAATAAGCCTCTACCACACTCTGGGGCACACTGCTGAACAGCTCTGCAGAGGAAGGACTTCCAAATATTCAGATGGAATCTCTTTGCCTGTAGTTTGGAATTGTTCCAAGTATCAGACTCATCAGACTTCCACTCATGCAAGAGATGTGGAATCAAAAGGACTCCAGACATGCTAAGTGCTAACACTATGCATTCACAGCCAAGAGAAATTGTGGTGATCCCCCATTCAATACAGACAAGGAAAAACTATGCAATCATAGGGTTGGAAGAGACCTCAAGGATCATCCAGTCCAACCCAGCCCTGGCTTAAAACCCACCACAGATGGAGACTCTGCCACACTCTGGGGCATAGGCTTCCAATGTTGAGAATCTCTTAATGTCAGGAAGTCCTTCCTAATGTTTGAATGGAATCTCTTTCTGTGTAGTTTCCATTGCTCAATGTCATAGTATCTGAAAACAAGCTTTCTTCTCCCACCTTCAATATGACCACCTTTCAAATATTCGAAATATGGCAATCATGTCACATCTTAACCTTCTCTTCTCCAGGCTAAACTTATCCAACTCATTAAAAGCCACCCCCCATATGGCATGGTTTCCACATCTCTGAATTATGGTATGAGTAAGCCCTGGGCTTAAATAACGTACCTGAAGGCCTGTCTCTCCCATTTTAACTAATTCAGCATGCTGTGTATACAGTATGATGTTTAATAGCATATTTCATAAATCTACTACATGGTAACTTCAATAACATGGAGAATATAGGTTATCTGGTACATTCACTTAAATGGGAAGAGAATAACTGTGGCATCTTCACAACAAAACAAAATGATTATGGGTGTTTCATGTATAATCATTCTGTGAAATTAGTATGTTGAATCACATTTGGCCAATAGCTTCAAATGCTAAAAAAAACCCAGTTGTAACTGACCTGATTATACTATTAATTTAATATACCTGTCCACCCCCCTCCAAATTTCAGGATCAATTTTCAGTCCAATACAATAGAAATCCCAACCCAGGGAGGGATCTTCCAGCGTGTTTTCCAAGGACAGCAACCTTCATGTCTAGGTATTTGCATGCAGAGTTTTGCCCTTGGACAGTATCAAGGCAGACAGCATGTTATCTTTATAAATAAACAGTGAAAATGATACTGTAAACAGTGGGAAAATAGCAATTGTCAAACAAACAAAAAGCATATGATTGTTTGTTATTATATCGGCCTTCTATCCAGCCTTTAGAAACTGCAATAATATATTTTCCATCATGGTTTCCCAATAGAGGAAGGAAGGGGTAGCACTGTGGCTTTAAAACAGGCCTGGGCAAACTTCAGCCCTCCAGGTGTTTTGGACTCCAACTCCCACAATTCGGAATTGTGGGAGTTGGAGTCAAAAACACCTGGAAGGCCGAAGTTTGCCCAGGCCTACTCTAGAACTCCCTACCTTATCAGTTTACCAGGCATCAAATCTAACCTCTATTTGTAGAGAAAATACTATGCTGATTTCATTGTTAAAGACACTATCATTTTCATTTTTATTGCAGTTAGCTTCCTTGGAAAATATTTCATTAAAAGGCAAGGCATACGTGTTTCAAATGAGTAAATAGTTCCATGCTACTGGCAATTATAGCCAGCCCTCCATATCCTTGCATTACACCAGTCTCATCTTGAAAGTATTTCTAAAACCAAACCTTGATTCTGCCATTTCATTTAAGGTGGCGTTTCACAACCTGGGGGGTCACAAGGGGATGTCAAAGGTGTCACCAAAGGCCATCAGAAAACACAGTATTTTCTGTTGGTCATGAGGTTTCTGTGTGGGAAGTTTGGCCCAATTCTATTATTGGTGGGGATTGCACTTTGATTTTTGGTGAAATATAAATCCCAGTGACTAAAACTCTCAAATGTTAAGGCCTATTTTACCCCAACTCCACTGGTGTTCACATTTGGGCATGTTGACTATTTGTATCAAGTTTGGTCCATATTGATCATTGTTTGAGTCCACAGTGTTCTCTGGACATAAGTAAACTACAACTCCAAAACTCAAAATCAATGCCCACCAAACCCTCCCAGTATTTTCTGTTGTCATGGGAGGTCTGTGTGCCAAGTTTGGTTCAATTCCATCGTTGGTGGAGTTCAGAATTCTCTTTGATTGTAGGTTAACTACGACTCCCAGCAACTACAACTCCCAAATGACAAAATCAACCCCCCCCCCAACTCCACCAGTATTCAAATTTGGACATATCGGATATTTGTGCCAAATTTGGTCCAGTGAATGTAAATGTATCCTCCATGTCAGATATTTACATTACAATTAATTACAGTAGCAAAATTATAGTTATGAAGTAGCAATGAAACTAATTTTATGGTTGGGGGTCACCACAACATGAGGAACTGTATTAAGGGGTCGCGGCATTAGGAAGGTTGAAAAACACTCGTTTAAGGTACATAATTTTATGATATTATATATAATGGGACTAGTCCAGACATGGGCAAACTTTGGCCCTCTGATTGTCTTAGACTTCAACTCCCACAATTCCTAATAGCCTCAGGTCCTTTTCTCCCCTTCCTTTCCCCCCTTAAGCAGCTGAGGGGCTGGGGGGGGGAGAGAAAAGGGCCCGAGGCTGTTAGGAATTGTGGGAGTTGAAGTCTAAGACAATCAGAGGGCCAAAGTTTGCCCATGTCTGGACTAGTCCCATTATATATAATATCATAAAATTATGTACCTTAAACGAGTGTTTTTCAACCTTGCCCATGCCTGGACCAGACCAAACACATCAAATTTATTTACATCTCGACAACAAATTCAAGCAACAAAAACAACAACAAAACAGACTACAAACACTGTCAAGTATATGCACGAAAAGGGGGAGATTATTTTGAAAAACGTAGTAAGCACTATCATTTCAGCTTGACCAATACGTAATACCTCAAAGCTGGTAAGCTACAAATGGTTACTAGCCTGGGAGCATGAAAATGTATTTCCCAGGTTAAGATTCCTCTTTCAGGATGTGAAGCTTGTCCCAACAAATTAAGGTAAAGTTAAACTGAAGGGAACGGCAGAAGATGGATGCCTCTTTTCCCTTTGAAGAAGTAGATGCTAGACATCACAAGACAGATTAGCAGGACGGGAATGCAGAAGCAAAGGAGGTTTAAGAAAAAGACCTTGTGACTAATAGAAAGGTTTAGTGGAAAAACATAGAGGGATTCACTTACATGAATTGATGTTTAGGAAGAGAAAAACCCCAGAATTATTCTGCCTGCTATTGTATGGTATCTTATCTGTAAGCTTTAATATTTGTTTGTCCTTCTTTCCATTACACATCTATGAAAAGCACATCCCACAACTCTGATGGGCGAGTCAATGGTTGTTCTTATCATTAGACAGTGTTTTCCGATCTCGTCTGAATTCTGCTTGATTGTAAAAGAAATGCAATGGAGCCATTTTACCAGAATTTTTCCATAATCCTCAAAGAAGCCACTGAATTTTGACAGAAGCAGAAATGTACTCCTGAGCATCTTCCAGCAGTTTTAACAAGACTTGTGCTGGGGAAATGTCTGTGCACTTTGGTTTGCTACTCCACAACTTTCCTATAAGGAGCTGCAGTGGTGCAATTAGTTAAACCCTTGTGCCAGCTGAACTGCTGACCTGAAGGTTGGCAGTTCGAATCCATGAGATGGGGTGAGCTCCCATCTGTCAGCCTCAGCTTCCCATGCAGGGACATGAGAGAAGCCTCCCACAGGATGGTAACACACCTGAGCGTCCCCTGGGCAACATCTCTGTAGATGGGACCATCTCTGTAGAGAGAATGGCCCATTCTCTCACACCAGAAGCAACTTGCAGTGTGTACTCAATTCACTTCTGAATTGTTCTAGCATGCAAGCACTTTCTTCCTCGACCAGACTCCCTCCAGACATTGCATACTACAACTCCTATTAGGCTATGGGCAATGGCTAAGTTTGATGGGATTTGTAGTCCCAGGCACCTGGACTACACTTGATATTTTCAGCTAGTGTCACCTCCCTAAATCAACTGCTGAATTAATGTAAATATGGATCTACTCTAGTTGAAATTAGCTAGGTTTAGGTCCTAAGAGGAGCGAGGATGGAGAAGCTGCAATAGAGGAGTTAGTATGACTCGTATAAGGCAATTTCCTAGGTTTTGAACTAAAGTTTGACACTTTCTTAAATATTTTTGCTGTAATAGCACACAGTTTTCAAACTATAATCTATCCACGATAAAACGTAGTGGACTTAGCTGTTATGTTTGCTATACAAGGCTTTGCAATGCAGCACAGTCCCCTTTTTCAAATAAAAACTTCACATTACACTACAGTCACAACGTTTGCAAAACCAACTCAAGTACAGAGATTTAAAGAGGAAACTTGCACTATCGGGGACAGCTGGACTTTCCTTGAACTTTGATAGTTGGCAGCTTGTACACTTCAGAAAACATGGACTAGCACAACCTGTATTGCTCCCACAACTTGACAATAACTCTTGTTATATTCCCTTATCTCCACAGCCTTCCTGTCTCACTTTCTGGCAAGTCAAGGGTTTATGTGCATTTGTGTGTGTGCGTGTGTGTGTGTGTATACATAAAGGAGGAGGGGAAGGCAGGTTTGCTGAAAGAACATTTTGCTTGTTAAGAGCTCCAGAAGACACAAAGGAACAATTCTGTAGTAAAACAGGTAGCTTCAGTCAGGCAACCCACCTCAATAAACATCTGTACACTAAGGGCTAATTTAGTCATTTCGGTGATAATTTACAACACAGAGAAGTGAGACACAATAGTTAACTCTACTATTTCTCGGTTCTCATATAGAGCAGATACACCAGAGCCCACAAACTGAGCATGGCTTGCAAAAGAGGAGAGAAAAGAGGCACCAATCAAACCGTTTCTCAATAGTGATGGAAACACGGATAATTCTTCCCAATTCTCCCTTATTACTGCAGTAGTCCTGTGAGATCATAAGTGGTTTGCAGTTACGCCTTAATCCTAGCACTCTAACCATTACACATCACTGATATCAAAGCTCTAAAAGCCAAACTCTTCATCCCTGGAAAGAACTCAAGGGGCCGTGGTAGCACAGCGGGTTAAACCACTAGTTGGAGAAAAACTGCTGACCGGAAGGTTAGCAGTTCGAAGCTGTGGGTTGGGGTGGGCTCTTGCTGTCAGCCCTAGCTTCTGCCAACCTAGCAATTCAAAAACATGTAATGTCAGTAGATCAATAGGTACCGCCTTGGTGAGAAGGTAAAAGGAGCCCATGCAGCCATGCCGGCAACACGATCGGGGGGGTCTACAGACAATAGGCTCAACGGAATGGAAAAATGGAACAAGAGGTCCCCATGGCCATCGCCTCCAGACACGAGATGGAAAGGGAAAGCTTTGTCTTTGTGTATTGTATGTCATTGTTCACTGTATAAAACGCATTGAGTGTTTGCCTATATATGTGTATACTGTAATCCGCTCTGAGTCCCTTCAGGGAGATAGAGTGGAATATCAATAAAGTGTATTATTACCATATTATTAACTTCCCAGCAACAAGGTGGAGCTTGGTTTTGTTTCACTCAAGGGAAACCAAGTCATAGCTTTCAAGGATATGCATGTCAAAGCAGGGCCGTAGCCAGGATTTTGATTCGGGGGGGCTGAGTTTGGTTCGGGGCTGAGACTGGGTGGAAGAGGGTCTACCCTAGCAAACCTTTTGTATTGTTATCCCAATAACCTCATTAATGTGGGATATAATGAGCATGGTGATCAGATCATGATATGAATAAACATAACAGTTTAAATAATGTACCAGTAAGGCCTTCTCGCGGACCACCCTGAGAATTTCGGGGCTGAAGCCCCTTAGCCCCCCTGGCTACATGCCTGTGTCAAAGTCAAGTTGTCTCCTGATCCCCTGCAAAACTCAATGCAACCCTTCTTTCACCACTAGAAGGACAATTTGGGGGGGCTTAATACATAAGAAATCTTGAAAACCCTCCACTATGTTCATTAATCTTAACTGGCAAAAAAGCGAGAGCTTTCAACAGTTTACAGATCTTGCAACTTTAACATTGGGTTTCAGAGCAAATTAGACGTGTCTTCAAACACATTAGAGCTCTAGGCTTTCGTTAATCAATCATTTCTGTAGCAATGTTATCTCGTTCTTCATCAATCTCTCTCTCTCTCTCTCTCTCTCTCTCTCTTTCTCTCTCTCATCTTTCCAGTATTACTTTGATTTGTATTTATTTTACTGATACCCCATCTTTCTTCCATGGACCACAAATAATTATAAATGGCATTCTTTCCCATTTTTATTTTCACAATAACACCGTGAGATAGACGAGACTAAAGGATAGTGGCTAGCCCAGCTAGAAGCTACTAGACTGAGCAAGGCTTTTAATCTGAGTCTCCTCAGTTTAAGGACCTCATCACACAAGGTCTGGGCTCCGTCCTAGAATGCTTCCTGGACAGAGCCAGGACGGAGCCTAACAGAGCCCATCATGTGATGCAAGACTACTTCCGGTAGGGCCCCGTCCTGGCTCCGTCCTATAGGGTATGGAGTCCTGAGAACACTGGAGGGTTCCTGTGTTCTTATAAGGTAAGCCAGAGGAAGCATGGGGGAAGCCAGGCTATGACGTTTCCCCTGTGGGATGGAAAAGGGGGTGATGTGGTGTGATGGTTTCCTCCTGCTAGACGGATTTGCCCCGCTGCCCCACAGATGCCCTTGCTTTCCTCCGACAATGTGATGAGGTCCCTGGTCTGAAATTTTGACTTCTAATTCACATTGAAACATGTTAGCAGAGAACTCAAATCTGAGAAACTGGTTTGAGCATAGAAATTGGAGATGTGGTAGTACGAAACAACAACTTTTTAAGAACAGGAAAAAATAATTCCTCTTCTCCTTTCTCCAGGGAATTATTTAAGTACCAGAAAAGAGATCTCATAAAATATAGGTGATTTCTTATCTAAGTTACAAAATCACACTGCAACGTATGAAAATAGATGAAAAAACTTATTTGCTTTTAATTCAGAGCCATCATCATATTTAGGAATCAAGCTATGGTACTTTACAGTATTCTTGAAAACTGAAGTCATCTGAACCATAGCATCATATTTTCCCTTTTCCTTCCTTCCATATGATCAAATTCCATCCTTGGGTTCCTGATCCATAGTTCATAATAACTAATGATTAAGAACTAGGATCTGCAAACCAACCAAGCCATGGTTACCACAGACCATATTTTGTCTCCCAAAGTAATAGCAATAGTAGTAGTATTAGTAGTAGTAATACAGGTTGAGTAACTTTTATTCTCATGGCAGTGGGATGAAAACACAAATCAGATAATGGATGAGGAAAATTAGGGAGTCCAAAAAGTGGGGGGGAATGAGAAGGGAACAAGCAAGCACCAAGGCATAGCTTTGATCTTCAAGTGCTGATGTCTGGACCATGTTAACATTCTACTGGGTATATGCCACAAGGAAAAGGATAATGGATCTGGCTCTTAAAGCTGATTCAACAGACACAGGGTGTCCATAAAAGATGAGCCACAATGGGTGATTCAGTCTCCAGCTATGAGCCTGTCTCCAGAGTCCTCTGGAATGACAGGAAGAGAAAACATATGTGACACACAGATTCCATTGCAAAGCAGAGTCCATGAATGCTGAACTAGATTGGGAAGCGTAGCAAGAGAAACAATTAAATGTTTTTGTTTTAAACATTCCCCGCTGCAAGAATCCATTGAGGCCTGGATTTCTTCTCTTAAGGCCCTTTATGTGAGAAAGAGCACTGGTTGCAAGGCTGAGGCCAGGAATAAATAATTTCTTAGGGCAACTAGCCAAACACTATAATCAGAAAATTCTGTAGTCTGTTCTGGATACAAGCTTTCCTTGGAACTAGATTAATTGGCCCCATTAGTAGTTAAATATTTCTGCTGAAGCGCTACTGTACATCTGTTACTCACTACAGTGGGTGGCGGGGAGACGGGGACCTATCCAACGAAGAAAAAGGACAAGGATGGACTCTTAGCCAAAACTTAATTCAAAGGAAAGCCATGAGCTAATTAGCACCTCCAAAATAATTTCCAGCCAAGGTTTGGAAGATCAGGTGTACTGTGAGCTATTTGTTCCTTTTAGCTCATTTTCAATACATACAAAGAAACACTGACATTTCAAATTTTGTAAGACTCCAAATGTTGAAGGGTCATCCAGAAGATTTCCAAAACCGATTCCCACAGTACTCAAAATGAAGTTGTTCACAGATATTATAATTAGCTCATGACATCCTGCAGCGTTCTTTTCAGCTGAGTGCTTTCTTTTCCAATTTAATAAAATATACAGTAACTACTGAAATATTTCTGGTAAAACAGTAATTTTGAATGATACTTGAAGGTAAAAGTGAGGAGATTCTGGTGTTAAGTTAGCCTAATATTGCTGTGGTAGGTGGGACAGGCCACTTCACCACAGCCTTTTGAAAGACAGGTATATACAGCTGTGTAGAAGGGGCCATACTTTAAAGCAGGCTTGGGCAAACTTTGGCCCTCCAGGTGTTTTGAACTTCAACTCCCACAATTCCTAACAGCCGCAGGCTTAAGCGACTGAGGGGGGAAACGAAAGGGCCTCAGGCTGTTAGGAATTGTGGGAGTTGAAGTCCAAAACACCTGGAGGGCCAAAGTTTGCCCATGCCAACTTTAAAGGGTCAGAGGTGCAATCCCACTATGTTTTGCAATCTTCAAGATTATTTTAGGCCCAGAATTTTTTAAAAAATCAGGAACCAAACCATTGTGTGTATCAAAGACTAAAGCAGGGGTGCTCACACTTTTTCAGCATGCGAGCTACTTATAAAACAACAACAACCAAGTCAAAATGATCTACCTACCCACCACAAAAATGTGAAACATATAACACAATACCTGCTTTGATCTGGGTTTTCTGAGTCCACACTGCCATATAATCTGATTCAAAGCAGATAACATGGGATTTTATTCAACTGTGTGGAAAGGACCTCAGATAACCCAGGGCCGGCAGCACTTGGGTGGCGGCGGGAGCCTGCGGGGCGGGACTGAGCCTTCCTCCCGCCCTGCCTGACATCTACCAGTAGATCGCGATCTACCTAATGAGCACCCCTGGACTAAAGGGAATGATCAAACCCATTCAGCTTGGAAAAGGGTTTTTTGTATGTGGATTTTTCAAATCCGAAGTGGGGTGGAGTTTCTGCACTGCAACCACATGGAATGTGGAGAGGTCACTGTGCATACATAAAAACCATGGACAAGAATGAATTTTCATATATTCATAACCTATCCCCCTCCCTTGCAGTTATATGCAGCCTCTGGTATGAGGTGCAATATGCCCCTGAATTAGCAGCTACAGAAGAATCTGGCTATTGCAGTATTGGTCTTGCTTGAGGGTTTCAATTGCCATCTTTTTGGTCACTAGGAGAATAATGTTTGACTTGACATTTGCTCTGATTAAAAAAACCTTTTTTTACATTCATAATATGTTCTGCTGCACAATTATAGCATCTCCACAAGAAACATTAAGATTCTCCTCTCCTTTGCATAAAGTAGTCCAATTCTGCTAGGCCAGTAGTTCCCAACCTGTGGTCCGTGGACCACCAGCGTTCTGCAAAAACTACACCATTGCAACAAGAGCAGCTGGTCTCGCAAAACCCTCTTATAGTGCCAAGGCAATGGGGATGTCAGGAGGGGAGAGGCTGACAATCCACAAAAGGCATGACAAAAGTCTCCTGACTGCTGCTTTTCCCCCTGAGTGGAGCCGCTCCATGTGGTGCCTGGAAGTGGGGGTGCCTTGGTGCCTTCGTTTTTAGGCCTGTTTCGGGTTATTTGGGGTGCTGATTCAGAAAATTGCATTGAATTGACCACATCAGTTCTAGATTATTAAATCTGGTTTTCTGTGGGTGAGCAGATGGCAACTACTGAATGGTATATGTTCTGTATCAGAAGCTAGAGCTGGATGTGGTCTAGCCCAGTGTTTTTCAACCTTTTTTGAGTCGCGGCACATTTTTTTACATTTACAAAATCCTGGGGCACACCAGCAACCAAAATGACACAAAAATGACACTCTAACACAGTAATACATATAGTTAATATGTTTTTAAATGTATTTATACACTCAGTGTGAAACCTGGGCCTGTTTCGATGAACACAACATAGATATCCTGGCAGGAATGGCAGAAAGACACACACAAAGGACTTGCTCAACAGCTGTCAGTCATGGGAAAACTTTGGCCCTACGGGTGCTTTGGACTTCAACTCCCACCATTCCTAACAGCCTGAGGCCCTTTCCTGCTTAAGTGGCTGAGGGGGAGGAAAAGGGCCTGAGGCTGCTAGGAATGGTGGGAGTTGGAGTCCAAAACACCTGGAAGGTCCAAGTTTGCCCATGGCAGCTTTTGATTCCATCGCCACATCTATCTTCAGCCTTTGGCAGTTTGAATATATGTGATTATCTACATGATTTTCTACCTTGTCACTATAATTATGGTGCCCCGGCACACTGGTTGGGAAACACTGGTCTAGCCAATGCAATTTTCTGAATCAGCACCCGAAGTAACCAAACTGAATCTAGACCAGATACAGGTTGATAACCCTTTTGGTACTAATGGTGGAGAGTGGTCCCTGGTCAAAGTGGTCCTCGGTCAAGTAATCCCTGGTCAAATTGGGCCCTGATCAAATTGGTCCCTGGTCAAGAAAAGGTTGGGAACCATTGTGCTAGCCAATAGAGTATTTCTTTATTAAAAAGAAAGCCAAGATCCTCCAGGTGCAGCTTCCTGAACCCAGCATTGATTTTTGCAACTGAATGCAGGTGCAGCCACAAAACCATGTAATACACACAGCTCTGGTTAGGACTTGCAAAATGTCTGGCAGGAATGCAAAGTAAGGGCCTCCCCAGCCTATAAAGTTTGTCTTTCCTCATTACATTTCAGGGGATAACAAATGACACAGGTATACTTATCCGTATTTAAATTATTGTTTTAAAACTTTATATTTATGGCAGCCGAAACGATAGACAAAATGTACAATAAGTCTGGTAGAAATAATGAAAACCACAATTTTTTTTTAAAAAAATAACAGCTGGATATTGTAAACTTTAGCCAAAGAAAACTCCTCAAAGTGAAACAGGTCCAGACATCTGGGAAAGACTTTTCAGGGCAAAGAGGCAAGACAAGACAGAAAATCTCAATTATGCTTTGCAGCAATTAGCAAACAAGAAGAAATCAGATCATAGCATTGTTGTGTTTTCTGTCTGATTCTGGCATTTTGGTTTTAGAAGGAAAAGAAAAGCCTGTTTCGATTTAATAAAATCCTTAAGCAACCCTTAATTTGTGCTCGGAACACACAATACAGAATGCAGATTTAGACTAAAGGAAAGGAGGTGCAAAAATTGAGAAAAGGAAAATCAGCAATTTAAGATATGCAGATATTACTAGAAGAATTTTAAAAAAGACTTGGAATGATTGTTCATTGAAGTTAAGGAGGAAAATGCAAACCCAGAGTTACAGTTCAGCATTAAGAAAATAATTGATTTGTTCAACTTCAAAGTGCACGATGAAGGCATTGAAATGCTGGTAGTTAAAACCTTTTCTATACATTGGCTTAATTGGTAATCAAAATGGAAACTGTAGTCAAGAAATCAGAAGATGACTAACACTTGGAAGGTCTTGCTAATACCTTTGTTTTGGAAGACTAAGAAGAAACTAGGCAAGAGTCTCAAGTGTACAGAATATATCATTAAATACCAAAGTCAGAATCATCAGTGCAAGTTGGGAGCCGCGGTGGTGCAATGGGTTAAACCTTTGTGCCAGCTGAAGTACTGACTTGAAGGCCAAAGGTTTGAATCTGTGAGATGAGATGGGGTGAGCTCTCATCTGTCAGCTCCAGCTTCCCATGCAGGGACATGAGAGAAGTCTCCTACAGGATGGTAACACATCTGGGCAACGTCTCTGTAGACAGCTACTTCTCTCATACCAGAAGCAACTTGCAATATATTCTCAATTTACTTCTGACATGATAAAAAAAATCAATGCAAGCTACTGTGATTTTTCCAGATCATGAGATTACATGACTTGTTGGAAAACATGATAATACTTAGTAAAGTGAAAGTCAGAAAAGGAGAAGGCAATATTAGAGATGGACTGATTCAACCAAGGAAATTATGGCCATAAATTTACACGAGTGAAGCATGCCTGAAAGTGTTTCATTCACAGAACTGCCATAAGTTGAAAAAGTGATAAATAAAAACAAAAAAATTCCCTTTACCTTGAGCTTTATTACAATTTGAGCCAAAGCCAAAAGAGAACAAGACCTCTCCACAGAGCTATGCACACGAAATACAGAAAAAAATAGGTTTTGTATTTATACAGACATATGCATATATTTAAAATGATTGTTTTGCTATCCTAATTATGAACTAGTATGAACTACTACACAATAAAAACAAGCATTTAGACAACTTCCAACAGATTAAGAAATTGTTTTGAAGACTGGCAGTGGATTCTACAAGGTCAGGAGGGTTGTGTTGGATGAATGGTTGGGAGCCTGCTCATACTCTCTCCTCCACAGGCTTTGCTCTGTTTGGTATCATTTCAGCCTTAGAAACAGAAGTGTAGCATTGAACTTACCCCATTAACTGATACCTTTTCACTTTCAATGGAGGCAAGAAATCAGCTGTCGGATGATTACAAGTCTGCACTGCTCATGAAAGTTCTCTAAATGCAGAGGCACAAAGGGGCTAGAGCCTGCAAAAGTTGCTCTTTTCCCCTTCTCACATAAAGATATCCTAGTGGGTTCCCTAAGTATTATTATTGTTGCCATTTCCAACTGATGGTGACCCTAAGGCAGACTTCTCATGGGGTTTTAGCCGGAGGTTTAGCACAGCTGGTAAATCACCAGCAATTATAAGATCAACCGAAAGGTTGCAAGTTCAAAGCCCCAGGTTGGTGTGAGCTGCCGAGTGTTAGCCTAGCTCACTGTTTACCTAAGCAGTTCGAAAACGGCTTTAGCAGTAATCAGAGGAAATAGGTACCACTAAAAACAGGTTGACAGGTAGACGCCATGAAGAAAGAAGATCACAAAATGCTGGGCGACCAAAAGGAAGGAGGAAGTCCTGAGGGCTCAAACAGGATGGAGCGACAGCACCCCCTGTGGCTGGACTCAAGCCCAACATTCCATGGCACCAAAACAGCTGGACACTGAGTTGAAACAAGCCACCTCCTTCTGTTCTGTCTGTCTGCGTATTGTCTATACAAAGCGGCATTTAATGTTTGCCGTGTATGTGTACTGTGATCCGTCCTGAGTTCCCCTCGGGGTGAGAAGGGTGGAATATAAATAAAGTGTTGTTGTTATTATTATTATTATTTTCTTGGTAACATTTGCTCAGAAGCTGTTATCTTTTCCCTTCCTCTGAAGAGTAGAAAATGTGACTTGCCCAAAGTCAACCAGTGGGTTTCCATGGCTGAGCAGGTATTTGAATCCTGTTGTTCAGAATTACAGGAAGAAATTAACAACAGACCTCCCAGCCCTCACCCTTAACTGTTCATTTATTTTATTTATAAGGCACTGGGAACCAAGCTGCTATTAACATTGCAACTTAAGCTCTCCAAGAGTTCAAAAGCTTCTTCTTTAGAGTTTCAGTTTTGGCTCTCGGCCCATCTTTCATACTAAATAGGGTATAGGAAGTTGGAATCTGACTACAGTGTGTGAACTAACCAGGCTGAAGAAAATCCTTCCCATGGGAGGCTGTGAAAGGAACACAACCTACCTCAATTCCCCTTAACAGCAATTGAACACAGTGTTTCTTTTCCCAATCTACTTCCATGGGGCTATTGTGAAGAAAAAAAATACAATGTTATACAATATGGCTCACCTAAGTTCTTGAGGAAGCCATAATTAAGCACTAATTTCTCTAAAAGGTTTATTTTGTATCTCCCCAAAAATATTGGCCAGAATCCTTGAGATTCCTTCTGCATCTAAGTCAAGTGTTTTATCACTGAGCTCCAAAAGATATATATTTTAAATGTGGCAATCAAAACTATACACACTATTCTAGTTGTGGTTTCAACATGGATTCATATCAGTACAGGATGTTTAAATTTAACTTTTTCCCTCTAGTCATGCTAAATATGAAACTTGCAAACCAATGAGGTATAGCGGTTGGAGAGTGCTGGGTGAAGACAGTGGGCTACCAGGGTTTGAATACCTTCTCATCCATGGAAACCTACTCGATGAACTTGGATGAATCACACTGTCTTCAGACTTCAAGACTGACTTATTCATCAGCAATTACTTAGATGGAGGGTAACTAAATTTAGGCCTATCCCTCTTTCATGTTCTACCACTTAAACAACAGTTCTACCTAGCCCAACTTAACTAGTAGAGCCTTTTCATTTTCTAATGTCACTCTGGATCGATGACTAAACAGGTCAGCTGAGTCAGTTTTTTCAGGGAGGGAATTAAAAGAATTAAAACAGATAGAGATAAACAAGGAGGGTGTTCTCACATGCCTTACTAAACTAAATGTCAACAAATCACCAGGTCCAGACGGCATCCACCCCAGAGTTCTTAAGGAACTCAAGTGTGAAATTGCTGAACTTCTAGCTAAGATATATAACCTTTCTCTAAGATCAGGCACTGTACCCGAGGACTGGAGGGAGGCAAATGTAACACCGATCTTCAAGAAAGGATCCAGAGGTGATCCAGGAAATTATAGACCAGTCAGTTTAACCTCAGTTCCAGGCAAAGTGATGGAAACCATTATTAAAGAAAATATTACTAGGCACATAGAAGAACAGGCATTGCTGAAGGAAAATCAACATGGTTTCTGCAAAGGTAAATCCTGTCTTATTAACTTGATAGAATTCTTTGAGGGTGTAAATAAACACATAGATAAAGGGGACCCAATTGATATTGTTTACCTTGACTTTCAAAAGGCTTTTGACAAAGTCCTCACCAAAGGCTCCTAAATAAGCTCTTCAGCCATGGAATCAGAGGACAGGTCTTGTCCTGGATTGGAACCTGGCTAAACTGTAGGAAACAAAAGGTGGTAATAAACGGACATTTCTCTGGGTGGAAAGAGGTGAGAAGTGGCGTACCCCAAGGTTCAGTTTTGGGTCCGTTACTTTTTAATTTATTCATTAATGATCTGGATGTAGGAGTGAATTCTGAGGTAGCAAAGTTTGCAGACGACACTAAACTGTTCAGGGTAGTTAAAAATGAAACTGATTGTAAAGAGCTCCAGAAAGATCTCTCGAAATTGAGTGAATGGGCAACAAAGTGGCAAATGCATTTTAACCTAAACAAGTGTAAAGTCATGCACATCGGGGCAAAGAACCCCAACTACACCTACCAATTGATGGGGTCAAAGCTTTCCGAGACAAACCAGGAAAGGATCTTGGGGTTTTGGTGGACAGCTCAATGAAGATGTCAACCCAGTCGCAGCAGCAGTGAAAAAGCAAACTCTATGCTAGGCATGATCAGAAAGGGAATCGAAAATAGGTCAGCAAATGTTGTACTACCTCTCTACAAATCGATGGTAAGGCCACATTTGGAGTACTGTGTACAACTCTGGTCTCCGCACCTTAAGAAGGATATAACGGAACTGGAAAAGGTACAGAAAAGGGCAACAAGAATGATCCAAGGGATGGAGCGGCTCCCTTATGAAATCAGGTTGCAACGCCTTGGTCTTTTCAGCCTTGAAAGACGGCGTCTAAGAGGTGACTTGATCGAAGTGTATAAAATCATGCATGGGATAGAAAAGGTGAATAAAGAAAAATATTTTCTTTGTCACAAAACACTAGGACTAGAGGGCACTCCTGAAGCTCCAAGGTAGGAAAATTAGGACTAATAAAGGAATTATTTCTTCACCCAGAGGGTCATTGGGTTATGGAATTTACTTCCAGAAGAGGTTGTGACAGCTGTCAGCCTGAACAACTTCAAGGCAGGATTAGACAGATTCATGGATACCAAGTGTATCGGTAGTTACTGAAAAGGACATTCAAGTGCCACCTTGGAGTTGGTTGAGGTAGGCAGGATTTCCCTGGGTACTGGTTGTGGGGGGTCGGGAGCAGGTTAGGGTTTTGCCCTCCCTTCTGCTCGAGATCCCCGTGTACAACTGGGGGCCACTGTGTGATACAGAATGCTGGACTAGATGGGCTGAGGTCCGATTCAGCATGGCTCTTCTTATGTTCTTATGTTCTTAGGTGGTGCTGTTTCTTATTCTTTATAGTCCCAAGCAAAAGGTACAGTGCAAGCATATTGTTTATTTACAATATCTCACCCGAAGGGGACTCAGAGTAACTTACAGAACACACATATGGCAAACATTCAATGCTGATTATACATTTAACAACAGCAGACAACATAAACAGTGGTAAAGGCAGTTTGTCCCATCTCATTTCCAGCATCTTGGAGGTTGTGCTCAACTCCAGCCCCATGGGGGGGGGGGGGTGCTCCAAATTCCATGCAAAGGAGCTTTCCTCCAGTCAATGTCCTTAAGGGCTCCTTTATTACCTCCCCACTAAAAGCAGTACTGTCATGCCCTAGCCTGACTCCATAGCCAAGCCAGATAGAAGCCATGTTAAATCCAAGGCACCAGCCAGGGCTGAGAGAGAACCTTTGCAGAGGCCTCCATGTCAGCCAGTGGTCAAGGCCAGATGTAGCCTTCTTTCTTCCCAACCTGATAAGAAACGCTGGGAAAGCAAAGCCTCGTTATCCCCCCTTTCTCCATGTGCAGCTGCTAATAAGCTGACATATTTGCCTTCCTCGGGAGGCTTGGAAAAGTCAGGCTCATGAACTGTTCCTGAGAAAGAGTTGTGTCGTAGTCAACGCCTCCGAGGCCAAAACATTGAGAAACCTATTTAAGTTGGTCCCTGTTGGTGCTCGGTATCTCATGCCAACATTCAGCTTCCATTGCCAAGCTCCACGGAACTCAAGTCCAGGACCAGGCCGCAGAGCCTTGTTGTCACGGTGCTTAAGTATTCAGCCAAGCCATTGTTTGCCAAGGACTTATCCCGGATTTTAGCCCATAGGGGTTTCAAGACTATTTCTTCATTTATTAGATCTTGAACTCTTTCCAGAATTATTGCCTGTCAATACTTTGATGCTGGGAGCATCAGTGGACTATATTCGTATCTTTTTTCCTTTTTCTACTTATTCTAAATAAAGCATTTAATCACGGCTGCTTCGTGGTGGTTTACTGAGGGATCCTCCAGGTCTAGGTTGCAACAAGTACCTATTTTATCTACTCGCATTTCTGCTTTTGACCTGCTAGGTGGGCATGTGAGCTGGGGCTAATGGCAAATGGTCACCCCGACCCGGGCTCATATTGCTAACCTTCCGATTGGCAAGATTTTTCTGCAGTGCAGCAGTTTCACCTGCTGTGCTAAAAATATGGAAAATTATTATATTATATTCCACTGAACTGGTATTAAACTTTATACAATCACTGCATTTCCTTCTTTGTATCATCCATCTGCCACAAAATTCATTTTAAATTAAGGATTTAAGACTTCTGAAGGGGGCAACCTATGTATCCCACCACTGAGATTAATACACTGTGTGAGGAGCTGAGAGGAGGATTGTTCAGCTGTGATACTTCAATTGTGGAATGCCATATCCCTGGAGTCTGCCTGGGACCAATACTGGTTTTATTTAGAGACCAAAAAAAACCCATGCCTATTTACTAAGGCCTTTAGGACATAACAGACTTAATCCAAAATATTTCTACATAGGTTGTAAATTGTTTTAACCTTCTTTAACTTGTTAACCTATTTAAATTATTTTTGCTTAAATAGACTAAGGTGTATGAATGAATATTGGTTTTATTTGTGCACCTGAGATCCCATGATATAAATAGCTTATAAATGAATAACTAAATCAAGAAATAAATTGTTAATTCAAAACGATTATTGTACAGGCTAAGCATCCCCTATCCAGAATTCCAAAATCTGAAATAATCTAAAACTGCCTATAGGGATGGCTGAGATAGTGATACATGTGTGTTCTGATGGTTAACTGTTCACAAATTTTGTTTCATGCAGAAAATAATCTAAAATAACATGCATAAAATTACCTTCAGGCTATGCACATAAAGTATATATGATACATAAATGTATTTAATGTTTAGACTTGGATCCCATCTCACTATGTAAGGTAAAGGTAAAGGTTTTCTCCTGACATTAAGCCCAGTCGTGTCCGACTCTGGGGGTTGGTGCTCATCTCCATTTCTAAGCTGAAGAGCCGACATTGTCCATAGACACCTCCAAGGTCAGGTGGCCAGCACGACTGCATGGAGCGCTGATACCTTCCCGCTGGAGCTGTACCTATTGATCTACTCACACTTGTATGTTTTCAAACCGCTAGGTTGGCAGAAGCTGGGGCTAACAGCAGGAGCTCATGCCGCTACCCGGATTCGAACCTGCGGCCTTGCAATCAGCAAGTTCAGCAGCTCAGTGGTTTAACCCACTGTTCCACCGGGGGCTCCCACATACTTATATGTAAATACAAGTATTCCAAAATCCGAAACTTAACACACTTCAGATATTAATTTGACTGGGATATCAATCCACATTCTGTTCCCTAGTTTCTAATTTACATATAGGTGTTAACAACCCATCCCAGTCAAATAAACTGGGTCAGTTTGAAATGTTCACTGAGTAATTCCTCTAGCCTGGTGTGCCATCATAATAAGGTGTGGAAGCATTTCAGAATGCCAAGCCCAAGGCAGTATTTACATTGATCAGCAGCGATCTCCTGACCAGCATTTCAAGAAGGCTTTTGATCACCCAATAGGAAGTTTTTCCCACTCTCATTTGATCAAGGCTCCACAGGGCAGACAATGACACATTCACAGATGCTTGTAATGTCTCCTGATTTATAAGCACAGGAGCTGGCATGGCTCTACCCCACCCCCTCCACATCATTTTGAAATTCAGTGACAGCTTTGCATTAATTAAAGGGAAGAATTAGTGCACGTTTGCTTTTTAGGCACTGTATGTTATTTCAATTAATAACAGGAAATGTCTAAGCAAGAGGCCAGGCAGAGTGCAAGCACTGCAAGGGAGGTCACTGACAGTTGTTAATTCAGCTGAGGTTCCTCCCAAACCTTGAAAAAATGTGATTTTATTCACAGGGCAACTGAATGCAACAGTAGGAGCTTCCCTGCCTTGGGAATAGTAAGCCTAGGGCTACCGGATTCCAGTTGTGAAGAGGGCAAGGGGTTAGAGGCCTCCTCCCCACCCCCACTGTAGTTCTACTTAGGCATTTTAAATACACCAGTATCTTTCTCTGACTCTACCACAGGGGCCACAGTGCTTTTTCCAATATAACTGATAGAGTCACTCTGCTTTCTGAAATTTGCAGCTCAAGGCATGTATGCTTTGCAAACAGAAGGTTACAGAGTCAACTTCTGGCATCTCCATTTTTTTTTCATGTCAGGAGTAACTTGAGAAACTGCAAGTTGCTTCTGATGTGAGAGAATTGGCTGTATGCAAGGACATTGCCCATGGGACTCCTGGATGTTTCAATATTTTACCATCCTTGTGGGGGGCTTCTCTCATGTCCCCACATGAGGAGCTGGAGCTGACAAAGACATAACATCTATATGCGACCAGTTGCTCAACTGGTACGAAGCTTTGGGCTGGAGTGTCACCAGTACGCTGATGACACCCAGCTCATTCTGAGGATGGAGGGCCGTACCCGATAATTTCCATCAGTGCCTTGAAGCCATTACTGGATGGCTGCGAGCCAGCAGGTTGAAGCTGAACCCGGCGAAGACGGAAATCCTTTGGCTAGGCTGCCCGGGCAGTGGGGATATCCAGCTGCCTACTCTGGATGGCGAGGCACTATGCCCGTCATCATCAGTAAAAAGCCTGGGAGTCCTTTTGGACCCTCTGCTGACAATGGATGCTCAAATCTCCACTGTGAGCAGAACAGCATTTTTTCATCTCCATCAGGCTAGACGGCTGGCCCCCTATCTATCCCGGAGCGACCTGGCTACGGTGATCCAGGCCACGGTCATCTCAAGGCTTGATTACTGTAACACCCTTTACATTGGCCTGCCTTTGACAGTGATCCGGAAACTCAAGCTAGTGCAGAATGCTGCGGCCCGGCTACTCGCTGGGGAGCCAGCAAATTGCCGTATAACGCCAGTCCTTCAGCAGCTGCACTGGCTACCGATTGAACACCGGATCACTTTCAAAGGGCTAGTTCTTACTTTTAAGGCCTTGTATGGTCTGGGGCCAGTGTACTTGAGGGATTGCCTCATCCCATATAAACCCCAGAGATCACTGCGTTCAGAAGATCAAGACCTCTTAGAAATCCCCGGCCTGAAGAATTATTGCCTGACAGCAACCAGGTGAAGGGCTTTTACAATCATTGCCCTTTCACTTTGGAACAGTCTTCCTCCTGAGCAATGCGTGATTTGGGAGCCTTCTGGAAGGCTTGCAAAACCTACCTTTTCCAGCAAGCTTTTGAATTGTAATGGAATTTTTAAATTGTACTGTTTTAAATTGCATTTCTTATATATGTAAACTGCCACGAGCCTTTGAGAGTGGTGGTGTATAAGTCAAATAAATAAATAAATAAATAAATAAATAAAAAGGGAGCTCATCCGTGCTCTCTCCGGATTCGAAACTCTGACCTGTCAGTCTTCAGTCCTGCCAGCACAAGGGTTTAATTTATTATTTATTTATCTACTGCATTTTTATAGCACCTTTCTCAGCCAATGGCGACTCAAAGTGATTTGATGACATAATAACAGGGTACAGTTAACCCATTGTGCCATCGGGAACTCCAATAAAAAGCACCGGGTTGCCTGTGACAGGAAAGATTTTCAAATTGCTGATGCCAGTCTGGGTCAACAATACTGGGCTAGGTGAACACACCGTTTGATGTAGTATAAATCTGCTTCCTGTCTTCTTGCCAGCGCTTTCATGCTCTGTACTTTCTGTGCTCATTCATATCCTATCAGCAATATGAGAAGCCTTAACATGACCTCTAGTTGGATCTCTACCTCCTGCTAACAATAGTTGCACTAGATCCTTCCTCCCCCTCCCATCATCCAGGGAATTAGATCCTTCCTCCCTCAGCCATTCTCCCAGCAACAGTTGCATGTGTCACCCTACAAGGATAATCATGTTATTATAATTGCCTCCACAAACATACTTGAAGTTGTGTCCAGAAATATCTACTCAAATATTTAATCAGAACACACATGATTTGGGATGAAGACTACAGCTAACTTTTAAAATAGGAGGGCTCTTTTCGCAGAAGCATTCCAATCCGAGATGCAGAGAAATCCAAGTGTCTCTAATCATCCCAGTCCTATGCAGCTGTCACTCCGTGTCCCATCCAGTAATCGTATATCTAACAGTTATTTCCACTCGCTTCCTGTCTAGCGGCACAAGCTGTGCTCAAGAACACAGACACACTGCAGCATCAGCACTGCAAATGACAATCAACCATAGAAAATAATTGGGGGGGGGGGGGGGGACGGACTTTTTCACAAGTAATGGCAAGAGGAGATAGAAAACCTTTTAGAAACAAAGATGGAACCCCTTTGCTTTCAGATAGACTTTGGAAAACGTCTTGCCGGATGGATAAAGGGCTTTTAACGTGTGGGTGGGTGTTGTTTTTTAAAAAATTAAGGTGCTTTAAAATTCTTCCAAATTCAGTGGTCTTCTAACATCATACAGTCAAGCTGCCTGCCTCGTATTTTCAGGTTTAACTTTTGTGGATTTCATTATTTATGGATTGGGTTAATATGTTCTATCTAAAAATCTCTAGGTCAGGGATCCCTAAACTAAGGCCAGAGAGCCAGATGCTGCCCTCCAAGGTCATTTATCCAGCCCCCACCCTAAACTTTACACCCTCTGATTAAAATGTGTAATAATAATAATAACTTTATTTTTATACCCCGCCTCCATCTCCCCAAAGGAACTTGGGGCTGCTTACAAAGGGACAAGCCTAATAAAACAGATTAAAATAAGCATAAAAATAGGCAATATCAAACATCAATAAACATAAAATTAGACATTACAAAAACAATTAAAAGCAATATAATGGCTGAGCAAATAAAGTGCTGGGTTCGGTTCATAAGTGCAATGAATCCTAAGTAGAGCCCGGGAAAGTGCGACAATCGGAGGGCTGAGCTAGGAGGCAAATGTCCTTAGATTATTAAAGTGTTAGGAGTGCCAGAAAGGGAGCATGTTGAAGTACAGGAGCTGGATAGGTCGGGAAAATTCTGTGATGAACTGCCTAATCAAAGGCATAATGGAACAGCCAAGTTTTTAATTCCTTGTGGAAAACGGAGAGAGTGGGAGCCTGTCTGATCTCCCTGGGGAGGGAGTTCCAGGGCCGAGGGTCCACCACAGAGAAGGCCCTTTTCCTCGTTCCTACCAACCAAGCTTGTGAGGATGGTGAAAGCGAGAGAAGAACCTCCCCAGTTGATCTTAAAGTATGTGTTGGCTCATAGGGGAAGATGCGACCATGAAGATAGGCAGGTCCCGAACCATTTCGGGCTTTATAGGTGATAGGAGGACTTATCAGAAGTTGAACATAGAATTTCACTGAAAGGCTAAGAAATTCCTAGAGAGAACACTTCTATAGACATTTGTAAAACTTCCAGTGTGATTCTGTGGGCAACTTCCAGCTGAAGTTGACGTAGAACAGAACAGCTGGTAAATTGGCTGCGATTTCTGGGAGTTGTAGGCCAAAACACCCGGGGGCCCACAGGTTGAGAACCACTGCCTTAGAGATTCCTAGAGAGATGCCTTTCATGTGTAAAAAAATGCCAAAAAATGCCAAAATGTGCTTTTCATTCATGGTTTTTACACTTTTAGGGTGGCCCTGCATCCCTAATCAAAGTTAACGTGGAAAGTTGGCTGTAATTTGTATGAACTTACTTAAACATTATGACTTCTTGTGATTTTATTTGTTTGTGGTTTTTGTTTAATCTTTTTTTCAAAATCATCCCCTCCAACAGTTTACAGATGGAAATCTGGATATGTGTAATATTCGGATATCAGGATATATAATATCGAAGTGCAGTCACTGGGTACAAAATGCATTTTGAGCTCATATTGCAACAGCTGAAATAAGGTGTGGACAAGGAGATAAAGTGAGGGGAGGAAAGAGAAACTGGGAATTTTTTTAAGCTGCTGGAAAATAGAATAGAAAATTAATTGAGACCCTCTTTGCCAATGAGAGGATAGTATGCAATTTTTGGAGGAAGATGGGGGCATTTTAAAAATTGACAAGCAAAATTCACTTGCCTTTTGCACTGTGATTGAAACTGTGGTCCCTCCTCAAGGGGATCCAACATAAGAAAAATGGACTGCAAAGATAAAAGTTTGCTATGGATATACAGTGTGTGCTTTGTGGATTAGAAAAGGCAGCAGGCCTGGAACAGCTGGCCTGGTTCACAGCAGAGAAACCTTCGACCACCAGTGCTGCAAAGTGAACCTCACCTTGTGACCTGCGCTGCCAAGCCCGACTGCCAAGCATTCCTGAGCATTAACTCTATCATTAAAGCGGCTGGAGAGGCCACTTGACACTTTCAAAGAATCCCGTTCGGTGAACAGAAACTCAGCAAGATAAGGGTTTCATACCTTCAGACAGTAGCAACCACATTTATTTATTTATTTATTATTTTGATTTGTATACCGTCCTTTCCAGTATGGCTTAGGGCGTTTTACAACATATCGAACTACAACGATATAACAGTAAAATAATGAGATATAAAACAGTTAAGACAGTGTTAATCCATAACCAAGGATGACTGTTAAAGGCTAAATGCCTGTCGAAAGAGAACAGTTTTGCAAATTTTCCGAAAAGCCGGCAGCTCGCTAATTGCTCGAACTTCAGGTGGTAAAACATTCCATAGGCTTGGTGCCACATCAGAGAAAGCCCTCTGTCTGGTTGATGACAGGTGAATGGTTCATAGGGAAGGAATCTGCAGGAGGTTGTGATCCTCAGATTGGAGAGATCTCTGGGGAACATATGGGAATAGATGGTCCCTCAAGTACACCGGCCCCAGACCATGCAAGGCCTTAAAGGTCAAGACCAAAACTTTGAAGATGATCTGGTGCTCAATTGGCAACCAGTGCAGTCGCTGCAGAGTTGGAGTGATGTGAGCCCTGGCCGGCACTCCAGCCAGTAGTCTCGCTGCCACGTTCTGCACCAGTTTAAGCTTCCAAATGACCGACAAAGGAAGACCAATGTAAAGGGCGTTACAGTAGTCTAGCCTCGAGATGACCGTCGCCTGGATCACCATGGCCAGGTCATTTCCGGTGAGATAGGGCGCCAGCCGCCTAGCCTGTCACAGATGGAAAAAAGTGGATCTGCTGACAGCCAAGACCTTAGCCTCCATTGTCAGCAGTGGGTCCAACTGGACCCTCAGACTCTTTACTAAGGACAATGGGCGTAGTGCCTCGCCGTCCAGAGTAGGCAGCCGGAGCCCACATCCACCCGGGTGACCCAGCCAAAGGATCTCCGTCTTCGATAGATTCACTCTCAACCAACTGGCTCGTAGCCAACCAGTCACAGCTTCAAGGCAGAGTTGGAAACAATTGGGTACAGAGTCTGGCCAGCCATCCATCCTCAGCACCAGCTGGGTGTCATCAGCGTACTGGTGACACTCCAGACCAAAGCTCCGCACCAATTTGGCAAGTGGCCACATGTAGATGTTAAATAATAAAGGGGAGAGAATGGCTCCCTGAGGGACCCCACAACTTAGGGGGATCCTCTCGGAAACCATACCTCCCCTCTCCACTCTCTGTCCCCGATCTAGGAGAAAAGAGGACATCCATTTAAGAGTGGTCCCCCTAACCCCTGTCACAGCTAGGCGGTGGGTTAACAATGTGTGGTCTACCGTATCAAAAGCTGCCGTGAGGCCCAATAAGATAAGCAGCACTGATTCCCCCTTGATCCAATTGGCAGCAGAGCTGGTCCATGATGGCGACCAGCACAGTCTCTGTCCCATGCCCAATACGGAAGCCAGACTGGTAGGGATATAATCCGGCTATGTCATTTAGGAACTGCTGCAGTTGGTCTGCTACTGCCCTCTCAATCACCTTACCCAGGAACAGTAAATTCGAAACTGGGCGGTAACTGGAGGGAACTGAACTGTCCAAGTCTGGTTTTTTCAGTAGCAGACTCACCATTGCCTCTTTCAATCCCTCTGGAAACACTCCTTGCTCAAGGGAGCAATTGACTATCTTCAACAGAGGGCCACGTAACCCTTCCCAGCAAGATTTAACTAGCCAAGAAGGGCACGGGTCGAGGGAGCAAGTTAGATATCCATTAGATATCCATGGCCTTAGAAACCATGGTCTTTTGGATACTGTTCTTGCTTTAAATCCAAGAGCAACAGAATGTATCTACCTTTCAAAGTCAAAGATTACACTACAGATATGTCTCTCTGTGGCTGTCTGATTTTAGCATCCGTGGGAATACTGGGTTCAGGAGTGTGGTGTGTCTAGCTTCGCAGAAGGTTGACAGAAACACATATGGATTGAAGGCAAAATCAGAGGTTTATTCTCTTTTTCTTTTTTTCTTTCTTTTCTTTAGTGGAGAAAGAACTGACATACTACAATTATCAATAAGGAGCATATTTATTAATTACATTTTGACATCTATTCAAGTCTCCTGCACTGGCTCCTGATTGGCTCAAAAACTGTCTGACTAGGATCTGTTCCCTGAGTGGTCCAAGGCTCCATCTGGCATCATTGCTGGTTGGTTCTTGCTTTGACAAGAAAGCTTAATAAAATATAATTGGTTTATTTTGAACAGTCTGTCCATTTATTGATCCACTTCCAAGAGAGGTGTGATTAGAAAGGAATGCAGTGAGGCAATTGATAATGAGCTTAATGTGCTAGCTCTGGTGGAGGCAAAGGTGTAAGTCCAAATAAACAATGGGTGCTTTAGGGTGATAACCATCCCAAAGGGTGTTGCAAGGATGGGTCTAGCTTGGAGCATGGAAGAGGAAACAGATCAACTGATATGATGGACAGATCATATCAGGTGAAACAGGAAAAAAGACCCATAGCTCTGAAGCAAACCTATTGGGTGCCCCCTCTCCCAGTATCCATAGTAGTGCACTATAAAAGGATTGTGGCAATCTGAGGGATTGTTTACTGGAGTCTCGGGTGTTTTGAGCAACATTCCAAAGCATTTAATGAAGAATTAACTACAGGAAAAAAACAAAGATGGCTTTGGTGTACATCTTAATGGAGCCACATCTCATAATTTATATATTTCACAATTTGGGGTTTTTTAGTAACACTGTTATACATTCAAAACCTGTGAAAAAACATCAGAGCTTGTAAAAGTTATCTTTGGAGCAAAAATCCCCGAAACCACCAGCCTGCATGATCAGCATTCATGCTGGTTGAGATACTGTTTTGAATCCAAACAAGTTTCCATGTTTTGAAAGAAGTTGTTGTTGTTGGTGTTGACTCTCATAAGTCAATTTTGAGTTATGGTGACCCCATGAAAGAGAGACCTCCAAGTCACCCAATCATCAATAAGTCTTGCAGATGCAGGGCAATAGTTTTCTTGATTCAGTATATCAATTTGGAATGCAGTCATTCTCTTTTCCTACTGCCTTCTGCCTTATCAAGTATTACTGTCTTTACTAATGAGTCATGACATAGACAAAGAAGAGCAGCCTCTATTTAGTCATCTTGACTTCTAGGGGCGGTTCGACTGGATTTGCTCTAGGACCCACTTTATCTTTTTAACAACCCATGGTTTTAATATAACCCCCCCCCCCCCAAGCACCAGATTTCAAATGAGTTGATCCCCCTCCCAATCAGCTTTCTCTTTACTGTCCAGTTTTCACAACTGTGCATCAAAATGGGAAATATGATGGCATGGACAACCCTAACTGGAGTACTCAGTAGTCAATCAGACTACTTTTTGCTTAAAAAATATTATCAATGACACACAGCCGTGCCAATTCATCTATCCCAGCTGTCCCATGCAATCTACTCCTCCCTGTGGACCAATTAGTTTTTTTATCCCTACTCATTTCCAAGCTAGCAGGCAACCCATAATTTCAATTATCCTTTTTAAAGACACATTTCTTTGTTTTATTAGACTACAGAAAATGAGGGTGTAATCTGAGTGTAAGAATGGTATAGGAAAGAGAAAGGAGCATTTGAATCATTGTGTTGTTTTTCTTATATAATTCATTTATCCTTCCAAAGCTGATTTTAAACTTTGCTATGACAAGTGTTATGTATTTGAACAATTTCCCCAGTAGAGAATGGCAGTAGGTAGGAAGGAGTTTCTATTGTAAATATACCACCAGGACAAAGAGTTACCCCAATACCTTTCAGCTATTGACTGTGCACTAAAATCTTGCTAATACAATGGAGGGAAAAGATACCCATGAACAGAGTGACAGACATACACATCATCCTGCTCAAAGAATAAGCTTTCTTACATACACAGTATGGGTAACATGGAGCACTGAATGGTCCCAAACTACAAAGGTGGTGGATTACCCCTTCCATGATTGTAGGTGGCCAATACTACCATGCCAAGGCAGCAGAAGGTATGGAGATATGGCTCCTTGCTAGGAAAACTACTATAAAACTATCACTCCATATGGTCACAAGGAACCATGTTGCAGCAGCAGTATGTATGTGCTTTATGTTATAACAACTATAATAGTTCTGTAAAATGGGTCATTAATAGTACTTAATATTACTTTTTATATGTGGAAAATACAGGCTAAGGGGGTTAGCAACGTGCTGGCAGCTTCCCTGTAACTTTATGACTCCCCACAGATAAAAATCCATGATTTCAACTCGAACAGGCTATGTTTAATATTTTATTAACCATATTGCGTGCCATAATTTGTACTCAAGGGGAATAGTTAAAAAGCAAACAATTTATTGTTGCTGTTTTAAATCCATCATTAGTATAACCCCTTTTATGCTAACATTATTCTACTTGCTATTTATTTAATACCCAGCTTTCCCCAAAGTAGAGACCCAACATGCCTGTTTATTTGGTTCGTATTTTGACATTGTGTTGTTAACGTTTTAAAATAGTGTTAGCTGCTTAAGATCACTTTGGAAAAGAAAAATTGGATGTAGATGTCAAATAATAATTTGACTGCAAATGAGCTTTGCCAGACTGAAGCTCAGTTCTATTGCAGATTCACTTTCCTGCCAGAAACAACAACAAAAGCAAAAATCAATTAAATTGGATGAGACCAATAGCTGCTCCCTCACTGCAGATTTACTCTAGTGAAATGGAAGAACAATAATTTTCTCTGGATGTTTTCAGTAGCTTCTCTGCCAGACAGCGGCTTACAGTCCCACACTCACAAGCTCAAGCAAACAGGCCTTGTTGGAGAAATTACAGTCATTGTATATCTCCTGTCAAAGGAAAAATGCTCAGGTTCTGCTAAGCTCTGAGTCAAATAATAACAGCTTTAGAACCACCTTTACATCACAGCAGAATAAATCAGTATGCTTTAAAGTGATGGCTCTACATTCAGGCAATGGGTGGTCCTTATTGGGTGTTTTAGTTGATTTCTTGAAAGCTGCTGCAAAAGGAAGGCCAAATGCTTATGTCAAGTGAGTAAATATGATATTTTTCAGGACAACTTACTATTCAATGAGATCATATAGGCCTTTGATTTGATCAACTCAGGCCCCTTATACAGTGCCATATAATCCAAATTATCATCAAAACAGATAATTCACATTATCTGCTTTGAACTGGATTGTCTGAGGGTGCTTCTGGACAGTGCCAAAATGAGCATTTTAAATCTTAGGCAAAAAATCCTGGGACCTGACAGCAAGTTCACATACTGACCTGTCAGTCCTGGGAAATGGTTCCCTGCCATTCTCACATCTTCCTTTGAAGCAGATCAAGATGGAGGACAGATGGGAGACATCCAGCAAAATGTCTTATCTCTCTCTTACCCAATTGTTAATTCAAGCTCTGTTTAATATTATAAAGTTTAAAAGGAAGAGTTTCCAGAGTTCTAATTACTTTCCACTTGTTCTTCCCTTGAGCCACCTGTGTGTCTGTGGCTCCATGTTTTGACAGCCCGATCAGCTCATCAGTTCTTTTGGGCTTTTAAAAAGTGCAAGTGTGCTGGAGCAGTTCACACAGGGGGAAGGGAAGGAAAGCAGATGTTTTGCATGATTGCAGAGATATACAGTCATGCAAAGGTATACATTTTTCAGGTGGAATTGGATTTTAAGTACATCTTTTTAACACATGCCTTTCAACTGTTAACCTTATTTTGCCTGCACTTTGGCTACATGCTGTTTAGCCACCCAGCCCACCCCCTTTTAAACTGGTTACTTCTGGCTTTTGGCCATGTCTAGAAGGGCCCTCAGTCTGCACTGCCATATAATTCAGTTCAAAGCAGGTAATCTGGATTTTAAATGGCAGTGTAGAAGAGGTCTCAGGTATTTATGTTAAACACAAGATAAGTTTACAGAACATGTTCACATATATATCTACATTTTTTAAGGAAAAATTCAACCCCAGACCAATTTAAATTCTGTCCCTTAACTCATTTTTTAAAAAGTACCATCCCCTTTTATGAATAGCATGGTGAAAGGCAAGAGCTTAGTCTATTCTGGAAGAACCTAAAAGAAGCACTGACCATTTCTACTAACTCCACCATGTTGCTGCTTCTGGTCTTTCTGAATACCTGGACAGGAAAATGGCGGTGGCCGCCAAGGATAGCACCTCCTACTAGATTTATTTATTTATTATTTCATGTTTGTGAGTCGCCACTCCCGGTGTGGCTCGGGGCGACTTACAGAATGCACATAAAAGATAACAAATACTAAAATACCCCAAAAACACAATAAAATCACAGCACACAATAAAATAAGTATCGCTGATTAAGCGACCCAACACAGTTATGTACAGAATGACAGAGCCACTGGAAGGCTGCCCACCAACTTATTCCCCAAAAGCGTGCTGGAAGAGAAGCGTTTTACACGCCTTCCGGAATGCCATGAGATTAGAGATGACCTGGACATCCGGAGGCAACGAATTCCAGAGGCTAGGGGCAACTATAGAAAAGGCCCTCCTCCTTGTGGACGTAAGATGGTATCTCTTGAAGGAGGGAACCTCCAGGAGTAATTCAGTCTCTGATCGCAGTGGCCTAGTGGGACAGTATGAGATGAGGCGGTCCATTCAAGGCCTTGAAGGTCAATACCAGCACCTTGAAAGATGGCACTGGTGCTTTCCCCTCTCCATGGTATGACCCTTGACTTATCCACAGGTCATATAAAAATCCATAATTTTGATGCTAAAGGCTTCCCTTGACTCATATATGAGGTTAACTTATACATGGTACATCTGCTCCATGTGTTTTATTCAGAATGCTTTGCACAACTGAGAAATGGCACCCTTAGGTTCACAATCTTAGTTACATATATCATATTTGTGCATGAGCATATATATGGTCATGTAGTGACTTCTCACAGGAATGAGCAACACCTCCTTGCCATGCTTCCATTTTGTCGGTGAGCCAAATGAGCCATGCTGCTGTACCACAATCCTCTACTTTGGCCATTTTACATTCAATGCAATGTACAGGTGGCCCAGCCACATGTCATGAGAGATAATCATTTCTCTCTAAACTGCATAGATAAATGCTCTGCTATTGAGAAACAAGGACTGAGTTGAGTGAAGCCCCCATGACAAGCACAGGGAAGCTTTGTGTTTCAAGTATGTTTTCTAAGTTGCCATGCAGCAGTTTGACAAAGCAGCTGAGTTGCCCAGCACAGTGGTGAAATTTTATAGTCAGAGTTTGTCTCCATTAGGTTGCCATGAATATCTGTGACTCTGCTCTCTAAGTTCACATATAGTCTGATGGAAAAGGATCACAGTCTAAGCATTTAATCCCCAGCAAACCCAAAGCATGACTTTAAGTCAACATTCATTGTCACTTTACTGCTGCTTACCAAAAAGTATAAAACTTCAGGATTTCACAAACCCATAATTACTAGCACAAGTACACAGCTGCTATGGCCATAAATTCAAAGGAAAGGATGATTGGCTACATGACCAAACACTCCCCCAGAAGATATATGTATCCAGATGTGCATTCTGTTGGAGGGCTGATGAGAGGGGCTGACACTGTTTCAATCACTTTGAGTGGTGAACCCTGTATGCTTGGCATAATGCAGGGCCGTAGTCAGGATTTTGATTCGGGAGGGGCTGAGTTTGATTTGGGGGCTGAGTCTGAGTGAGAGAGGGTCTACCCTAGCAAACCTTTTGTATCATTATCCCAATACCCACATGCATATAGGATATATTGAGCATGGTGATCAGAACATGATATGAATAAACATAACAGTTTAAATAATGTACCAGTAAGGCCTTCTGAGACAACCCTGCGAATGGGGGGGGGGGGTGAAGCCCCTCAAGCCCCTCCCCTGGGCATGATGTATTATCACAGCAGAAACTATGGACTTATTCAAAGACAAAATATACTCAATGGTTTGAATCACATATAATTCACTGGCTAAGAAAGGTATCTCCTCTCCACTGCAACTGTTGGATATCCAAATTCCTTTTCAAGGCTGTCAGATGAGATTTGTTATGGTGCAACTAATAAACTTGTAATCCTCTGTTGCCCACTGTTGAGTCAGGGTGTGGTCTGAAAGCCAAAATTAGGAAGAGTAGCATTGGGAGAAGGGCATAGGCAAGAATATTTAGCTGTGGCATATATCAAATGTAGACACTACTCTGTCAAATCTAGGAAGAGAGTTTCTTACTGGCTCTATAATCCATATTAGGCAGTATCTTTATTAAGCCAACTCAAAAAGGGCACAAATATGTATCTGTTTTTGTGCATGTGTGCTGCACTTGTTATTTTAATAAAAGTATTGCCCTAATATGGGTCTTGCTTCATGACCATTTCGGCTGCTCCTCTTTTCAGTTCAAGCTGTGATGCTAAATGCTTTTCTATGAAGTAAGACCACCTGAACGCAGTGGTACTTGCTCTTGCGTAAGTACTGAACAGGAAATTGGAGGCTTTTGCTCTATCCTATGAACCTATATGAGTGAGGATGAGATGGGAGAGGTGGAATATGTGGAAGTGTTTCCATTCCTAATTAAATTATTTATTTATTTGCAGTAGTTATATTCCGCCCTTCTCACCCCACAGGGGACTCAGGGTGGATTACAATGTACATATACATGGCAAACATTCAATGCCATAGACACACAACACATATAGACAGATAGTCAGAGGCTATTTGGCATTCGAACTTTTTCTGGCCACCAGGGGAGCTGTCGCTTCACCGTCCATCTGTGACACTGATGAAGTACTTCCTCATTCCCTGCATGCTTGCTGGAGATTTTTATGGCCTCGTAAATTAGTTAAGGTGCTCACCTTTAAAGCCCGGCACAACATTGGGCCTTCCTATCTGTGTGACCGGCTGACGGCCCAATGCAGCGAGAGGCCAGCACGCTCCAACAACGGTGACCGCCTGACTACCCCTGGAGTGCGGGAGGCTGGACTGGCGGAAAATCGGCGGAGAGCCTTCTCCGTCGCGGCCCTTCGACTTGGAACTCACTGCCGCCCACCCTCAGAGCCTCTCCGACTCTATCTGGATTCCGGTCAGCCTTGAAGACCTGGCTCTTCCGCCTAGCGTTCGGGACTGGCTCGGTACCCTGGACTACCTGAGCCACCCCTCCTGTTCATATTCCATGTTTTTAAACTGTTGTACATTGTTCACCCTAGGGTTTTAACTGTTGTAAGTCGCCCGGAGCACCGCCGGTGGAGGGCGACTCACAAATATTAAAGTATTATTATTATTATTATTATTAAATTAGCCTTCTCACATAAATGGTACCTAAATTTCCTACTTGACAGATGCAACTGTCTTTCAGGTTGCAAAGGTCGACAACAAGCTACACAATTTGGTTGGAAGCTCACTCTGACCCGGGCTGGTTTCGAACTCATGACCTTCCTGTCAGTAGTGATCTTAATGCAGCTGACTCCCAGCCAGCTGCACCACAGTCCCGGTGCTTTTCTAAATAAGAAAAGCATACAATATTTGGTATTTGAATGCTATCTGTCTCTAAGTTTATAGGTTTTTGTTGCTATGTATTTAGTAGTCTCACTTATCCAACCTTTGTTCATCCAACGTTATGTCTTGTCCAAAGCAGTTTGCCTCCTGCCTGGATCCACAGTTGTTTCAATACATTGCAATGTTTTGGTGCTAAATTCCTAAATACAGTAATTACTACATAACCTTACCATGTATTGAACTGCTTTTTCTGTCGATTTGTTGTAAAATGTGGTGTTTTGGTGCTTAATTTGTAAAATCATAACGTAATTCGACATTTAATAGGCTTTTTCTTAACCCCTCCTTATTATCCAACATTTTCACTTATCCAACGTTCTGCTGGCCCGTATATGTTGGATGAGCAAGACTACTGTAAATATATATTCTGCTTTTGAGGGCAATACTCCCATGTCTTTGATGCTTAGTATATAGATCAGTACCACATTCAGATTTACCCCATCTCATGGAGAGTTTCAATACCAACCTTACCAAGCATTTCATGCCCTGTGCATGGCATCTAAGCATATGGAACAGCCTATAGTCAGATCTGGCCCCTTTCGAGGAGAATTTCCATGCCATTTTCAGCAACATTTGCCTTGTGTTGTTCACATCAATAGCTGAATCTTGCTCCAAGCTAACAGCATACCTTCTGCTTTTGTCATCTCCCTGCCCAGCCCCTTGGACTCAACCCAGATAAGGAGATTCCTTCAGGAAGAACAAAGCCAGGCCCGGAGGAAAGGTGGGGCTATTGGAAGAAGGAACGGGAGGGAAATGTGTCATTTCATAGAGAAGGGATGGGGGAAGCAATGGCTGAGTTCACTTCCTTATCAGGCTTCTAATCTGATAAACTAGGTGGTGATCGGAATTTCAAAAGCTGCTTGCAGAACAAATAATGGAAGTGCCCCTTTGTGAGCTAATTAGCTCAAGGGAAGGAGGTGTGAGGGGAGGGTCTGCCCCGAATATGCACCACTGGCTGAAGAAATCCAAATATCGGTAGACTGATATTATGAAAGAACCAGTGATTTATCAACATGCAATTTATCTTAAGGAGCTGCTATATACTGTACTGCTCACAGAATGTATTTAAAATATCTTACTACATAAATGCAGAATTTCATTTAATTGACAATATAGGCATGGAGACGCACTATCCACAATACTGCGGCCTCTTTCGAGAAGTCATATCGAACGAGTCTCGAAGAGAAACGACAATGCAGAAAGAACCGCAACCTGGAAACAACATCACCCAAGGAGACTTTCTGCTGTGCTTTCTGGAGCCAGACTTGCCTATCTCAGATTGGCCTTTTTAGTCATCAACGCACTTGTAGAAAGTGTGGGATGAGTCCTTCCTGAGTCTTCATTCCCGAAGAAAAGCCAAGAATATATATAGAGAGAGAGGGGGAGAGAGAGAGAGAAGGGCAAACCCTCTTTGAAAAAATGCAACCAAAAAAATTTCCAATAAAGTACTTTCCCCACTTTCCTAGTTTGACATTTGTTCCTGTATGCCATGAAGTTGTTTCCAACTTACGCTGACCCTAAGGTGGGTCCCATAATAGGCTTTTCTGGGGTTGAAAGTGTTTGAGTCACCGAAGGTCAGCCAATGGATTTCCATGGTCAAGCAGAGAATCAAATTCTGGTCTCCTTCATTCACTGCTCAAATCATTATACCATACTGGTTCTAAATTCTCAGTTTCTTATGTCGTAAAGTCTGTCGAAAAAGAAGCCAATTTAACACAATGATCTCAGCCTCACTAACAAAGTGAGGTGCAATTGGGTTGCTGATAGTTTCCCGGGCTGTATGGCCATGCTTCAAGAAGCATTATCTCCTGACGTTTTGGCCATATCTATGGTAGGCATTTTCAGAGGTTGTAAGGTTTGTTGGAAACTAGGCAGGTGAGGTTTAAATACATGTGGAATGTCCAACGTGAGAGAAAGAATTCTTGCCTGCTTGAGGAAAGTGTGACTGTTGCAAATGGCCACCTTGATTAGCATTTAATGGCCTTGTAGCTTCAATTGATATTTCTTCCTCATCCAAATTTTTGGTCAGCAACTTATAGTGAGGATATTTATCCTGGTTTTCACTGCTAAAACAGTACTTTATAGCAATATCCTGACTCTTCCTGTCTGATCACATCCTAAAATATATGCCTATATAAATCAGCTTTGAGTCCGTCTTGGGGTAGAGAAAGGCGGGATATAAATAAGGTGGGATATAAATAAGGCGGTGGTCCGTCCATAGGATGGAGGACCACCACCTCCCAAAGATACTACTCTATGGTGAACTCGCCACGGGTCAGCGCAAGAGAGGCGCCACGAAAAAGAGATATAAGGACTCCCTGAAACAACATCTCAGGCTCGGCCAGATTGATCACCAACAATGGTCCACCCTGACCTCACATCGGGAGGCATGGAGACGCACTATCCACAATGCTGCAGCCTCCTTTGAGAAGACACGCCGATTGGGTCTCGAAGAGAAACAACAACACAGAAAGAACCACAACTTGGAAACAACATCACCCAAGGAGACTTTCTGCGGTGCTTTCTGGAACCGGACTTGCCTATCTCGGATTGGCCTTTTTAGTCATCAACTCACTTGTAAAAAGCGTGGGATGAGTCCTTCCTGAATCTTCGTTCGTGAAGTAATGCCGAGAGAAATAAGGGGGAGAGAGAGAGAGAGAGAGAGAGAGAGAGAGAGAGAATCGCTCCCCCCTCACATTCCCCAAATCAGTAAATATTCTTCCAAGCCAACTATTCTAATGCTGGACATGATTTTGCTGAAGTCCAGCACTACTATTTGTGGCACTGTACAGGAAAGATTTGTACCCAGGCATTTCAGCTGCTGCTATTGGTAGGATGTTATGCCAACAATACTTAATTCTGGTATTAACTGTGCCCTTAGAGGTCTCTCAGCTTTTCAACACAATCTATTAATGTCTTTCATCATTGAGAGCAAACAGCTTATACTTTTTGAGCCTTTTCTATGGTAAAGCAAATTTCTTGTACAAATTTTGAATCAATTTTGAAAACAAAGAGTTGCAAAAGTCAACCTATTACAGTCTTTAGAAAAGTGTATATGCATTTCACATAGCCTTGTTAGAAGGCTACATCTGGCTCTGAAGGAAAGATTGGTTTTCAGGTAGGAGCTAAAGACTAGTTACCAAATCATAATCTGATTTAGGGTAGTTTAGAACAGCAGCACTACTGCCATTCAAATATGGATCCCAGGATTTAAGTTTGAGTTAAAATTTTGCCTGAACACACAGAAGACTGCTAGTATGTTTCACATGCTATTTGATGGCAAGTGACCACAGCTCAATTGCTGCTGAGAATGTGCTTTGCATGCAGAAAAGCCCAGGCTTTGTCCCTGGTATTTCTAAATAGAGCTGGTAACATTTCTGCCTGAAATCCTGCTCCCAGTCAGTTGAAAATACTGGGTATTTGGATCAGCAATCTAACTAATAGTCCAGTTCTACGTTTAGTAGAAGAGATGAGTAATTATTCAAGCTTCATGCGTATTAAGATCTCTTCCTTAAGATAATATTGCTCAAAAATCCTCCATATATGTGTTCATACTTTGAGCAGATACTCAAGACAGGGATTAAGATAAGGAGAACTGTACAGTTCACCACCTTCCCAGGGAGTCTGTCCCTTACAGAAAAATTCACAATCCCACTGCAGATTTCCAGCAGCCAATCTTCTCCCTGGACCAAATTAAAGTACTTCCTTGTTATAATTTGTGTCTAGATGGATATATCAACAAGGTCAGTGAGAACAAGGGAAATAATCTTCCTCAATTACATCTAGAAAATGATTTTAGTCTGCAATGCCTTGTTTTACAGAAATTTACCGGGAGCCCTGGTATAATAATCTTTTCCTTTTACAACCTCATTAGACGGCACAGAATTCAGTGGCATATACCGGTTCCTCTTCAGTTTTGCCATGGAGCCCGCTGGCTCCCATTCCATGTACATTCCATGTGAGGCCGCTCCAATCTTCTGTAAAGATCACGCACAAACTGCTGTCCGATCCAACGAGATGGTATTGAAGGTACAACACCTGTAAAGCCAAAGCATTGGCTTGTACCCCAAACACACCTTTTATACTCAACCCCCTCCACCCGTCACCCGCAATGTCCGGGCAGGATTGCATCATCCCCCTCTGACTCAGCAGTACCACTGTCCAATGGATATTGCATCATATCCCTGCTGAGTCAGCCTAATGTCCATCAGTGTCCAATGCCTGGAAGAGGTTGCGTCACATCCGTCCTGACTCAGCACTTCTCCCTGGAGATTACATCATCCCCAGGATTTCCCCAAGGTCCTGCACGCCAGGCGTTTCCCGGTCATGGCAGACTGGGAGTTCTCGAGCCTTCTCCAAGGCTGAGAACCTCCAGCTCTGACATAGTGTCCTCCTCCACCTCGTCCTCCCCCTGCAGGAACAAAACACCATTCAGTCTTTTGGCATCAGCGGGTTTACATATCGTTTCAACAGATTACAATGAAACGTAGGGTGAATTTTATTCATCCCTTTCGGCAGGATCAGTCTATAGGATACCTCATTAACTTTCTGAGCCACCCGAAATGGACCTATATATTTTGGGCTCAGCTTCTTGGATTGCAATCCCAATTTAATATTCTGAGTGGATAGCCAGACCAAATCCCCCTCCTGGTATCCTTCTCCCTCTTTTCTCCGTCGGTCACCAAACTTTTTATAGGAACCCTGCACTTTCCGTAGAGCCTCTGTCACCTCCTTCCACTCTTCCTGAGCTCTCATTCTCCATTCCCCTTTTCCTTCCTCCGGAGGCATACAAGGCTGAGGTAGGGGAACCACCTCCTGGCCATAAACTATGGAGAACGGAGTCCTCCCCATAGAGGAGTGAACTGACCCATTATACGCCATTTCTGCATATGGCAACAAGTCCGCCCAATCATTCTGTTGCCGATTAACAAAAATCCGCAAATAGCTGCCCAAAGACTTCTGGGTACGTTCTACACCACCATTGCAGCAAGGATAAGCAGTGGTAAGCCGTCTATCTGCCCCTAAACCTTCCAAAAACTTCTCCCAAAACCGAGCAGTGAACTGCACCCCTCGATCACTGATCACCTGCTCAGGGCACCCATGCAACCGGTATATATGTTGAATATACAATTCAGACAATCGCTCCGCCGAAGGCAATCCCCTCAAAGGAATAAAATGGGCCTGCTTCGAAAACAAATCCAGTACTGTCCATATAAACCGGAATCCCCTACTGGAAGGCAGTTCTCCCACAAAATCCGTACTCACGTGGGTCCACGGCCGAACTGGAGAAGCCACTACTTGTATCACCCCTTGTGGTTTAGCCGTAGGAGCCTTCCCCCTAGCACAAGCTTCACAACTCTGAACATACTCCCTTATCTTCGTTCTCATACCAGGCCACCAATATCGGTTCTTCACCGCCAAGAGGGTTTTGGTGAATCCACAATGACCCGCAGTCTTGTGATCATGACTCAGTTCCAACATCTTTCTTCTTAACCCCTGGGGAACATACACCTTAGACCCAATAAACCAAATTCCTTCCAACCACTTACACTCTTTTATATGACGATTCAACCAATCATCCCCTGCATAATGGTTTTGCAACTCCAAATTCCAGCCCTCAACCCTAACCTCCTCCTCCTTCTTAACCACACTAGACTGAGACCTGGTCTGCACCGCCAAACCCCACTGACTCTCAGTAAACACTTCCTCCAAGCCAGGAGGAGGATTGGGTCCTACCACAGGGTAACGGGACAAAGCATCTGCCACCACATTCTCTTTACCCTTAATATGTTTTAATGAAAAATTAAACCGAGCAAAATACTGAGCCCATCTGACCAATTTCGGCGACAGTTTCTGAGGCGCCTTCAAATACTGCAGATTCTGGTGGTCTGTCAACACCACAAAAGGGTGGACCGCCCCTTCCAAAAATTGACGCCAAGTCTGCAACGCACATCGCACCGCAAACGCCTCCTTTTCCCAAACCGGCCATCTCTTTTCCTGCTCACCAAACTTCTTAGAAAAGTATGCACATGGCCGTAACCTCCCCTGATCATCCCTCTGTAACAACGCACCTCCATAAGCCCAAGCGGATGCATCACACTGAACCACAAAAGGCTTCTCCGTATCTGGGTGCATCAACAACGGCCCACTGGTAAAAGCTCTCTTCAACCTCTCGAACGCACACTGGCACTCTTTCTTCCAACATAGCTTGGCTCCAGGGGACTTCACAGATTTCGCCTCCCCTTTTCCCTTCGTCTTAAGCAAATCTGTAAGGGGAAGTGTGATAGCAGCAAAATCTAATATAAAGGTCCGGTAGAAGTTAGCCAAGCCCAAAAAAGCCTGCAACTGTCTCCGAGTCTGCGGAGCCTCCCAAGACAAAACATCCTCCACCTTAGTGGGATCCATAGAAACTCCCTTTTCACTTATACGATACCCCAAAAAATCAATTTGCTTCCTACTAAACTCACACTTACTCAACTTCACATACAACTTGGCTTGCCTCAGCCTCTCTAACACTTCCCGGACCAACACCACATGCTCCTCCTCCGTGCGCGTCACGATTTACAATATCATCCAAATATACAAACACCCCTTTATACAAAAGGGGATGCAACACCTCATTAATCAATTGCATGAAAATGCCGGGGGCGCCGGCCAAACCGAATGGCATGACGGCCCATTTGTATAGCCCGAGAGGGCACGAAAACGCCGTCTTCCATTTGTCACTAGACTTCACTCTAACCATATGGAACGCATCTATTAAATCCAGTTTGGTGAAGTACCGGCCTCCTCCCAATTGACCCAGTAAATCCTTAATCAAAGGCAATGGATAACAATTAGTAGTACTTATAGCATTTAAACCCCGATAATCAATGCATAACCTTAATTTCCCATCCTTCTTTTCCCTAAATAGTACTGGCGCTGCAATGGGAGATTCTGATCGTTCTATAAACCCTTTATTCAGGTAGTCATCAATTTGTTCCCGTAAGGCAACCTTTTCCTTCACAGACATAGCATAATTTTTTGGTTTTGGCAGTACCGCCCCCTCTTTGATCTCTACCCTGCATTGTACATTCCGCCTTGGAGGAAGGCACTTTGCTAGTACAGGGTCAAATACATCACTATAATCCCAATACTCCCTCGGCACCCCCTGCAACGTATTGGGAACCCCTTCCCTAGGGTTGCACTTTAACAATCCAGTTTCCAATCGATTTTGGGATTCGCCTGTTCAAGCCAAGGCATCCCTAACACCACTTCATGCCCTTTAATGGGAGCTACCACAAAATCCACTTCTCCCTCCCAAGGGCCCACCCGGCCTTTTAATCCCTTTGTGCTTAAAGGAAATGGTCCTCCCTCAATAAAAGTCCCATCCAATTGAGTAAAATGCACAGGGGTAGCCATAACTTTAGTGTCACATTTCAAAGTTTCAACTAAACCCGGCGACATAATATTTTCCGAACACCCACAATCTACTAAAGCCCAATGTTCTTTATAGTTCCCTTCTTTACATAGTTCTAGAGAACATTGGACACTCCAGGGCTTCCCACTCACCCCAACAGTAGCCGGCTCCACCTTTTCTCCTAAAGCCCCTTTAGCAACCGCCACACGTTTCATGTCCGGCACTTTCTTTTGCCGGCACTGTGATGCAAAATGTCCCGGTTGAGAACAAATGAAACACAGGGCCCTGCCCATCACCGGCTTCTTCAATGTCCCAGGTTTTCCCTCATTAGCTCCAACACGCCTGGGCTCTCCACGTGGACTTCGTCCCCCAAACCTCGTCCGGAACCGCGGAATCTCCCCACTGCTGTCATCTGGGACTTCCGCCGCTGCACCTGAGCCAGGATCCCCTCAACATTACCGGCCAACTGGATCCAACCGTCCACATCTCCCGGATCACCTCGATGTAGGCACCACTCCAAGATCTCCCTCCGAAAACCATCTTTAAAGAGTTCCAACAGTGTCGCCGGGGACCATTCAGCCACCTTTCCAGCCAAACTCATGAACTCCTCCGCATACTCCGTCACCGAACGGGAACCCTGGGCCAAACATCGCAACGCTTCTTTAGCCTTCACTCTTTCCAATGGGTCCCGGAATAGATTCCTCACAGCCCGCAGAAACCCTTGCACTGTTTTCAAACAAGGATCTCGACGATCAAGGCACTGGACATACCAGTCCGCAGCTCTTCCCTTAAACACTGCTCCTACAGCCCGAACCCGGCTTTCTTCACTCGGGTATAAATGTCCATAATCTTCCATATGATCACTCACAGCTGCCATGAAGAAAGCCAGTTTACAAGCATCCCCCTCGAACTCCACACGCAAAGGCTCCTTCCTAGGCCTGCTACCGTAATCTTGGAGTCTGGGGACTGGTTCTCTCCTCCGAAGACTCTCTTCTGGCAACCGGATCCCTCTTCCTAGACCTGCCGGCTGCGAACCTTCCATGGGACGCCTCTCGCCAACAGACTGACTGGGCTCCTTCTCTCGCAAAGGATTCAGTCCTCCTCCGCAGGGTCTCTTCGCTCCTGTCCACACTCCCGAAGGAGATCTAGGACGAGCATCCGGCTTCTCACCATCCATCCAGGAGTAGTACGTGAAATCACCTCCACCAGGAGCGCTCCACATCAATTCCAGAGCTTGCTCCCTCCTTGACCACTCTCTGGATATCCGCCGGAAGGTATTCTCCATAGCCTCCATCCTACACCGCAACACCTCCAATTCAGCTGGAGACTCTGGTTCGGTAGTCTCACTACCTTTGGTCGGCAGCTCTGCCCTGCCTCGGCCCCGAGCCGCCTCCGGGTCCACCTGAACGGACGTTCCCCACGCCGCTTCTCTGGTCCCTCCGACTCCATGGAAATCCACCTGAACAGGAGCGCCCCGAACTCCTGCTTCTCTGGATACTCCTCCAATTCTTCTAGAGCCCACCTGAGTGGGAAACATCCTCCAGCCTCCCACTTCTCTGGGCTCGTCTTGAAAAACACCTCCGTCCACCTGAGCCAACGCGCGCCCGGACGCCGTCGCTTCTCTGGACTCATCGGGAAATCCCACCCGATCGATCGTGGTCCACTCCCACTCCATCGTCCTACGGATCTCCTCCGGGGCAAGATTCCAGGTATCCAAATAATCTTCCTCTTCTAACGCCAACCTCTCCATACTGGGAAAGTTGAAACGGGCTTTGGCTTCTGTGAGGCCGCTCCAATCTTCTGTAAAGATCACGCACAAACTGCTGTCCGATCCAACGAGATTTTATTGAAGGTACAACACCTGTAAAGCCAAAGCATTGGCTTGTACCCCAAACACACCTTTTATACTCAACCCCCTCCACCCGTCACCCGCAATGTCCGGGCAGGATTGCATCATCCCCCTCTGACTCAGCAGTACCACTGTCCAATGGATATTGCATCATATAGGGATATGCTGAGTCAGCCTAATGTCCATCAGTGTCCAATGCCTGGAAGAGGTTGTGTCACATCCGTCCTGACTCAGCACTTCTCCCTGGAGATTACATCATCCCCAGGATTTCCCCAAGGTCCTGCACGCCAGGCGTTTCCCGGTCATGGTAGACTGGGAGTTCTCGAGCCTTCTCCAAGGCTGAGAACCTCCAGCTCTGACACTTCTAGCGGAGTTCCGTAGCAAAACTGAAGAGGAACTGGCGTATGCCATCACAGTGGCAACACAGGAGGCTTTTTCCATGTTGCATTAACATCATTGGTGGGAAGTTGGGTGGCAGTCGCTTCCCACTGTGGGGTTAGGGTAAGTCAGGCAATGCGGAGATGTGGCACGACCTCCTGCTGGATCCTGCTGGATTCCCCATGATCCATGCCGATTCCAGGGCAAATGTGATGTGGTCCAATCCTCCCATGTTTTTCCATGCATTCAGCAACATTACCAGCACCTTCTTTAGTGAAGCACCTTCTCTTGCAGAGTATTTTCTTTCAATACAGTTCTATTACTAAGATTTATTTATTTATTTATTTATTATTTGGACTTGTATGCCACCACTCCCCGAGGGCTCGGAGCGGCTTACAATCAGGTAAAACACATAGAGGTAAAAGCATACATATTAAACTAGCTTAAAACATATTTCTGGCCTAGCAATCAAAGGCTAGCCGGATAAGGTGATTTAATTTATGTTAATCTATAAACAAGAAGGGAGCCCTTGTTGGTGCAGTGGGTTAAAGCGCAGAGATTCTGAGCTTGTTGACTGAAAGGTTGCAGGTTCGATTCAAGGGAGCAGCGTGAGCAGCCCCAGCTTCTGCCAACCTAGCAGTTCAAAAACATGTAAATGTGAGATCAATGGGTACCATTCCGGCAGGAAGGTAACAGCGCTCCATGCAGTCATGATGGCCACATGACCTTTGAGGTGTCTATGGACAATGCCTGCTCTTCGGCTTAGAAATGGAGATGAGCACCACATTCCAGAGTTGGACACGACTGGACTTAATGGCAGGGGAAAACCTTTACCTTTATAAACAAGAAAGGTAGGATAGTAACTCCAAAGATACTTATGCATTATAGAACAGGTGAGAGGGCTTGGGGGAACAGTGTTAGAAACCCAAGATCAAACAACCATAATCAGATGCTGAAGAGTAGCCTATTTTCTACTGCTATTCAAAACACAACATTTGATAATAAACTATATATACAAACAATAACCTGCATCTCAGTTATGACAGTTCAGGGATTTACCCTTGAATCTTGGCCAAGAAATTGACACAATGGCTTAATGATAGACATAATCTATCATTTGGCATGTGATTTTATTGGCAAGAGCTCTTAAGTTGCCTTCCTGAGGCAAAAAGAGTTTTACTTGCCCAAGGTCATCTAGAGTTATCGTCCAATGCTCAAACCACTATACTACCCTGACTCTCAAATCTATCAATACCCATATTTTCCTAGTGAGCAATACTGAGACTGAAAGGGAAATAACTGAAGTTGCAGCCTTTTGCCATGTTTCACAATATTTTGTTAACTTTATTTGGAGTCAGAAACCTTTGCAGATCCATCACAAGGCACCCAGAGATCTACCTCTTATCTATTCCTACTCTGGAAAATAACTGCTGAAAAGATCTTTGCTGTAATCACTCCCCGGTCATACTGAAGTAATATTAAAGATGATGCAATGTAAGGTATCAGTCTGATCTATTATCCTCAAGATTTCAAAATCAAAGGGACCACAAATCATAATTAAGCTTATTGCTTGCTGACTATGGCACAGAGTATGCAGTGGGGACAAAGGCGAACAAATGTTTGTAGTGCATTTTTAGAAGAATTTCAAACCCAGGTTGGCTGGCAATGCATCCAGTTACACAAAGCCTTGAAAGGCCAGGCTGGAACCTGGCCAGGACCCAAATTCTTGCTGAGCCTGGGTGGGTGCAGCCTTTGTGAGGGGCTGAAGGAGGATTAAGCTGCAGCTTCAGCAAACAGTTTGTAGCAACAACAGTGAAGCAATGATGAAGCCAGAACACTGGTCTGTGTTTGCAGTCTTGAGTCTGCACTTACAACTGGAGACAATGTACAAAGACGTTGAAAGAAAAAAGCTCTTTCCCCTTACCAGGAAAAAAGAATCTCGATATTGCTACATGTTCAGCTGTGCTACCTGGCACAGAAGAAGTATTTTGGCAGGACTGGGTGAACTCAGTGCCAGCCACAAACCTCACTGTGTGTCTAGAAAACTCCAATTCTGTAAGCTAAATATATTAAGGACAGTGATGTGCTTTTGAATATACAGTCAGTCCTCCATATCCATGGGTTCTACATCCAGAGATTCGATGAACCAAGGCTTGAAAACATTTGGGAAAAACAAATTCCAAATAGCAAACATTGATTTTGCTGCATGCTGAGCACTACACTAATGTGCAGGCATACTCTGCTGTAGCCTCCAGTCATTTCATGGATCCGCAGGTTTCCTCCAGCACACATTTGAGTTGTCTATAGCAGTGTTTCCCAACCTTTTTTGAGCCGCGGCACACTTTTTACATTTCCAAAATTCTGGGGCACACCACCAACCAAAATGAGACAAAATGACACTCTAACACAGTAATACATATAGTTAATATGTTTTTAAATGTATTTATACACTCTGTGGGAAACCTGGGCCTGTTTCGATGAACACAACATAGATATCCTGGCAGGAATGGCAGAAAGACACAAACTTCCCACACAGAACTCCCATAACCAAGAGAAAATGCTATAAGAGTTTGGTGGGCATTGACCTTGAGTTTTGGAGTTGTAGTTCACCTATATCCAGAGAGCACTGTGGACTCAAACAATGTTGGATCAGGATCAAACTTGGCATGAATACTCAATATGCCCAAATATGAATGCAGATGGAGTTCAGGGGAAATAGGCCTTGACATTTGGGAGTTGTAGTTGCTGGGATTTATAGTTCCCCTACAATCAAAGAGCATTGTGAACCCCACCAATGATAGAACTGGGCCAAACTTCCCACACAGAACCCCCAGGAGGCAAGAGGAGGTCTCTACTTGGGGAAAGGGAGGCGGGCCTTCCCAATGCATGGAGAGGGAGAGACCAAGTAGACAACGGGTGGGGAGGGAGGGTGTTTGTAATTTTGTGCCTTTTTCGAGGTAGGTTTCTTAGGGTTTTTATACTTCAACACACTAGACTCTCCCCCCGCCCCCCTTCCTGTAGGTTCCAATTTCCCACAGCACATGTGATGATCGCTCACGGCACACTAGTGTGCCCCGGCACACTGGTTGGGAAACACTGGTCTATATAAGGGATGCTATACTGCATATAACGGGACTTGAGCATCCATGGATTTTGATGCTGTAGTGATCTTGGAACCAAACCCCAAAGGATACTGAAGGCTCATTGAATTAATGAGCTTAATTCTTCTCAGAATCTATGAATTTATGGTTAGGCCTCTTGACAATGACCTAAAATCATGGAAACATAGAATCATAGAGTTGGAAGAGACCTCGTTGGCCATCCACTCCAACCCCTTGCCAAGAAGCAGAAAAAATCACATTCAAAGCATCCCTGACAGATGTATTTATTTATTTACCACGTTTGTATACCGCTTTTCTCAGCCCGGAAGCGACTCAGGGCGGTTCACAGTCTGCAACAATGTGATGCCTCCACAATTATAAAATACAATTAAAATAGATTATACATAAGATGGCCATCCAGCCTCTGTTTAAAAGCCTCCAAAGAAGGAGCCTCCACTACTCTCTGGGGCAGAGAGTTCCACTGCTGAACAGCTCTCACAGTCAGGAAGTTCTTCCTTATGTTCAGATTGAAGCCATTGTTCCGCGTCCTACTCTCCAGGGCAGCAGAAAACAACATCCCCTTAAAATTGCAGTGCCCAGTATTGGACACAGTGTGCTTCCAGGTGTGGTCTAACCAAGGCAGAATAGAGAGGCAGCATGACACCTGTTAGTAGCATGAACCAAAATTTAGAAAATTGCTTTTTAAGCTCATAAAATCATTCCCCATTCCCATCTTGGCCACTGACTATGCTTGTTGGTGTACTCTAGGAATCTAATCCCATATTAACTTTTACTGGCTCTGGTCTAAACTGTGATGAAGTATAAATATGTGGATGCATAATGCTAACTCTCATTCACCAGATACAATGCTCATACTTTATCAGCTGACTAACAATGACTCACACCTTTAGTCTTTCCAATGTAGTGTGCTCCAATACCCCACATGGTATTAACACTCCAAAGTTTCAGTGGGGACTTCTCCCATTATGAACTCACTTCTTTTAAGTGAAATTCCAGCAACTGAACCAGAGACTTTCCACTTGAAAAGCACTTGATTCCTCTGCAACAACGCTACAGTGTAGCACACAGTACTGTGTCTTCTGATGAAAATTTACTGAAAGAGGAAAATGCAACAAATATTGTTTACAATGGAGCATTTCAATAATCAAGAGATGCAGACTAGAGCAACTTGCTTTTCAAAAAGTACATTTCCTTCTTAGCACTGAAAGTAATCTGGTTTGTTCATTTAAAGCAGTGGTTCCCAACCTTTTCTTGACCAGGGACCACTTTGACCAGGGACCATGTTCCAACATTAGTACCAAAAGGGTTACAAATCCGTTTTTGGTCAACTAGATTCGGTTTGGTTATTTGAGGTACTGATTCAGAAAATTGCATTGGATAGACCACATCAGCTCTAGTTTCTGATACAGAACATATTCCACCCAGTAGTCACCATCCGCTTGCCCACAGAAAACTATATCTAATAATCTAAAGCAGATGTGATAGTAGTAATCTTTAGTGGGTAGTCAGCCTCTCCCCTCCTGACATCCCTGTTGCCTCGGGACAATGAGAGGGTTTCACAAGACCAGTCGCTCTCGTTGCCATGTGGTTTCGAAGCAACGGTGTAGAAATGGTGAGGCCATGGACCATATTTTCGTTCCTGTTGACCACTGGTGGTCCACAGACCACAGGTTGGGAACCACTGGTTTAAAGTCAGGCATTTTATGTTTAACTTTATGAACAATGAATAGCAAGCAATCAGGCTATCAGAGGTGATGCCTGCTATATGGAAGGAGGCTGTGGTGTGCCCTCACCTGAAGAAGACCTCTAATCTATGCCTACAATAGATAATTATTATCTGTTCAAATGTGTTATTTTTTTCCCAATAAAAAACCAAAAAAAACCTGAAGAAGACCTCTATGAACACAGAGATATACAAGACCTGCCATCCAACAGATACCCCCTTTCAAAGCAAGGTGTTTGAACATGTAGTGACTGCACAATTCAAGATGTTCTTGAAGGGAAGCACATTACTTGCACCCATTTAAGTCTGTTTTCAGTTCATGTTGAAACAACCTGAGTTGCCCTGACCAACAACCTATTATTGCGAAAGATGAGGGAATACAGTATTATACTGCCGTTCTGATCAGATACTTCATGGACCCCCTCTGCAGAATGGAAGTAGGAGTCACTGTGTAATACTGATACATCTCCTTTCTACAAGGCTAATACTAGAGCAGGCATGGGCAAACTTTGGGCCTCCAGGTGTTTTGGACTTCAACTCCCACAATTTCTAATAGCCTACCAAAGTTTGTCCATGCCTGTGCTAGAGGGTAACATTGGGGGATTCCAACTGAGCCCAATGGCTATTAAGGTGTAGGATGCCATAAGATTTCATCCTATCACAAGGTTTTGTATGTAGGACAGGGTCTTCTTTAATGGGTTGCCCCAGTTATGGAAGGTCTTCTCCTTGGAGGTCCAATTATAGTAAACGCTGGCTGAACTGCAGCATCAAATTAAACCGTAAGCTTTTATTAAAGCCTTTGGGCAGACCTGGCTTTACCCAAATCTGTAAATGTGCATGGTTTTAAACGGTTTCAGCTTGTCAAATTGTTTAATATGCTTTCAGTCTGTTTAAATTATTCTCTATTGCTTAAATTTAAAATAGTTTTACATTGTTTACATTGATTTTATGTTTATGTCACCCGGAGATACTGTGATATATAGTGGGATATAAATATTTTAGTAAAATAAATAAATAGTAATAAGCAATGGCTTGTTGGATGATGATAATAACGACTAAAAACGTGGTCTTATTAAAAAGCTCTTTTCTGATTTTGTGAGTGATGCTGTAAGCACAATAATAAATGACCTCACAATCAATTACACCTATATGCTGATGACTGAAGTTCAAACTTCCTTTTCAAATTGGATTCCTGTGATGACTTACTACTCAGTATGATTCTATTTTCAGGTGGTTTTCCAAAAGTTTACAAAAAAAGTCTCCAAAAGAAGACTGCAAAGAGATATGATCACATTTTGATTTCTTCCCATAACATTTTTTTAAAGGAGCATTTGGATTGGTTTTACACAATGTATTGTCAAAGGCTTTCATGGCCAGAATCACCGAGTTGTTGTGAGTTTTACGGGCTGTATGACCATGTTCCAGAAGCATTTTCTCCTGAGGTTTCACCTGCATTTATGGCAGACATCCTCAGAGGTTGTGTGGTCTGTAGGAAACTAGGAAAATGAGGTTTATATATCTGTGGAATGTCCAGGGTGAGAGAAAGAAATCCTGTCTGTTTGAGGTAGGTGTGAATGTTTCAATTGGCCACCTTGATTAGCATTTAATGGTTTAGCAATTTCAAGGTCTGGCTTCTTAAATCATAACAGTAAATAAAGAACAACACTTAAAAACAGGGGAATTCCAAACAAGAAACAATCAGGGACAGCTAATCACCTCCCAACAAAGGATTCCCCCATGAACTAAGATTATGTTATTCAAAATCATAGGCCATGGTCACTCCAAACTGTCATTGCACTATTCCATAGTTCTCTAGTAGGTTACTAACTGAACCCTTGATCCCACATTCACATCGCAAGCCTTTTCCTGAAGGTCAGGAGGGAGGGGGTGATCTAGTTTTGTTAGGGAGAGAATTCTATAACGGAGGGGCCACCACTAAGAAGGTCCTGTCTCTTCTCCCCATCAGTCGCACCAGAGAAGGAGGTGGGACTGAGAGCAAGGCCTCCTCAGAAGATCTTAACATCCTAGCTAGCTCATAGAAGCTAGCTAGGAAAACTGGCCTGGAACCATTTAGACTAGAGCTTTATAGGCTAAAGCCAGCACTTTGAGTTGTGCTTGGTAGCAGACTGGCAGTCAGTGGAGCTGACGTAACAGAGGAGTTGTGTGCTCCCTGTACCCTGCTCCGATGAGAAATCTAGCTGCCGCCCATTGGACTTCTTGAAGCTTCCGAACAGTCTTCAAAGGCAACCCCACATAGAGCATGTTGCAGTAGTCTATTGTCGATGTGACCAGAGGAATATAGAATCAAAGCACTCCCAGGGGGTAAATTCTGATCAGAAGGGTTTTACCTTTGCTTTCCCCCCTGAGGCAGAAAGAGTGTGACTTGCCCAAGATCACACTTTCCATGGCTAAACGGGGATGCAAACTCTGTTCTTGGTTTGTAGGCGAACACTCTTAATCATTATTACACTGTGGTAGTTCACTAATACTGTACTGGATGTTTGTGAGGTTTTTTAAATCGCTCTGTGGAATATCTCAGTCACAAGGTAAGAAAGTGCCCATGAAAAAAAACCCTGGTGTACACTCTTTAGCATTCCCTGTGTTTTCCACTTTTTTGCTTTACAAGGGGCAAATGTGCATCCCACTGAAACTAGAAGGCTGGATGTCCTTCGTCTCACTCTGTCTTTGGCTACAGCAATCTCCCTTTAGCTTTTAAAGTCCAAACTTTCTATTAATGGTCAACAAGGGAAATGTCTGCAAGGCTGAATCCTTTTCAAACAGTTCAAAAGCCTCCCATTATTACTATATGCAACCGTCTTCAAGGTCCCACTTATCTGTTCTCCTCACCAACCAGACAAGCCCCAGGAACACAGCAGGAGAAGTTACACATGGTTCACTATTGATTGTAGATCAAGCTTTCTGAAATTTCCAGCTTTTTTTGGCAAGTTAGACCTTGCTGTGGACAGAATTCAGCCCAAGGGTCTTTATTCTAATTTGGGAAGAATCCAAGTGTGCTTAACAAAAGTGGCAGCCTGGAGGGAAATGTGGAGTGAGGCTGAAACTATGCTTCACCAGAACTCCCAGGTGCAGTCTTGGGTACATTCAACTGTCACTGGATGCTTTGGTTTATATATAGAGAGAGGGGGGGACGGACCGAAGCACACTTAAATGTTTTTTCCCCCCAAAATTATAAAAAGTTCATTTTCCATAAAAGGAAGAAGGAAGGAAGGAAGGAAAGAGAGAAAGAAAACAGTAAAGATTAATTCTGTCCACAGCAGTCTACCAGATGCCTCTGGAAAGCCCACCAGCTGGACTCTCTTGTGTTTGTTCCTCAGCAACTAGTATTTAGGAATGTGTCTAAACATGGAGCCATTGTGGCTAGTTGCCACTGGTAAGACTTCACCTCCATGAAAATTCTTTGAAAGTCAGTTAAAATAGTGTGTTCCTAGCCACATCTTAAGAAGACAAGATCAAAGTAATAGACATGATGAATCATATCATAGACTTTTTTGCTCATTATTCTTCCTACACTGTATCCTATGGGAAGCCTGCAAGCAGCACATGAAGGCAACTGTACCTTCCAGCTCATCTATCTCAGTAATTGGTATGTACAAAGAGCCAATGCCAGAAATATAGCTTAATAGTATAATATTAGAAAATGTTGACCATTTTTGCTACCTTGGCAGCCATCTCTCCACAACAGTCAACATTGGCACTGAAATACAACACTGCCTGAGCTCTGCGAGTGCAACATTCTTCCGAATGAAGCAGAGAATGTTTAAGGATTGGGACATCCATAGGGAGACCAAGGTGCTTGTTTATAAAGCTACTGTCCTCCCAACCCTGTTATACACCTGCAAAACGTGGACTGTCTAAAGACATCACACTCAACTTCTGGAACGATTCCATTAGTGTTGCCTCCAAAAAATCCTGCAAATATCTTGGGAAGACAGGCAAACAAATGTCAGCGTGCAGGAAGAAGCAAAGACCGTCAACACTGAAAAGATGCTCCTACACCACCAGCTCCGCTTGACTAGACCAGTGTTTCCCAACCTTTTTTGAGCCGCAGCACACTTTTAACATTAAAAAAATCTGGGGGCACACCACCAACCAAAATGACACAAAATGACACTCTAACACAGTAAAGAACGGCTGGGGGTTGGTGGTCTGCTGGGAGCAGCTGCTGGGAGTGCCAAAGCCGGGGAGGAGGCGGAGCCAGGCTGCGCCATGCCCCGCCCCCTACCCCCAGCTTCACCTCTCCCAGCAGCTGCTCCAGCCTTGAGGGGGCAGTGCCAAGCCAGCGGTGCCAGAGCCAGCACAATGCTGGCTTGGCACTGTCCCCTCATGGCTGGAGAAGCTGCTGGGAGTGCCAAAGCCGGGGTAGGGGGCAGAGCCAGGCCGTGCCATACCCCGCCCCCTCCCCCCAGCTTCACCTCTCCTACAGAGGAGGAGTATGAGTGGTGGATGGGCTTCAGTGGGCGGGGCTCCTCCACGCGGCTTCAACGAGTGAGGGGCAAGAGTCATGGTGGGAGTCATGGCGGATTGGAGGCTGGCTGGGGAAACGGCCGAAGGAGGCGGCGCCCCGGTCCCTTCTTCTTTTTCTTTGCCACTGCCTGGCCCTTCCTCCTCCCCCAAGCAGCAGGAGTTCAGCAGGAGGGGGGAGGAAGGGGGCAGAGAGCTTTTCTCACGGCACAGCAGGAGATCCGTCACGGCACACTAGTGTGCCACGGCACACTGGTTGAGAAAAACTGGACTAGACAGTCCAAATGCCCGATCACTGTCTCCCAAAGCAGTTACTCTACTCCCAACTCAAGAATGGAAAACAGAATGTTGGTGGACAGGAAAAGAGATTTAAAGTCAGGTTTAAAGTTAACCTTTAAAACTGTAGCAGAGACACTGAGAACTGGGAAGCTCTGGCCTTTGAGCACTCTAACTGGAAGTCAGCTGTGACCAGCAGTGCTGCAGAATGCAGAATTCAAAGAAACGTGCCAAGAGAAAGGCACATCAAGCAAACCCTGAACTGCCTTCCACCCAGAAACCAATGCCCTCACGATGGAAGAACATGCAGATCAAGAATTGGGCTCCACGGTCATCTAAGGGACCCAGGAAGGCCATCATATTCAGACAATGAGAGATTGCCTAAATAAGTTAGCATACAGAGACACACTTCCTTTGAAGAGGAAGTGTCATACAGCCCTCACTAGTATCCACTGAGAATCAATTTCTCTAATCCTTTTCAGGTTAGGCAAGTTGACAGTCATCACTGTATCTTTTGGCACTAAATTCTGCAACTTAATTAAGGACATTGGGGGGCGGTGGTGCAGTGGGTTAAACCACTGAGGTGCTGAAATTGCTGACTGAAAGATCGGTGGTTTGAATTTGGGGAGCAGGTGAGCTCCGCTGTTAGCCACTTCTGCAACCTAGCAGTTTGAAAACATGCAAAATGTGAGTAGATCAATAGGTACTACTCCATGGAAGGTAACAGTGCTCCATGCAGTCATGCCAGCCACATGACCTTGGAGGTGTCTAAGAACAACACCGGCTCTTTGGCTTAGAAATGAATATTTATTTATTTATTATTTATTTATTATTGGGAACATGCAGCAGTACAATTAAAACAGGCAACATACAGCCGAGTGAATCAACATGGCTTACTCTCCGAAGGCCTTAAACAGGGCTCTTCACTCAAGGCTCTGACTTCGCCGGGAGGGCGTTCCATCATGGGCCCTCCGGCGGGTAGATGTTAGATGGGCTGACCTCACGGATGGAACTACTAAGAGGTTGGCCCTCAAAATCTCGCTGGGCAATATGGGGTAAGACGGTCCCTCAGGTACGCTGGCCCCAGGCCGTGAATGGCCTTGAAGGTAAGAACCAGCACTTTGAGGCGACCGGTGCTCAATAGGCAGCCAGTGCAGATCCTGCAAGATTGGTGTTATTCGGCAACCTGCTGGAGCCCCAGACAGGAGCCGGGCGGCAGTGTTCTGCACCAGCTTGAGCTTCGGATCGACGACATAGGCAGGCCAACGAGAGCGCATTACAGTAATCTAGCCTCGAGATGACCGTGGCTTGGATCACCGTGGCTATTTCGCTCTAAGAGGTAGGGGCGAGCCTCCTTGCCTGGCGGAGGTGGAAAAAAGCAGCCTTGCTAGCCATGGAGACCTGGGCCTCCATGGTTGGCTGGGAGTCAAGTGGACACCCAGGCTCTTCACTGACGGCGCTGGATGCAGCGCCGCACCGTCACTCGGAGCCAGCCCCCACCCCGCCCGGGCGGCCCAGCCACAAGATCTCCGTCTTCGGGATTCACCCTCAACCTACTGGCTCGCAGCCATCCAGTAACGGCCTCGAGGCAATGGTGGAAATTATCGGGGACGGACTCCGGCCTGCCCTCCATCCTCAGAATGAGCTGGGTGTCATCAGCGTACTGGTGGCAGACCAGCCCATAACTCCGCACCAGCTGTGCAAGCGGCTGCATGTAGATGTTAAATAATAGAGGGGAGAGAATGGCCCCCTGAGGGACTCCGCACACTAATGGGGAGCCCTCGGAGACCACCCCGCCCCTCCTCACACGCTGAGACCGCTGGTGGAGGAAGGAGGCCAGATGAGCACCAAAGGGGGAAAACATTACCTTTACTTAATTAATGAACTGTGTGAAGAAGTCCTTCCTTTACATTTATGGCAGCAGATTCCATAAATAAATTGTAAATTGTACAACAAAGTACCTTCTCCTAATTTGAAGCTACTGCAAATTAGTTGACCCAAGTTCTTGTGTTTTGAAATGGGAAAATCTTTACTCTCATTATCACCTTTTAAAAAAAGATGAATTAACCTTTACAGATGTGTCCTTATTTGTAGCTATATCTTCAGCCTCAGCAGATTAGTTAAAGCACTTAGAAGCATAGTTCTAAAGGCAGCAAAATTATGGACCTCATTATATTAGGGACCATTTAAAAACCAGCATTATACTCCAAAAGTATGAGAAAATTGGGTTTTTTCCTTATTTGATTAGAAAAATAACAACTTGTTTCCAAAACTAAAAAAGGGAGGGGTAGGACACACAGATTTTTAAAATAAAAAACCCCAGAATTTAGCAAACTATGGAAGTGATAGGTCACTTTATCTGTAAAATGTTTTCAAATTAAATGTGAGTTATATTATGCTAATTTAGGAAATTGTTTTATTTGATTAACAAATACTATTTCTGCACATTTCACAAGCACTGTGTAGAAATCTGCTGTGTCCAGACAGAATAATCTTACGTTTATATATACATGGGATGCTGAGTCCTGCAGCCTCATATATTTTTAGAGTACAGTTAACATCATTCCCCACAGTAATGAAAACGTTAGAAACGTCAGATCTTCTGGAAATTGTTTCATCCTGAATGTAATATTTTCCCTGTTGACAGAAATGTAATGGAACCATGTAGTTCAGGAAACAAAGTCGTTCTTCAAAGGAGAGCCCAGATACACAGTTAGCAGGTTAGGCCACAATGCCTTACATAGAAGTGAAAGATTTTGACTGCGGGTGGTTATTAGAAAACCAAAAAGGCTTTCTGAGGAACAAGACAAATGATCTTTTTCTATGGAACACACAGGGTTATTACAGTCACTACGGGAAACGACATTAAACTGACCCCGAAGGAAGAAAACCAGTCTTTCTTTTCCCTCTTTTCTTCTGAAAGCTGCCAAAGAACACCACTTTTTATTTCATCTAAATTCAACTAAACTAGCGCCGCATGTTTTGGAGAAGCAACTGTTGCAGTTGCCTCTTTAATGTGAGAAGGGATACTTGTATACTTGGATATTTGATACCTGACTTGAGTCGCTGTATAGCTGAGAAAGGCAGGCTATAAATATCGTAAATGAATAAATTAATAAATTAAATACATACATAAATTGTATAACTTGAGGACAGGTTTTGGTCCCAAAATAATGGATTTTATTATGACTGGTTGATACATTGAGGGTAAATCTTAAACAAATATTGTCCTTGTTGTTTGTTTTTGGGCTGTATGGCCATGTTCCAGAAGCATTCTCTCCTGTCGTTCCGCCTGCATCTATGATAGGCATCCTCAGAGCTAATCAAGGTGGCCAATTGAAACATTCACACTTGCCTCCAACAGACAAGAGTTCTTTCTCCCACCCTGGACATTATTCCACAGGTATATAAACCCCATTTTCCTAGTTTCCAACCTCTGAGGATGCCTGCCATAGATGCAGGCGAAACATCAGGGGAGAATGCTTCTGGAATATGGCCATACAGCCCGGAAAACTCACAACAACCCAGTGATTCCAGCCAAGAAAGCCTTCAACAATAAATATTTCCCTCTTCTTTTAAAAATGCATAGAGGTAACATACATACATAAGAGCTAAAGAGAATTGTGGCACTTCAACAGGCATCGTCTACATAATTACACTACACATGTTCAGCATGCTCACAGTGGAAGAGCCAGAAACTTGCTCTTTGTTTTAAACTCAAAGCCAGGATCCTTAAATTCTTAAGAAACTAAGATCCTTTGTACACTGCCATATAATCCAGTTCAAAGTAGATAATCTGGATTTTATATGGCAGTGTAGAAAGGACCTTTCTACACTCTGAACAGATTTTCAGCTTCCATGCTGACTTGTGGGGAAAAAATTCTAATTCCCCCTTGTGCCCCAAAAAGAGCACATGAAAGCATTTAGTGATTCGGATCATTTTATCTGCTGGCTGTTGACAACTAACAAGAAGTATAGCCTGTGACTTAAAATACTCCCAAACATTACAAAAACAGGTAAAGGCTGTCAAATAGATCTACATTTCTAGTATATTTCACACTCAGTAATGCCTCCTTGTAGATGTGTCCCGCATCAACAACACTTAGCTGCAAGCAAGCACTAACATGAACGTCCCTTTGTTGTTACTTTCAAAGACCCCCAAGCACTTCTGTCATGCAGCTTACCCTTAAATGCTGACATCATATAAACAAATCTGTGATGGCTTGGCCTGGATTCACCTTCATGAGAGATGATGACAGTGATTGGAAAGAAGCCGGGTATTGATATGCCTTAAAATGCAATAAGCCTGTGCTAACCATGGATCACAATTATCTTAATTGTTGTATACAGTGGGCCCTTGCTATCCTACTAGGTTTTGGGTCCAGGAGTTCCCAAAGATAACAATTTGACGAATGGTAAAGTCCCATTATATGCAAAGGCAAAGCAAGGATTATAGGTAAAGTCCCATTATATGCAAAGGCAAAGTAAATTATATAATATTAATATTGTGCTATGGCAATAATATATATTGTATTTACATTTTACTTGTAAGCTGCTCTGAGTCCCCTTCAGGGTGAGAAGGGCAGCATATAAATGTCTCGAATAAATAAATAAATAAGGTTTTTCTTGAATATATTTGAGCAATGGTTAGTTGAATCCACTGATGCAGGACATGTTGTAATGGAGGACCAACTGTACCAGGTTCCTCAACCAGCATAACAAATATAGACAATAATGCTCATTGCGTTATTGATCTCCATCGATAAAATGATAAAAACAAACTAAAAAACAATCAAACAGGAAAGATACAGATGCAGGACGCCTGGACAGCAGTACACGTGGAAAAGATCTTGGAGTTCTTGTGGACAAGTTAAACATGAGCTTAGAAAGCCAATGGGATTTTGGCCTATAGGGCGCGAATGGAATAAAGAGCATGTACTTTTTGTTCACTGTGTGTAAAAGGCATTGAATATTTGCCTCATATGTGTACAGTGTTCCTCGCTACTTTGTGGTTTGCTTATTGCGGACTCGCTGTTTCGTGGATTTCATAAAATATTAATCTAAAATATATATCATGGTATTTTCACTGTTTTGTGGGGTTTCCAATGGGCTTACCCTCCTCAGTCCTCCCTCCCTCCAGCCTTGAAGGGCCTTTCCTTCACTTTAAGTTTATAAAGACTTAAAATAGTGTATAACTACTAAAATAATGTATAAATATTAAAATAAATAGAGTATTCCTACATCGCGGGTTTTCACTTACTGCGGGAGGTCCTGGAACTTAACCGCAGCAATAAATGAGGGAACATTGTATATTGTAATCTGCTCCAGAAATTGTCAGAATATTGAGCTCCTTAGCTGTGTGGAAGGAAATACTTCTGCAGACCCAGAATGAGTACAAACAGCTTTACTGGCACAGACAAATTGCACAGACATCCAACACTTAACATCAGCTACATAGGAAGGAGAAAGCTGGCTTGGAGCCTCCTATATATAATGGTCACAGGGTCTTGCGTCATCTCTCTCTTGCATCCCCTCTCTTTAACTCTTTCAGCACCCAGACTCCAGTTCTGCACAATCATTAGTAGGCTGATGAAATCCAGGCACATAGATTGCATCATGCATACATTGCATCATACATTGCACCTCATTTACATTTCATCTAATACATGAAACATAATACTTTCACAAGTCCCTCCGGGGAGATATATAGTGTCTAGATCCAGGGAAGTCATGTGACCCTTCTATTCTGCCATGGTCAGACCACATCTGGAATACTGTGCCCAATTCTGGGCACCGCAATTGAATGGAGATGTTGACAAGCTGGAAGGTGTCCAGAGGAGGTGACTAAAATGACAAAGGATCTAGAGCAGTGCTGTCCAACTTCTACGGGGTCCAGGGCCGGATAAGAGGTCACTGATGACCTAGGGGGCCGCTCGGCCCCACCCCCAGGCCCCGCCCCCAGACCCCGCCCCCACCCCAGGCCCCGCCCTCTCCTAAAACGGCCGAAAAAGGGGCAGAAGGCGGCGCCAAGAGCAGCGCGTCACAGGCCTGGCGTGACGTGCTGCCCCTTGGCACCGCCTACTCCTCCTTTTGCGCCCCTTCCCTTCCTAGGGCGGAGGGCGCGAAAGAGAGAGGGCGGCGCCAAGAGCAGTGCGTCACGCCAGGCCTGTGACGCTCTGCTCTTGGCGCCGCCTACTCCTCGGCGCCTCCGCCCTAGGAAGGGAGGGGGCGCCGAAAAAGGGCAGAAGGCGGCGCCAAGGGGCAGCGCGTCACGCCAGGCCTGTGACGCTCTGCTCTTGGCGCCGCCTACTCCTCCTTTTCGGCGCCCCCCCTCCCTACCTAGGGCGGGAGCCGCGAAAAGCAGAAGGCGGCGCCAAGGGGCAGCACGTCACGCCAGGCCTGTGACGCTGCTCTTGGCGCCGCCTTCTGCCCTTTTTCGGTGGCTCCCCACCTCGGTAAGGGGGGGCACCGAAAAGGAGGAGGAGCTAGCTCTCTTCCTCCTCCCTGCCCCGCCTCCCCCACCCCCCGGCCGCCTTTTAAAAAAAAAATCGATTTTTTTAAAATTTAAAAATGGCGGCTGAGGGCATAGGTGGGGCCGTGTCCAACAGGCTACGGGGCCGGATCCGGCCCCGGGGCCGCCAGTTGGACAGCCCTGATCTAGAGAACAAGCCCTATGAGGAGCGCCTCAAAGAGCTGGGCATGTTTAGCTTGCAGAAGAGAAAACAGAGAGGAAACGTGATAGCCATGTATTAATATGTGAGAGGAAGTCAAAGGGAGGAGGGAGCGAGCTTGTTTTCTGCTGCCCTGGAGAGTAGGATGCAGAACAGTGGCTTCAAATTACAGGAAAGGAGATTCCACTTGAACATGAGAAAGAATTTCCTAGCTATGAGAGCTGTTCAGCATTGGAACTCTGCTCCGGAGTGTGGTGGAGGCTTCTTCTTTGGAGGCTTGGAAACAGGCTGGATGGCCATCTGTCAGGGGTGCTTTGGATAACAATTTTCCTGCTTCTTGGTAGGGGGTTGGACTGGATGGCCCACATGGTCTCTTCCAACTCTAGGATTCTGTGATTCTATGACTTGCCGGCAACACAATCGGAGATGTTGACAGACAAAAGGTTCTTTAACATAGAAGAATAGAACAAGAGCCTTTTACACACAGTGAACAACCTCCCTTTCCCTGGCCAGAGTTGAGCATTGCATCCAGTCTCCATAGATGTAAAAAGGGGAAGGTCTTTACCTTTGTCTGTGTTTCCTTTAATAGTGTCAGAAGCGAATTCAAATATCTGCAAGTTGCTTCTGATGTGAGAGAATTGGCCCTCTGCAGAAATGTTGCCATGGGGACTCCTGGATGTGTTACCATCCTGTAGGAGACTTCTCTCATGTTCCCAGATGGGAAGCTGGGGCTGACAAATGGGAGCTCACCCCATCTTGTAGATTCAAACCGCCAATGTTCAAGTCAGCAGTTCACCTGGAACAAGGTTTTAACCCATTGCGCCACCGCAGCCCCTTTCGTCTGTGTTTTATGTCATTGTTCACTGTGTATAAAAGGCATTGAATATTTGACTCATATGCATATATTCTAATCTGCTCTGAATCCCTCCAGGGAGATAAAGCAGAATAGAAATAAAGTGTATTATTATTATTAATTATTATTAATTATTATTATTATTTTAGAGTCACAACTTATTTTAGTTAATGGTATTTATTTATTTATTCAGTTTTGTATGCCATCTTTCTCCCTAGGGCCAAGGATGGCTTACAGAGAGTATAAAAACACACTTTAAAACAACCGAAAAAATTAAACTCTTGGCTAAAAAACTATAAAACTATTAACAGCTGGTTAACCGTAAATGAGTACTGTAAAGCTTCTTTTTGTCCAGTAAGTGAGTGAGGGACTTTTGGATCTAAAACCCCCCAAAAAAACTACAGTAAAAAGTCAAATAACACTAGAAGAAGGCCTTTGAAAGGATATCCAGAAATAATTCAGTTGGGCTTTTCATTAATAAGACATACATCAAATTGCCCATCGTAAGATGTGTTCCCATTTCGTCTGTGGATTTTGTTGAGTGCTCACTAGTTTATATTTCCTAAAGTGAAGCTGGAAATCAAAGTCCCTCCCACACCCGCAAAAGTTAATTAATTGCATAGCCCTCCCCATTCTTAACAGGGTTTCTTGACCTCCCCCAGCAGAGAACTGTAAACGTTACCCATCGCAAGCATTTTTGACACGATGTGAGTCTATTATATAAATTACTCAAGCTGGGTGGCCTGCCGCTTTAGTTTTTATCCCCCCTCTTTTTCAGGTTGTCATTCACTGACTAGAATTTCAATACTTCTCTTTGCTTCTTTTTTTGTGGGTTTTAACACTACTCAAGACAGATGGGCAGGCAACAGGAAAGGGCATGAATAAAAGGACAGCTTGTTAAATAGGAATAATAGCAGCCTCGTTCACAGAATGGTTTGTGAAGGTAAATGAGACCGGAGTTGCCAAGCAGTCCGCATGCTGAAAACAGTGAGAGAAAGGAATCATCATAAACTTTAATTTACTAATAGAAATGATTGGCAGCAAAACCAAAGTGGAACATTTGAAACATGAATGGGCAACTGCATGTGTTTCCCATGACCATATTATCATCCCTAAAAACTTTAGTGGGTGTAGCGATTGATTTATTATCATTCTTTGATTGGCATCCAGAAAATATAGCCCATGAATAGATCGTTACAAGTGAGAAGCCAAGAAGCTTGAGAGTTAAGTCAATGTACACAGAAGACTGAGAGCATATTCAGAGGTGGCTGTGTCGTCCGTGTAGTAAAATATAACAAAAACACTTTGTGGTAAAGAAGGGGAGTGGTCTTTGCCTGCATTGATATCATTAATGGCTGCGTGCCAGTAGATTGAGGGTGAATCCAGCAAAGACGGAGATACTGTGGCTGAGGCGGCCGGTGGGTGGGGAGGTCCGACTGCCTAGCTTGGATGGCATGGCATTATGCCCGACATCCTCAGTTAAAAGCCTTGGGGTTGTTTTAGATCCATTGCTGTCGATGGAAGCCCAGGTCTCCACCGTCAGCAAAATCGCCCTTTTCCACCTGCGGCAAACTAGGCGTCTGGCCCCCTACCTATCCGGAGATGACCTGGCCACAGTGCTCCAAGCCACTGTCATCTCAAGACTAGACTACTGTAACGCCCTTTACATTGGCCTACCCTTGTCAGTGATCCGGAAACTTAAGCTCATCCAGAATGCCGCTGCTCGACTTCTCTCTGGGACACCAGTGAGATGTCAAATAACACCCATCCTCCAGCAGCTCCACTGGCTTCCGGTCGAGCACCGGATCACCTTCAAGGTGATGGTGCTAACTTTCAAGGCCTTGCATGGTCTGGGGCCGCTGTACTTGAGGGACCGTCTTTTCCCCTATCAACCCCAGAGATCACTCCATTCTGAACAACAGAACCTCCTTGAAGTGCCGACTTTCAAAACAATCTGTCTCACATTGGCCCGGCGCAGAGCCTTTTCAGTAGTGGCGCCGTCAATCAGGAATACCCTTCCAAGTGATGTGCGGGCCATGCAGGACCTATCCTCTTTTTGCAAGGCCTGCAAGTCTCATCTTTTCCGGCTAGCATTTGACTGGAAAACCTTTTTTAATCTAGTCTAATATGTTGTTTTACCTCTGTTGTGTTTTTATATGACTGTAAGCTGCTCCGAGCCCCCGGGGAGTGGCGGCGTATAAGTCCAAATAATAAATAAATAAATAAAGTTTAGAGTGAATGTGTAAACTTATCACAGATAAATCGGAGAATTCAAAGTAGCCTCATGGGTCATTGAGTCCAACCCCTTCCCCATTGTAGCATCTCCAGCTCAAGCATCCCCAGCAGATAGCTATCCAGTTTCTTCTTGGAGACACACCATGTTATCACACCAGAGCTTTAAACCAGTTAGCTCTTCATTTCTGCCACCTACAGAATTCTGGGTAATGTAGTTTAGGGCAAGGCCTTTTGAATTCTCAGCTACAGAGGTCCTCATCTTCCCAAATTACGTTTCTCGGAATTCTGCAAGTTGGCGGAAATGTGGGGCTGCCCACTTCAAAGCCCTGTTGTGATAGAGAGAAGGGACTTCCACCATCCTTCTATGCAATTAGTTCCACTGCAGAACCACTCTTAGGGCTCTTCTGGACAAGGCAAAAAATGCGGGCCCTATCAAACTTTTACCTGAGGCATCTAAACAAAGCCACAGGTAAAAGAGGAATAATTTGAGACAAAGTAGTTAAAGCCTGCTTTGTCCTAAATTATTTAGATAACCCATTAGACCTGGGCCTTTCTGAAAGACCCAGGTCTAATGGGGAATGAGAACAATGAGTACTGTCTCCCCACAGCCCTTTTCGGTTCTTTGGGCTTGACGACCCCGGAGAACCACAGATTTTTTTCTACAAAGATACCTGAAGTAAAACAAATCCTTAGGGATTTTCAGTAGTTGCTTTACTCTTGACCTTCACTTTCCTTTCTGGAAATAGCAAATGAATTGCAAAAAAATGGCATCAAATAAATAGCATCAGATAAGATAAATGAGATTACGGGTCCCAGTGGGTAGAATTACATATTGTCATATAAAGTAGAACATGTACCACGGAATCAGTTTGTTGGATATCTGTCACCAAAATATTGAGAATGAGCTGAAGTGCTCTATAGCAGAGCTCCCTACACCGAGGAACCATATGGATAAAACAGGTCTATCAGTTACCAGCTTGATAGGATTGCAATTTTGATATGCAAGACAGATAATTTAAAAAGCAGTCCGAACACTAATGTTCCAAACAAGAAACAAAACATATTTTTTGCACCCTGAAACATTTATTTATTTATTTACTATATATATACTCCACTCTTCTCACTCCAAAGCGGACTCAGAGAGGCTTAGAGATTATGGCAAAATTCAATGCCACATTATACTTACAAATAATACATATAATATCTCAAATTGTATAAACATATAAATACAATAAAACAGATTTAAAACATAGTGCCGAGTCCTATAGCCATTATTCAAGCTGCTACATTCAAGTTGGATTCCATATTACCCTACTCCTTGAACGTCTGTGTGCAAAACCAGGTCTTTAACTTTTTCTGGAAGACTAGAAGGTTTGGGGTCAGTCTGATCTCACTGGGGAGGGAGTTCCATAGCTGAGGGGCCACCACTGAGAAGGTCCTGTCACTCATTCCCATTAGTCACACTTGTGAAGGGGGTGGGACTGAGAGCAGGACCTCCCCAGCAGATCCTAAGGCTCTAACTGGCTCATAAAGGGAGATATATTCAAACAGGTAAGTTGGACCAGTACCGTTTTAGGGCTTTATAGGCCAAAGCCAGCACTTTGAATTGAGCCTGGTAGCAAACATGATGCCTGCCCCTTGTCAATGTCATCTATCACCAAAATAGGTTACAGCAAAAGAAGTTATTTTCCTAGACCTATTTAGAGATAAAATTTTACAATATTGAAATTTTATATTTAAATCTAGCCAACAAGGAGAAACAGCAAACCATTTCTGTCAGGTATTATCTGCACCTTTCAAGGTATTCCAGCAATGTTCAAAGACACTCTTCTGATTAACACATTGCCACAATGTCAACATCTTATCTCAATAGACTTGGCGTTCAGTCCTCCCTAAGCCACAGTTTTCACACATAGCTGCTTGTGCTCTAATCTCAGTTTTGCGTAAAGTTGCAAAAGTAATTTGTTTTCACTGTGAGAGCTTGACTCAAAAAGAGAAATCCTGCAGGCCTTACTTACAGTACTTTATGCAAATATGAATAAATGAACTAGCAGTGAATTAACTGGATTACTCCTAAGGTAAAAGGTGTCAGGATAAGGGGACCACTTCCTTGTGGCATTAAGAGCCAGCCAAAATTATCTGGGCAACTACCATTAAGCATGGAGATGTGCAAGAATCAGGCCTCGTGTTCCATCAGGGTTTTGAAATGGAGTTTCTACAGCATCATTCATTAACTGTGTGCACAAAGCCTAGGAGAACACTAATGTGTAACTCCCAGTAGTATAAGAGGAAGAAGGAAGGGAAACCCAAGGTCATGTATGCAAAAAGTAATTGCATTTAACAATTGCTAGGAAGCTATTCCAAAATCTTCCTGGAAGAAAATCAAATGGCTTGGTGAGTCTCCAGCCAGCCTGCTGGGACACTGCAGCCCTTTAACGCCTGCATCATCAAAATCACACCCCTGAACTGAATGCCCAACAAACAACACACTGAATACTAAGGAGGGAAACTGTTTACACCACAGACTGCCTCCTCCGCCTATTCTATTCAGCAAGTGACTGGGAAGCCAGTTCTTGCCAGCAGCTTCCTCTGTCAAATGCAGTGTGTATTTGAAATGAAAGGCCGCTGCATAGGTTACTGTCAGACTTTTCATCTACAGAAAGGCTCTCTCTGAGCAGATGATCAAATAGCCCCATCCCCAGCTCCCATTCAAGAAAGCTGCCCTTCTTCCCCTGATGTTTTGGAGCTTTGTTTAAATATTTAATGAGAACGTTTCAAAACGAAAATGCCCCCTTTGATATGAAAATGTGGTCCCGCAAACAGTCTGTATTTCTGAATGGCTGACTCAAGTCAGATGTCCATAATCACAAGATACGTAATTGCAAAATGCAGTCGGAAATTATCTCTTATTGATTCAAAAAGAAAGGAAAAAAACACTTTTCAAGATAATGGCAGTTGTCATAAAATGTACAGATTCAATATTCAGACTGCAACTTCACTTGCTAGGTAAAAGCTTTAATCTGAAATCTATAATTTAATCCCAACTAAAGAGAGAGGAAAAACATAACCAACTATTGAAAGGTCAATCAACACTAGGCATGGGAAAAAAGTTATGAAAATTAAATGATTCGTAAGAAATTCGTAAGAAATGCTACTTTCGAGCGTTTCCGCACCTGGAACGCCAACCAGGAAGTGGACTTTCTTTTAGAACCTCGGGGCCAGGATTTTCTTAAGTGTCGTTATTAGGTCGTAAGGGGGCATAAGGGGGCACCCTCCTTCTCTCTCACCACCCTCCCGCCTCCCTTGCCAATATTATGGCAAGGCAAGCCCTAAACTCGCTCCTTCCCCTCAGCTGGAAGGAAGCCTGGAAAAAATGTAAACAGAGAGGATTACTCAGAAGTAAATCTGCAAAGGAGGGCACTTTGGATGAAGGGCCCTCCTTTGCAGATTTACTTCTGAGTAAATTTCCAGGCTTCCCTGCCTCTCCTGCCTGCCATCCAGGATCTAAGGCATCAAAGAGTATTGGGGTGAGAAACCAACCTAATGTATAATAGAATGAATGCTACTGTAAAGTGCCACTGCCTAATATTATAAGTAATCCAACTGGTCATACCTAATTCCATGCACATGCAATAATACAGCAGTAATAACAATAACAAGAGGTAAATTTCAAACCGAAGTATTCTGAGTGGTTCCTGCCTCATGCAATGGGGCTCATGTGGTGCAAACGGTGCAAACGGATATTAGCCCGGGGGGAAAAGCCAGCTTGGGAGCACACTCATAGATATTCTTGGGAGGGGTGATTTGTTGAAGTATCCCGGCCTCATAGAGAAGATTCTGCAGCAACCCCCCAAAGAATATGTATGTGTGTGCACCCAAGCAGAAAACGCTGTCTTTTCCGGGCTAATTTCCGGGCTCACAAAGAAGAGCCCGTTTGCACCGCATGAAGCAGGGACCACTCAGAACACTTCGGTTTGAATTTTACCTCTTCTTATTCCCATTGCTATTACTGCTGTATTATTGCATGTGCATAGAATGTAGGTATATGACCAGCCTGGGCAAACTTCGGCTCCTCGGGATCGGGGTGAGAGAGAGGCAGCGAGAGCGAGGGGGTTCCTCCTCCTTTTCTTTTGCTGCTTCCAAGAATAGAATAACCCCTCCCTCCCTCCTTCCTATTTGGAGAGTCCCATCTAGAATTCAGTGTGATTGATTCAAGTTTTGGCCTACAACTCCCAGAAATCCCAGCCAATTTACCAGCTGTTAGGATTTCTGGGAGTTGTAGGCCAAAACCATCTGGAAAGCGCATGCTCTGGCATACGAATTTCTAACGAATTTCGTTAGTACTTAAGTTACATTTCCGAAATTTTGGGGAATTTTTTTGTAAGTCTTTGATATATTAATCAAAAAAAAATCCCCCCCCCCATTTGATTTTAGAATCGCCATTTTTCGATTTGTTACCATGCCTAATCAACACCTATGTAAATCCCATTCATTCAATTGGTCTACTATAGCAACTAGAGGTGGTTAATCCATTAAAAAAATGGTTTCTAAACTCGTGGGGAAGGGGGGGGGGAATGGCCGCTGTTGTTTCGAAATAGAAGTGTTCCAAAAGAATTTAGGAAAATTTCGAAATTGTTTCTTATTTAATAATGACATTTGTTATTATTTCGTTATTGGTGCCACACGTGCGCAGTGCACAGGGGATGCCCACCTCCATGCCCCCTCGCCAGCTCAGAATCAACCCGCAATATCGCTAACGCGAGGAGGGATGGTGTTAATCGCTAACGCGAGGAGGGACAGTGTTAATCGCTAACGCGAGGAGGGATGGCGTTAATGCCCTCCACGCCCCCTCGCCAGCTGAAAATCAAACGGGTTATCTTTAACCCCCGTTTGGGTGTCAGCTGGCAAGAGGAGAGTGGAGGGTGCTGCCTTGCACTCCCCTCTCGCCAGCTGACAACCAAACGAGAGTTATCTTTAACCCCCGTTTGGGTGTCAGCTTGCGAGAGGAGAGTGGAGAGTGCTGCCTTCCAAAGGTGGGTTAAAGATAAGAAAGGGTAGAATGGGTAGAAATGACATAATAATGCGCCCTTTACGGAAATGGCTGACCTGGTTTCAATTTAGAAAGGTCACTTCGGGGTTGGAGGCCACGTGTCGATATAGAGTCAATATTACTTTTAATACGAAATATTAATGGGTTTCAAAGTATTACGGCCAGAGATATCTACCCCAAGTAGCTACTAGGTCTAACAATAGGATCAGACTGCCTTTCTTTTTCCTCTGTTGCAACAAACACAAAGGTCTTCTTGCACTTGGATGACTAACAAATTTTATTTGTCAGAGATTTCACATAACTATCCCCATAGAACAGTGGTTCTCAACCTTCCTAATGCCACGACCCCTTAACACAGTTCCTCATGTTATGGAGACCCCCAACCATAACATTATTTTCATTGCTACTTTGTAACTGTAATTTTGGTACTGTTATGAATTGTAATGTAAATGTCTGATATGCAGGATGTATTGTCACAAATACCCAATGCGCTCAATTTGGCACAAATACCCAATACGCCAAATTTTGAATATTTGTGGGATTGGGGGGGGGGGGATTGATTTTGTCATTTGGGAGCTGTAGTTGCTGGGATTTATAGTTCACCTACAATCAAAGAGCATTCTGAAACCCACAAACAATAGAATTGGGCCAAACTTCCCACACAGAGCCCCCTGATGGTCTTTGTTTTCTGATGGCCTTTGGCGACCCCTCTGACACCTCTTCATGACCCCTCCAGGGGTCCCGACCCCCAGGTTGAGAAACACTGCCATAGAAGAGTAATTCACCATGGACCTGATAAAACATTCCTCTAGGCAGGAAGCAGCCAGACTTTGAAGCTGCAAGGCCATTCAATGCTAATCAAAGTAGCCAATTGCAACATTCACACTTGCCTCCAACAGACAAGAGTTCTTTCTCCCACCCTGGACATTCCAAAGATATATAAACTCCACTTTCCTAGTTTCCAACAGATCTTACAACCTCTGCCTGCCATAGATGTGGGTGAAACGTCAGGAGAGAATGCTTCTGGAACATGGCCATAGAGCCCACAAAACTCACAGCAACCCAAACATTCTATAGTCCACTAAAACTTATGCCAAATCAGCTTTGTTAGTCTTTAAGGTGCTACAGGAGTTTTTATCGACTTTCTTGGAATTCTTCCCATGACCAGAAAAAAATTAGCAATCAGCTGTACGACTTCCCAGAAGCACAGTTTTCCAAATGAATAGGAGTCTCGGGCACATCAGCCAGGACAGGCTGTTACAACTAGTATCATCACAACACATTTGCTTTGGCAGCATAAAAAGTCAAATGCAAGTTTAACACATTTAAAGATGTTTCACGGTTGCTTCATTGTGCTTAGATTTCAGCAGTGTAAGTGGTGATGTGGAAGTGGATTCAGTTTTCTATTAACCTGCACCGCATAACAGGTGTGCTTATTCACATTGAATTAAAATGCAGACTATTAAAAAGGAGAAAAGTGCAATGCACACCATATACATTTCACATTGACATTATTTCACTTAGTCTTCACAAGCCACCATGAACTCTGATCTGCAGAGGTTTGAGTTAACATTCAACATCAGCAATTCTTTTTAAAATCCCTGAAGTGACTGCTCAAAGAACAGTTATTTGCTTTCTTTTGTATTTAAGCGGAGTGTCACCTTTCAGAATATTCATTCTGCCTGTAGAAAAGACCTCGAAAGCTCAAATGTCTGCACAATCGCACCAACAAAAGCTGAGCCAATATTGACTTTGTGTCTTCCACTCTTGGAGATCCTATCAACAGGAAGACACCAAACCCATCCATCCTCAAGACTAATTCAGGAACCATTAGTACTGATATATGCCAATTAAATGTGTGGAATATATGATGATAGTTATATATTAATAGTTTGCTTGACCTATAGCCATTTGTGTTGCAAGGAGATGGGTTCAAAATCCAGCTTTCTCCCTGGCTTGTGTTTTTTCCATATGCATTGCCTCCCCACTCCAGTCAAACACATAAATTATCCTCATTCACATCAGTGTAGTGATAGCACACAATTCTGTTTAATTTACACAACACACTTAAATTCCATAACACATTTCCAAATGCTGCTTGTGCACTTGGATATAGAGCTGTGCATGATTATATCTTGTAACAGCCTTGCTTTTGTCAACAAAGCCTGCATGCCAATCATGCACTAACTTAGGGTGCTTCCAGACAGCACCAAATCGCGGGTTTGACAGGTAGGACAAAAAAACCCCTGGACTAGAAAGCAAGTCCGCACACAGGCCTGTTGGTCCCGGGATTTGTACTTGCAATGTCCAGACTTGCTGCTTTGTTCTGGGATTTAGAAACTCACAAGATGGCTACCGCAAGACATCTGCCAGAAACTCCAGTGGCTTAAAGTTTTTATTGCACATTGTTCATATGGATTTTGTTCCCAGGTTATAAATGTTGGTTCCTCATTGGGTCTACTTGGAGAAAGTTGACTTTGGGGCAAAAAAAATTTCGTAGCAAGAGGGACATCACCATCCACCCATTTATTAAAGTTTGTGAAACGCAAAGTTTTGCCATGTACGGAGCCTGTAGCCAGGATTTTGATTCAGGGTGCTGGGGGGCTGAGTCTGAGTGAGAGAGGGTCTATCCTACCAAACCTTTTGTATTGTTATCCCAATACCCTCATGCATATGGGATATATTGAGCATGGTGATCAGATCATAATATGAATACACATAACAGTTTAAATAATGTACCAGTAAGGCCTTCTTGCGGCCCACTCTGTTATTTGGGGGTGGGGGGCTGAAGGCCCCCAAGCCCCCCCCCCCCCCCCCGGCTACATGCCTGCCATGTACTTTTTCCCCATATTTTATAATAGAAGCAATGAGGAACTGACATTTATAACCCAGGGGGGAAACCAATATAAAAAAATCCTGTATTTTCTGAGTGCAGGGACATACAGAGATTTGAAGATCCAAATCTTCTGGCCAGAACTGGGTTATTCCCGCACTTGTTTATCTCACAGTTTTTTGGCATTGTAACAATTCCTTCTCCATTTTCAGCTGACATAATCTAGCCACCCTCCATTTTTAACAAGGATCTCTTGGGATAAAAGTACTGTGTGGATAGGCCCCTAGTTAAATAAACCTACAGCAGGACAGTTATTGCATTTGAATTTGCATAAAAAACTATCTCTCAGAAATAACATCAAGCTTTGCGCTGTTTATGCCTCAACCACATTTTCTGTTATTACCTGTCCAAGATCCAGTGTGACATTGACTTCGTTGAATTCCAGCCTACGAGAAAGAGGAGGGCTCTGCCACCAGCGCTCGGTGCCATCAATAGCATTGGTGATAGGGTGGGCTTTGTTGCTGTTTGCTGACGAACAAATATCGCAGTACTGACCCTACAGTAAGGAACAAAAACATAAACATGTATTGAGTTAGAAACAATAGAGATCATCACACACCTTTATTGTGAGTAGCACCCACAATCATTAAGAGTACATCTACACTGTAGAATGAATGCAGCTTGACACAGCTTTAACTGCCATTGTACAATGCTATGTAATCCTGGGATTTATAGTTTGGCAAGGCAGTGGCACTCTTTGGCTGAGAAAACTAAATATCCTGTAACACTAACTCTCATGATTCCCTAGCATTGAGTCATGGCAGTTTAAGTAGTGTCAAACTGTATTAATTCTACCGTTTGGGAAAATTTCTAATTCTTCTCTATCCAGAAAACCTACATCACCACAGATGAGAGAGGCAAAATGGGGAATGGCAGTTTAATAAAATCTCATTTCCCCCCACCAACTAAGCACTGATTATATGGCTGACACACAAGTGTTGCATACTGTTGAGACCTATTCCAAAAGTTCACTTAGGGACATCATTCCTTCTATAAGACAACAGTGTAATTTGAAGACATTGATGATCATAAAATACTAGTCCATTTTCCAATCCTTCTTATAGGCCTTGTCCCAAAATAGCTTGTCCCACACCCACACATATGTCCTCAGGCTCCTGAGGCTCTTCGTGTTTTCAAGAACAGCTTCAGCAAAACCATCTCTTTTCCTCAAGAGATTCAGAAGGCATGTGTTCCAACATTCCAGAACTTATTTTAAGATCTTTCCCTTACCATATTATAATCTAGAAAAGCATTGTGTTATTTTTTTAATACACCAGTCTACTTATTGCTACTTAAGCTCAGTAAAACCCTTCTGAAGTGGTTGCCAACCTTTTTTTAAACAGGGATCACTTGACCAAGGCCCACTCTCCAACATTAGTACCAAAAGGGTTACAAATTGATTTTTGGTCAACTTTAAATTCAGTTTGGTTATTTGGGGTGCTGATTCAGAAAATTGCATTGGACATACCACATCAGCTCTAGTTTCAGATACAGAACATGTGCCATCCTGTAGTTGCCATCTGCTCACCCACAGAAATCCATATTTAATAAGCCTCGACACTCTAAGAGGGTTTCACAAGATCAGTCACTCTAGTTGCAACGGTGTAGTAATGGTGAGGCTGTGGACCATATTTTAGTTCTTACAAACCACTGGTGGTGTGTAGACCACAGGTTGAGAACCACTGATATAGTGGAACCAAGGGCACACTATGCTTTGGAAATGAGACAGTGTGACTTATTTCAAAAAGACCAAATGCCCAGCAAAATGGAAGGAAGGAAGGAAGACTGCATTACAGGCGGATTCATTTAACCAAGGAAGTCATAGTCCTGAATTTGCAAGATCTAAACAGGGCTATTGTTGACTGGGTTTCTTGAAGATCTCTAATCTATTGGGCCTCCATAGCTAAACAACAGAACAACAACTAAGTTGTTTAGCCGGATAGAACATAAATGAGGCAGCCTGTCCTGAATATGAAGTTTAGGGTGAACTGTAATATATTCTTCTATCAATCCCAGAACAAGGACATTCTGCCTGAAAATGGGGGTGGCGTCATCCACCTAAGAACTAGGTCAGGGGTGCTCACATTTTTTCAGCATGCGAGCTATTTATAAAACAACCAAGTCAAAATGATGTACCTACCCATTACAAAAATGTGAAACATATAACACAATATCTGCTTTGAACTGAGTTTTCTGAGTCCACACTGCCATATAATCTGATTCAAAGCAGATAACATGGGATTTTATTCAACTGTGTGGAAAGGACCTCAGATAACCCAGGGCCGGCAGCACTTGAGCGGCGGCGGGAGCCTGTGGGGTGGGACTGAGCCTTCCTCCCACCCTGCCTGCGATCTACCAGGACGCCCTACGCAGTCTACCAGTAGATCGCGATCTACCCAATGAGCACCCCTGAACTAGATACAGGTTGAGTATCCCTTCTCTGAAATGGTTGGAACCAATCGTATTCATAGGGTCGTGTACTCTTAATCTGAGCATTTGTGAAGGCTTGACGGTATATGTGTATATAATGAGAAATCTTTAAGACGAGACCTGAGTCTAAATTTCATACGCAATAATCTTAATAACTTTGTGCACAAAACAAAAGTTTGCCTGAAAACAAAACTATCGCTCTCTGTGCAATGTTGGAGCATTTAAGCTTTTGGGATTCTTACAGATTGTTCAACCTGGTTATTTAAAATGTTTTCCAAAGCTCGTAGTTCAAAAGCAGTGCTTCAGTAGAACTATCCTTTGCTAAGAGGCCTGTTGGCCTAATACTCCAGTCAGGGCTGATGGTTGCCACAGTAACAGCAAGCTTCATTAGGCCAAACAAGGCCTCTTTTTTTTTTGGTAAATGAACTGAAACCAAGAGTGAAAGAAGAAAAACACACATCACTTTCAGATTTCTCAGTGCCCTTTGCTCCGATAAGACCACCTGAGAATATTCTACAAACATACACATACAAGACTTGAAGATACAAATTATCTTTACTGTTTTGCAGTTGGAAGTTAGTTTTTAACTGTAGTGGCTAGACAACAAACTCTCATGGAAGTGTACAAAAGCCAGCCGTTAACACACATCAGTGCTCTAGTTTGTGTCCCCACCATCAGGGCCTCAAACTGGTTCCTATGAAATCACCAGCACAGCAAACTCCTTTCTTTCAATACCGGTTTGAAACTGACTTACATGGTTGATGTAGACGTGCCCCTTGTTGCCAAACAACACAGTAAAATGTAAAAACAACATCATAATAACATAAAAAATCATAAAACAACCAATAGCCTGAACAGTAATAAATACTGTTAATTAAATAAATTATATCATGATCTCTGAATGTATATGTTGTCATTTTTCTCCGTCTCACTGTTGTCCTCCCCCCTGTCATGGCAGCAGTTGTAACTTTTGATATTGGTTGCTGGAGAGTTATGAATGCATGTGTGTTGGGTTAGTTTGTTGGCTATCTACTAATAAAGATCTTTGTAGATCCAATACCTGTTCAGACAAAAACAGAGGGATTGCCTACACCAGGGGTGCTCAGAAAGTCAATCGCGATCAACTGGTCGATCTTGGGACCCAGGGAGGTCGATCCCAGCTGGATGGGACGCTTCTGAGGGGGCGGAGCCATGTCGCACCAAGCCCCCCCCCCCCCCCCGCCGCCGGCTTCAGCATTTCCACTGCTTCTCCTGGGTAGAAGAGGGCAATGCCAAGCCAGTGGTGGCATAGATAGCCACCACTGGCTTGGCATAACCTTTCTGTACCCTGGAGAAGCTGTGGAAATGCTAAGGCCAGAGGAAAGGGGCGGAGCTAAACCCCACCAAGCTCCGCCCCCTCCACCAGTTTCAGCATTTCCACAGCTTCTCAAGAGTATCAATCAATCAATCAAAACTTTATTACGGTCACAGACCAGCACAAAGCGGGCACAAGCGCCCTAAGAGGAGAAGGACAACTCCCCAGTAAACAGTTATTTAAAATCAGACTAGAAATCAGTATAAAAATATATTTTAAAAGACAGGATATTGCTGCCTTACGGTGTCAATCATCACCCGTCTGATATTAAGGGCAGCAGCACAGAACTTAGCAACACTGCAAGTCATTGCAGTGCTAGAGTCCGAAAGCAGCAGGGTGGAATAACATCTTTCACTGCGCCCCGGGTACTTTGGAAGCCATGGTCCAATGAGATTGGATCTAAGATCTCTGTAGAACATGCATTGAAGAAGCACGTGCTCAGTTGTTTCCACATCACCAGACCCACAGGGGCATAGTCTCTGCTTGAAGGGGGTCTTCTGATATCTCCCCTCCAATACAGCTGATGGGAGGGCATGGCATCTTGCCAGGGTAAAAGCCCTTCGGTGTTTGGGCACCTCCAGGTCTGTTAGGTATGCCATGGGGGCAGTGAGGTATCTAGTGACTTCCCTAGCAATGAAGGCTGGGGAACAGGCTAGGTCGGATTGGCGCTCTATGTCCAGGATCCGTTGCTTAATGAGATCCTTGGCTTGGTCCCATCTCATGCTTAGCAATTGTCCTTGGGAGAAACCTAGTGTTGCGATCTTTGCTGCTACTGTTTTAATCCATGTGGACTGGAAGTCGTCTCTCATGATGAGGGGGGCAAGACCACATGGGGTTCTCAAGAGTAGAAGGGGGTAATGCCAAGCCAGTGGTGGCTATCTATGCCACCACTGGCTTGGCATTACCCCCTTCTACCCAGGAGAAGCAGTGGAAATGCTGAAGCCAGAGGGAGGAGGGGGTGGAGCCAAGCCCTGCCAAGCCCCGCCCCCTTCCCCAGCTCCGCCCTGTTCTCTCTTGGTAGATCTTTCTGACTTGGTTTTAGTTTAAGTAGCTCGCATGCTGAAAAGTGTGGGCACCCCTGGCCTACACTAACCAAAAAACCTGGATTCACTTTAAGTCACTGCTGTCTACCTCCACAATACCTTAAGGCTTCTGAGTGTTCAGCATTTTCTGACTTTAAAAAGACAACGGGACAGGGCAGCAGCAGAATTTGCCGTCCACATCTGCACACATTTATAGGGACCAGACAAGATTTAAAGCAGAAAAGGAATGACAGCATCATGTATGCGGGAGAGAAACATGCATAGGCAATTGCGCAATGCTAGATGCCTTCGACATGCCCACCTTTTAATTAACATGACTGGAGACAGAAGTATGTCAGGCAGAGAAGTACAAAGGAAAAGGCTGGAACCGGTTACAACAGCTGTCCTCGGTCTGTATGATAGTGCAGAATGGAGGTGTTTGAAAGGAAAGCCACAATTTGTTCCCAAAAAATATGAAACTCACAACCAATTTCTTACTCTGTATGTGTGCCTTCAAGCTGCCTGCTCACCTATGGTGTCCTCATGGATTTCATATGGTTTTCCTAGCAAGAAAACTCAAAATAATCCTTTAAAGAAACCCATCCTGGGGTCCATTGATGTTTGAAACCACTTTAACGGCCATGGCTCATTTTTATGGAATTATGGGCACTGTAGTTTTACAAGTCCTTTAGCCTCCCCTGCCAAGGAATGCTGCTGCCTCACCAAGCTACAAATCCCAGTATTTCAAAGCATGGAGCCAGGGCAGCTAAATGTAATGCCAAGCTGCATTATTTCTACAGTGTATTCAGTGGTTCCCAAGCTTTGTTCTTCCATGTGTTTTGGACTTCCCAGAAAATCCAGCCATTTTACCAGCTGTTAGGATTTGTGGAAGCTGGAGTCCAAAACATCTGGAGAACCAAAGGTTGGGAACCACTGGATGCACCCTCATCCATTACCATCCTCTGAAATGTAGCCTAACACACCAGGTATTAGTTGGTGGACTTTTGGAATATTTGGAAATTTCACAAAAACTGGCAAAGCCTGTGAATAGAGGCAGTAAGGAAGCTGTGTGTGAACCATGTTTACCACAGTTTTGCAACTTGAAGGCACACATAGACACAGCAGTTGTGTTAAATGCCCCTTTTATGGTCCTCCTAAAGGCATGAGGAAGAAACAGGCTTCAGTTCTGGTCCAGAAGGATCTTTATTAGGTCTCCGAGTGAGAGATGAAATCAGGGTGCCATCTACAGTGCCATATAATGCAGCATGAAACTAGATTATATGGTCAGTGTAGAGCAGGCATGGGCAAACTTCGGCCCTCCAGGAGTTTTAGACTTCAATTCCAGCTGTTAGGATTTGTGGGAGTTGAAGTCCAAAATACCTTGAGGGTCAAAGTTTGCCCATGCCTGGTGTAGAGACTCATGTAATGCAGTCCAAAGCAATTAAACTGCATTATATGAGCCTACACTGACCATACAATGCAGTATCATTATATGGTCAGTATAGAAGCATTAAGATTCCAACGCTTGGCCACACTCCAAAGGTACCACCATAAAAGCAGAGTGGTGAAAAAAGTGAACTGAAAATGACTCCATACTCCCATTTATCTACAACCATGTGCTCTTTCTAGGTCCCAGACCTGAAAATCTATGTCAATCAGTGGCTTCAAATGTCAAAATTGGTCACTGCGTGGATTAATTTTATGTCTTCCTCATCTACCAAGAATTGTTTTACCTTAGCCAAAATCATAAGAAGGGAACAATTTTACATTGCATCTATTTAAATAAATTGACATCCATGTGTAGATGTAACAGCAACCTTTTTCTTTGGTAGAAGAAAAATATAGCTCTCTACCATGTTAGAAAGTGTTAACTCTACTACAAAAGACCTGCCAACAAAAAAAGCCAATGGTATTTTGGCCTGCATAAATAGGAGTACAGTGTTTAGATCCAGGGAAATCATGCTACCCCTCTATTCTGCCTTGGTTAGACCATATCTGGAATATTGTGTCCAAGTCTAGGCATATTGACAAGCTGGAATGTGTCTAGAGGAGAGCGACTAAAATAATCAAGGGTCTAGAGAATAAGCCCTATGAAGAGCGGCTTAAAGAGCTGGGCATGCTTAGCCTGAAGAAGAGAAGGCTGAGAGGAGACATGATAGCCCTGTATAAATATATGAGAAGAAGTCATAGGGAGAATGGAGCAAGCTTGTTTTCCGCTGCCCTGGAGACTAGGACATGGAATAATGGCTTCAAACTACAAGAAAGGAGATTCCATCTGAACATTAGGAAGAACTTTCTGACTATGAGAGCTGTTCAGCAGTGGAACTCTCTGCCCTGGAGTGTGGTGGAGCTTCCTTTTTGGAAGCTTTTAAACAGAGGCTGGATGTCCATCTGCTGGGGGTGCTTTGAATGCAATTTTCCTGCTTCTTGGCAGGGAATTGGACTGGATAGCCCATGAGGTCTCTTCCAACTCTATGATTCTATGAAAATACCTGCTGGGGTATATTAGGTTACAGGTATAATATGTGGTTTCCCATAAATGAAATCACCAGCTGCAGCTTAAAGCCGGGTCAGGGTGAGCTCCTGATCTTCAGTCCAGCACCCCACCCAGCTAGCGGATCAAAACAGCAATGTGAGTAGATGAATAGGATCTGCATTAAACAGGGAGGTATTTTAGTCACAGGGTTCAGAGAAAAGCTTATGAACAAAGAAAGCTCTTCGGCAAGGAGATGGGGAGACAGCACCCCCTGTGGCCAGAACCGAGCACAGCCCCCAAAGATGCCAAATGATGAGAAAATGCCTAAATTTATCTCTATCTGTTGTCTGTCTTGTCATTGTATAACCAGCATTGAATGTTCGCCATATATGTTTTCTGTGATCCACTCTGAGTCCCCTTCGGGGTGAGAAGGGTGGTATATAATTACTGTAAATAAGCAAACAATAAATAAAACTGAACTCTAACAAATAAATAATTCAATCATGTTTATAGAAGCCCTGGGGGGGGGATGAATCAACCATCTGCAAATATTACAACACTAGTCCAACTATAACAATGTTCTCAAGAAAAAAGATGGGGAGACCTAGAAGGGCTTGCAGAAAACCTGAAAGAACTATTGAAATGGTAACGAAAGACAAGAAAGTTACAAAAAGGATTAAGGAATTCAATACCTTTGTTATCAGACCAAATTGAGATAAGGAAGCAGGCTGGGATGGAAGACTTTGCTTTCAAGGAATTACAAATCTAATCCTTTCCCTCATTTAAATCAAAGGGGTTGTTTAAGATTTAGGGGGATGATGCAACATAAACCTGGAAGGAAGCAAGGCCTATCCAGGAAAACCATTGAGTAAACCGTTCACTGCTTTTTTTTTGCATCTAAATGTTATTGACCACATATTTTTCACAACAGATGGCATTATAAGTGAATAAAAACCAGCCTATAAAACACAAATTCTTTAGGAAAAGATTCAGCAAATCAGTAAAGATAGTGGCAAGGAAAGAGCAAAGAATAAAAATGGCCAACTCCTACATCAATAAGAGATATTGTCAGGAAATATCAACTTAAAAAATTCCACTGGTAATCCCCTACAGTACACTGTATTATTATTACTACTGCTGCATTAATGAATACAATGTGTTTATGATTGCACACTTCCAGTCGTTGCCTAACTTAGGTCTCTAGAGCATTTTTATGGGATTAGCTTACCCCTACAATGAAAAGTCAGCATCCCAAACCACTGTACTAAATATCCCTAGTTCAAAAATTAGCTGAAAATAACAGAATCATATAGAATCATAGAGATGGAAGAGACCACAAGAGCCATCTAGTCCAACCCCCTGCCTTGCAGGAAAAGCACAATCAAAGTATCCATGACTGATGGCCATCCAGCCTCTGTTTAAAAGTGACTTATATGACATATCACAATCCTAAATATACACTGGACTGACTATGTGACTAATATTGCTGTCCTTGAGCAAGCAGGGATCACCAGCATTGAGGCCATGTTATTGAGAACACAGCTGCACTGGGCAGGGCACGTCTCTAGGATGGAGGACCACTGCCTCCCAAAGATACTACTCTATGGTGAACTCACTATGGGTCAGCGCAAGAGAGGTGCCCCCAAAAAGAGATATAAGGACTCCCTGAAACAACATCTCAGGCTCAGCCACCAACAATGGTCCACCCTGGCCTCACATCGGGAGGCATGGAGACGCACTATCCACAATGCTGCAGCCTCTTTCAAGAAGACATGCCGAATGGGTCTCAAAAAGAAATGACAACACAGAAGAACCAGAATTTGGAAACAACATCACCCAAAGAGAAGTTCTGCTGTGCTTTCTGCAACCGAACTTGCCTATCTCAGATTGGCCTTTTTAGTCATCAATGCGCTTATAAAAAGTGTGGGATGAGTCCTTCCTAAGAATCTTCATTTGTGAAATAATGCCGAGATATGACATATATGAGTGTAAAGACACAATGGCTCATTTTTGAATTGAATTATTAACTGGCATAAATTAAATTGCAGAAAAAATGTTAACCAGTTATTTAGAAAGAAGTAGGAATAAGAAATTCAAACAAGAAACCGAACTCTCATCAAAACTTCCATTACCAAATACACATTACTGTCCCTTCACAATAAAGATGCAGATACTACAAGCCACTTCTGGTGTGAGGGAATTGGCCATCTGCCAGGACGTTGCCTGGGGGATGCCCAGATGTTTGATGTTCTACCACACTTGGGAGAGGCTCCTCTCATGTCCCCGCATGGGGAGTGAGAGCTGATAGAGGGAGCGCAACTTACTCTTCCCTGATTCATACCACTAACCTATCGGTCAGCAGTCCTGCTGGCACAAGTGTTTACCCCATTGCACTACCAGGGGCTTCTAACCAAACTGAGTAGAGATCTAACTACACTAACTATTGTACCTTGGACCTATGAAATGACATGACTCATTAGTTACTGAAATGGACATCCAAGTGCCACCTCTGTGTTGATGGAGGCAGGCAGGATTTTCCCCGGGTACTGGTTGTGGGGGGTCGGGAGCAGGTGAGGGTTTTGCCCTCCTTTCTGCTAGAGATCCCTGTGTACAACTAGTGGGCCACTGTGTGACACTGAATGCTGGACTAGATGGGCTGAGGCCCGATTCAGCATGGCTCTTCTTATGTTCTTATGTTCTTATTGGAAGATGCCCATGCTCGGAGAAGTGGTCAATTGCAGGGTCAATCAATCAAGGAAGATATAGAACAGTTTGTAAGACCTGAATGGAGCTGAGCAGAGACACTATTAAGTTGAAGCCTCTTTGACCACAGATAACAACAATAAGAAATTCCTTCTGGCTCCTACAAGAATCTCCTGAAACCAAGGGAACCACTTTTTTGTATGGACTATCCTTTTAGGGCCATTTCTATACTAGGGAGTTACTTTGTTGTATAGAGCTGCCCTAGATTCAGCATATACAATTGACCCCCATTTTTGGTTGCATGGATGCCCCCTTTTGACATCAGCAGACTCTACCACGATGGCTAGCTGCTAGGCATGAGAAAAAAGGTATGAAAATGATTCGTTTCGTAAGAAATTCGTAAGAAATGCTACTTTCGAGTATTTCCGCACCTGGAACGCCAACCAGGAAGTGGACTTTCTTTTTCGAACTTCGGGGCCAGGATTTTCTTAAGTGTCGTTATTAGGTCGTAAGGGGGCACCCTCCTTCTCTCTCACCACCTCCCGCCTCCCTTGCCAATAAGTATTATGGCAAGGCAAGCCCTAAACTCGCTCCTTCTTCGGTTGGAAGCCTGGAAAAATGTAAACAGAGGGATTACTCAGAAGTAAATCTGCAAAGGAGGGCACTTTGGATGAAGGGCCCTCCTTTGTGATTTTACTTCTGAGTAAACCTCTCTGTTTACATTTTTCCAGGCTTCCTGCCTCTCCTGCCCTGCCAGGATCTAAAGCATCAAAGAGTATTGGGGTGAGAAACCAACCTAATGTATAATAGAATGAATGCTACTGTAAGTACCTAATATTATAAGTAATCCAACTGGTGATACCTACATTCCATGCACATGCAATAATACAGCAGTAATAACAATAACAAGAGGTAAAATTCAAAACCGAAGTCTTCTGACTGGTCTCTCCGCATGCGGTGCAAACGGGCTCTTCTCTTATTAGCCCGGGAAATTAGCCCGGGGAAAAGCCAGCGTTTGCTGCTTGGGTGCACACACATACATATTCTTGGGAGGATTTGCTGCAGAATCCAGGGCTCATAGAGAAGATTCTGCAGCAAATCCCCCAAAGAATATGTATGTGTGTGCACCCAAGCAGAAAACGCTGGCTTTTCCTGGGCTAATTTCCGGCTCACAGAGAAGAGCCCGTTTGCACCGCATGAGGCAGGGACCAGTCAGAATACTTCGTTTGAATTTTACCTCTTCTTATACCCATTGTTATTACTGCTGTATTATTGCATGTGCATGGAATGTAGGTATATGACCAGCCTGGGTAAACTTGGGCCCTCGCCCTCGGGATCGGGGTGAGAGAGAGGCAGCGGGGAGCGAGGGGGCTCCTCCTCCTTTTGCTGCTTCCAAGAATAGAATACCCCCTCCCTCCCTCCCTCCTTCCTATTTGGAGAGTCCCATCTAGAATTCAGTGTGATTTATTCAAGTTTTGGCCTACAACTCCCAGAAATCCCAGCCAATTTACCAGCTGTTAGGATTTCTGGGAGTTGTAGGCCAAAACCATCTGAATGCGCATGCGCTGGCATACGAACTACTAACGAATTTCGTTAGTAATTACGTTACATTTTAGAAATTTTTGGAAAATTTTTGTAAGTCTTTCTTTACTAATAAAAAAATCCCCCCCATTTGATTTTAGAATCGCCATTTTTGGGTTCGAAACCATGCCTACTAGCTGCCTGTAGGGAGCTTCATGGCCAACATAGAATGGCAATGCTGATACGTGGGTCACTGCAGGGAAAAGGTAATGGCAGCAATATTCATCTGGATGGAGAAACGGTCCAAAAACAACCCAAAATCCCAACAACTTGGGATTTCCCTGCAAACTCTGGAATATTCCCTGACTTTTCTTAAAACAGGGCAAAATCCGGTTAAAGTCAGAAAACCCTGAACGCTCAGAAGCCTTCAGGTATTGTGGAGGTAGACAGCAGTGACTTCAAGTGAATCCAGGTTTTTTGGTTAGTGTAGGCAAGCCCTCCGCTTTTGTCTGAACAGGTATTGGATCTACAAAGGTCTTTATTAGAAGATAGATAGCCAACGAACTAACCCAACACACATGCATTCCTAGCTCTCCAGCAACCAATATCAAAAGTTACAACTGCTGCCATGACAGGTGGGAGGACAACAGTGAGACAGAGAAAAATGACAACATATACATTCAGAGATATTGATATAATTTATTTAATTAACAGTATTTATTACTGTTCAGGCTATTGGTTGTTTTATGATTTTTTAATGTTATAATGATGTTTTAAAATTTTATTGAGTTGTGTTTTTAATTTATGTTTGTTTCGACCTGCCCCGTGTAAGCTGCCTGGAATCCCTTCGAGGAGATGGAGGCGGGGTACAAAAATTAAGTTATTATTATTATTATATATTATTATAATGCACCCTGCATGCTATCAGCCTCCTCCCAGTAGACTAAAATCTAGGAAAAGCTTCATGAGAACCACTACTACTCTTAATATCCCCCCAGCAACAGCAAGAGTATCCCTGTGGGCTGGTAAACCAGGAAATCCCAACTGGATAACCCCCATGATGGTCTTCCTCCAGGGTCAAACCAAGAATGGGCAACTTGGAAGTCCCTGAACAGACTCAGAAGTGGAGTTGGGAGATCAAAAGACAACCTGGCAAAATGGCACTACCTAAAAGAATCCTCCACCTTGTGTGACTGTGAAGCAGAACACATAACTCAGCATCTGTATGCTTGCCCACAATGCCCTGCCTCATGCTCAGAGGATGAACTGTTTAAAGCGTCAAACAATGCAGTCGCTGTCACCCGTTTTTGGTCTAAAATTATTTTGCCACTTGTGTTCCCTCTATTTTATCAGATTTATACTTATTTGTGCTTTTGACATGAAATAAAGAATTCATCCTTTCTATAAGAATCATAGAATCATAGAGTTGGAAGAGACCTTGTGGGCCATCCAGTCCAACCCTCTACTAAGAAGCAGGAAAATTGCATTCAAAGCAGATGGCCATCCAGCCTCTCCTTAAAAACCTTCAAAGAAGGATCCTCCACCACACTCCGGGCAGAGAGTACCACTACTGAACAGCTCTCACAGTCAGGAAGTTCTTCCTAATGTTCAGGTGGAAACTCCTTTCTTGTCATTTGAAGCCATTGTTCTGCATCCTAGTCTCCAAGGCAGCAGAAAGCAAGCTTGTTCCGTCCTCCTTATGACTTCCCCTCACATATTTATACATGGCCATCATGTCGCCTCTCAACCTTCTCTTCTGCAGGCTAAACATGCCCAGCTCTTTAAGCCACTCCTCATAGGGCTTATTCTTCAGACCCTTTATCATTTTAGTTGCCCTCCTCTGGACAAATTCTAGCTTGTCAACATCTCCCTTCAATTGTGGTGCCCAGAATTGGACACAGTATGATTCCAGGTGTGGCCTGACCAAGTCAGAATAGAGGGATAGCATGACTTCCCTGGATCTGGACACTATACTCCTATTTCTGCAGGCAAAAATTCCAAAGGGTCATTCATTTTGTACTTGATGTGTTATACAAAGCCAAATTCAGAAGGATCACTCAACCCTGAGGTCAACACTCTAATAATTTAAAAACCCATATTAGGGTAATTCCTTTCATTAGTCAACTTAAAGGTCACAAAATAGCATGCAAGGACACGAGTAAAAGAAAACTAAATGCCTGAGGAATTACTGAAAGGCAATACAGTGTTCCCTCACTCATTGCGGGGGTTACATTCCAGGATCTCCTGCAATAAGTGAAAAACTGCAATGTAGGGATGCTATATTTATTTTAATATTTATACATTATTTTAATAGTTATACACTATTTTAAGTCTTTATAAACTTAAAGTGAAGGAAAGGAAGAAAAGGCCCTTCATGGCTGGAGGGAGGGAGGACTGAGGAGGGAAAGCGCCTCGGAGATTGGTGGTGGCAAAAACCTGCGAATCAGCAAAAATACAGCAATATATGTTTTAAATTATTTTTTTTAATGGCAAAACAGCGAGTCCGCTAAAAGCAAACCGCAAAGTAGCGAGGGAACACTGAAAAAACTTTTTAAAAATCAATTCCATATTCTTGTTTAAAAGATTGGCATGATAACAATTGTTGCAAGATGAATAATTGTAACAAACTTCAGTATCAACTCATGCTCAAAAAGTCTGCATTGGGTACTTTGATGATTTTCCACTACAGTGGAATACACCTTTGTCGCAATGAAAGAAACATGAAATGCTGGCCATGCTCTCTTAGAGAGCAGCTCAGCCAGGCTCCCTTCCCCCAAATCTCCAGCCTATGGCTACATTTTGTTGGGGGATGATATAAGAGATTGAGCAGGTGAAAAGGTTAGAGCAAGCTCAATTTGCGAAACATGAAGACCTCTAGAAACATAGATTGAAGAGTTCATTATTGTTGTTTCAGACTGTTGGAAGTGAGTATTTCCTCCCTTCTTTGTTCTACAATTCCCTCACCAATTTAGTTACTGAGGAGTGCTGAAATCCCTAAAGAGAATGAACTGAGATTGGTGACCTTTCAATGAAAGTCTTCTATCCTTTCCTCTCCCTTTTTTTCCTTTTAGGTATTGCCCGCCATTATGGGAAGGAGTCAGCCACAAAAGAGTTTTACTAAACTTTTCAGACTGGCCAGAGATAAAACTACCTTCTAAGTCAGATACAGATCAAAGGGGGTTCAATATCAAAGCTATACAGAAGAACAGGAAAGGGGATCTCAACCACAATTCAGTTCAGAGTCTGTAAAACCAAAGTTTGATTGGAAGTTGCTGGTAGGATCTCAGGGGAAAAAACCACATAAATGAGACAAGGCTGCACTTGCAAGGACATGAATCAGACCTCACAAGTTTAAAAGTTGCCATGAGAAACTGCGGTATATGCTTTGCTGCTGTGTCTAATGCAGATTTGGTGCAGCAGGCAGTAAATTAGATATTGTAAAAAGCTAAACAATTGCTGGATAGCAAACAAACACACTGTTCTGATGGGGTACAATACACTAACCTTGGGCACACAGTATATGGGTAGCTATACAGATACAGAAGCAGGATAACCGTAAAGTTCAACACAGAAAATGACACTAGTGTATTAAAACTGGTCATAAGCCTTCAAATGGGCGGCTTTTTCATTTATTCGTTGGATTCATTTACTTAATCAGTTCAGCTGGACTGAAACAAAAGAAACAGGTCAGCTAGCCTTACTTAAAGCATTAGCTTGGCAAAATCGCAGCCTTCCCCCAAATTAAATTACAAACTCCAAAGCTACATTTTCGAGGATAATCTGTCCCTCTTTAGACCCCAGGAAAAAAAGACTGGTTTTCAGGAATGTTGAACTTCCAGTTGTTTCTGAATTTCACCCAAGGCTGGGCCATTTTAAACGCTCAGCACACTAAATCTACCAGAAGAGAAGCTCTTTTGAACATTCAGCCTCAAAGACTTTGGCTGAAACTTTAGAAGCCATGAGGCTGTTAATATATCATTTGGGGGAATAGGGCAATTTGCACAACATCCTGTTTGTGGGATCTGATGCTCTTTGGTACACATGTACCAGTAAGGGCCTCCTGTGGCGCAGTGCGTTAAACCGCTGAGCTGCTGAACTTGCTGATCAAAAGATCGCAGGTTCAAATCCGGGGAGCAGCGTGAGCTTCCGCTGTTATCCCCAGTTTTTGCCAACCTAGCACTTCGAAAACATGCAAATGTAAGTAGATCAATAGGTACCACTCCGGTGGGAAGGTAACAGTGCACCATGCAGTCATGCCGGCCACATGATCTTGGAGGTGTCTACAGACAATGCTGGCTCTTTGGCTTATAAATGGAAATGTCAGACATGACTGGACTTAATGTCAAGAAAAAACCTTTACCTTTAAGAGCACTTGAAGGAATTGTCAGCATCAGCATTTGAGATAACCACAGCATACAGGGTGCCTTGTACTTTTTTTCCCACCTTCAAGCTTCTTCAACAAAGCAGCACAACCAAATATACCCCTGCTTTTGACTGTGTATAGTCAGCCCTCCACATTTGCTGGATGAGGGGCACAAGACCCTGAAGAAGTGGAAAAGCCACACTTCCATTGGAAGTTGACCATAGAGTTACACTGGAGAACCAAGGGATTTTCTAGCAAGAACATTTTAATCAAATCTACCACACCCTCAAATTTGGAGGGCCAAGTATGTTCTTCATTCCATGTATTTTACTAAATATCTTGGGAGATGCCTATCTATCTATCATCTTATATCATTCTACTGCAGTATTTAGATCAGGCACTAGTCCACTACATATAACATACTTCAGCAAAAATGGAACAAGATCATAGAGTTGGAAGAGACCTTGTGGGCCATCCAGTCCAAACCCCTGCCAAGAAGCAGGAACATTGCATTCAAAGCACCCCTGACAGATAGCCATCCATCTTCGGCGTCGAGTATTTATGCCACAGCGGAATAGGCAACAGAAATATAGAAGTTTAATTCCCCATCGGCCCAATAAACTCCAGTCTCTGTTCGTGTGAATAATGACACTCTCATTCAATTCACAAGGTAAAAATATAACTTTGTATTGAATTGAATTTAACAATAACAAGCTAAGCATGGAAAAACAACAGCAATTACAGCTACCTTCCTAAACATCCTTTCCTCACAAATATTTAATCCTAACTGTCCTCTTCAACGGACAATTCCCAACTGTCAGATCCCAACTGTCATTCCTCAAGATTCCATTCATCAGTCTTGAGACAGCGCCATCTGGTGTCAAACATGTCACACTGCAGAAAATACATCTTGTGCTGACTCATGAATTGCCATTCAAAATGCAATAATCTGACAATCCAGCCTCTGTTTAAAAGCCTCCAAAGAAGCAGCCTCCACTACACCACATCGGAAGGAACCCCCGTCACATCGGAGCAGGATGAGGGCACTGTCATTGTACCACAGTCACTTACGAAGATCAGGATTAGCAACTAATAACAGAGCACAACATACAATGTTTTTCTTAATTGTGCAGGGCTTTAACAGAAGATGATGGCTAGTTTATGATAATATTGCTTCCAAAATTAGCATTGGCAGAGATGGGAAACCACTAAAACCATGGATGAAGCAGCACCTAATGCCTGGAGTGAAATGATAGTTTCATTTGGTGAAATGAAAGAAAAAGAAAATTGTTTACCCCCATGACAGTAATTCCATAAGTCAGAAACAACTTGAAGGCACAGGAAATATTAACAAATATATGGCACCACAAGCATTCATAGTAAGACCCTAACATAATCAGATGAAACTGGTTGATAGCACAGTCTACCAGTTGTATCTGACTTAACTAAGGCCCCTTCCACACAGCTGAATAAAATCCCACATTTTCTGCTTTGAACTGGAATATGTGGCAGTGTGGACTCAGATAACCCAGTTCAAAGCAGATATTATATGGCTTTGTCGAAGGGCCCTAAGTCCATTGATTAATGCATCTCCATCTCTCCATCGAAAATTTAAAAAACACACTGTCAACAGCTGAACATGAAAATCTAAATACTTTGGTGTTGGCAGAAGCATGGTATAGAAGACAAGCCAACTGGCACAAAGTCACCTCCTGAGCCATTTACAGCAATGCCAGAGTAAAATCTTTCAAGTCTGGGGAAAAGGAAATAAAACCCTGTCTTTCCCTTTGGGTTCAAGCTGACTGAAGTGAAGCCTAAGCAGACTTAACTGAGATAACAAGGAATTATCCCTCTTCTGCAGGAAATTCCGTCTTCCTCATCCGGCATTATTTCATCCAGATAAGTGTTGTTTTTCCAAAAAAATCTGGTCTCCCAAGCATTTGGGACTTCAGCTCTAAGATCCCTGATCATTGTCCATGCCAGCTGAGGCTTCTGGGTGTTGAAGTCCAAAACATCTGGAGGATTGGAGTTTGGCGATCACTGATCTAGATATTTGCTAGTTCACCACAAACTGAGAAAGTTTCTGACAAAGAGTCTCCTTTTTATACAACATTTTTATAATACCCAGCCATCTTTCTCTCCTAGTCCTCTACCTAGCTGGAAGTTTCTTCTTCTTCTTCTAAGCAGTAGGATGGTACTAAGTAGAAGGATCATGACAGAGGGCTGGAGAAACAGATTTTTGTTGTCAGTTTGCAGCAATGTATCTTTAGAAAGTAATGAAATGAAGAATGAGCTGGGACAGAATGGGATTCTCTATTAAAAGATCCTGTGGTAACTCTGTGTAGCTGACAAGAGGCAAGGTAAACAGCAGCTGTCTCCAAAATCCCTTACCATGTGAGAGCAGCAAAGCAATGGAAAGAGGAAAGCAGTTAAGCCTCCCTTACCAGCCATAGCTAATATATTTTTAAAAGCATAGAAATGTTGCACTGATGTAGCTTTTTCTCACTTTTTTCCTTTTCAGTTACTGTATTTCTACTTGAGGTGTTTGATCCATAAAAAATTGGTTCTAAACTACAAATGGGGGGGGGGGATTTTTTTACAAAAAAAATTCAAAAAATTCTTAATTGATTTGTAGTTAATCAGTGTTTCTCAACCAGTGTGCCGTGGCACACTAGTGTGCCGTGAGCGATCATCAGGTGTGCCGCGAGAAAAGCTCTCTGCCCCCTTCCTTCCCCCTCCTCCTGCCGAACTCCTGCTGCTTGGGGAGGGAGGAGGAGGAAGGGCCGGGGCGTGGCGAAGAAAAAGAAGAAGGGGCCGGGTGCCGCCTCCTTCGGCCGTTTCCCCAGCCAGCCTCCAATCCGCCATGACTCCCACCATGACTCTCACCCCTCGCTCGCTGAAGCCGCGCGGAGGAGGAGCCCCATTCACTGAAGCCCGTCCACCACTCATGCTCCTCCTCTGTGGGAGAGCTGAAGCCGGGGGAGGGGGCAGGGCATGGCGCCCTCCTCCACCCCCCAGCTTCAGCGCTCACACAGCTTCGCCAGCCCTGAGGGGGCAGTGCCAAGCCAGCAGTGGCAGAACCAGCACAATGTTGGCTTGGCACTGCCCTCAAGGCTGGCGGCTGTGGGAGAAAAAGCTGGGGGGGGGGGGGCATGGCACGGCCTGGCTCCTCCCCCTCCCCAGCTTCGGCACTCCCAGCAGCTGCTCCCAGCAGGCCACCATCCCCCAGCCGTTCTTTACTGTGTTAGAGTGTCATTTTGTGTCATTTTGGTTGGTGGTGTGCCCCCGGATTTTTTTAATGTTAAAAGTGTGCCGCAGCTCAAAAAAGTTTGGGAAACATTGTAGTTAATAACAAAATTCTTAATTAGTTCTAAATTGTCTAAGTCCCAAAACTCTGTTGGTGTGATGAAACAGAGGCCCAAGCAATAGCAGTGGAATTAAAGTACTGAATGAAATTGTCTAAGTGAATGGCAGCCACTCAGAAAAGAAAAAAAACGGACTCCCAATCTGAAGACCCCCAACAAATCAAAAGGCCCCCAACAAAACAATTAGGTAGGCACTGGCAGCCTCCGTCTCCCTCCCATCCCCAGCCTAGCTTCTTCTTTTGCTGCGCTATCTCTCCTATGCTTCCTCTCCTCGTGAAAACGAAAGCAATCTGAAGACGAGCCGCGTGTGCACAGCCTTTTAAAGACTGTGCCCCCGCCCACATAGAGTGTGTCTTTGCCTCTGATTGGCTAAGGGGGAGCAGGAGGTTTCATGGAACCACCTGGTCTCCCTTAGCCAATGACAAAATACTTCATCTAAGGGCAAGAAGCAATTACGAAGTAATGTTTGCCCTTTACGGAAATGGCGGCCGCAAAGGTCGAAAATGAAATTGTACTTCCGGGTTCGCCCTGAAAGGTCAAAAAACATTGAAATAAAATAATACATACGAAAAATAACGATTTCCAATAATTTCTAACCAGACATAAACAGCCCTAATTTCTACCTCTGGCACCAAATTTTCTATAGGGATACATCTGCTTTGTTACCTGTATTCATCTGTAAACAACTGTAGGCAGATACATTGTTATCATATCGTATAAAACCCCAAAAGAATGTGATGGACTGGCTGTATTCAACATGGCTATTTCATATATTGATTGCATTCAGATTTTCTGTATTATTCAGCATGCAGGTTAGAACCCAACTTTCTCATCACGCCTTAGCACAGGCATGGGCAAACATTTTAACCTGGAGGTCACATGGTGGGCTGGGGTGGGGTGGGCAGACCAGAAGGGAGTGGGTTCTCCCCAAGCCCCCTCCCTGCCCTTTCCTTCCCCTCCTCTTCTCTTTTGGAGGCAGAAAGTGAAGGAGAGACGGCAAACGTTTTGATCCCAAAGGGGTTAGCCTTGCTCAGGATGAGATGGTGGATGGGAGAGAAAATTTGTAACCATTAGACCCTGTACTGCCTACTCCTGATATAGAATCCTAAAATCCAGCACTGGAAGAGACCACAAGGACCACCCAGTCCAACCCCCTGCCATGTAAGAAGACATAACCAAAGTACTCCCAATAGACAGCCTCTGCGGAAAAGCCTCCAGAGAAGGGGACTGCACCACAATCCAAGGCAGCCTACGCCACTCTCCAACAGCTCTTCCTCTCAGGAAGTTCTTCCTAATCTTTTCGGTGCAATCTCTTTCCCTGCCATTTGGAACCATTGCTCCCTTGTGCCCTGTTCCCTAGAGCAGCAGAAAGTCAGTTTTCCCCCTCCTGCTCAATGGGACACCCTTTGAAACCTGGTTCTCGTGTTCCATCTCTATCTTCTCTTCTCCCAGCTAAACATCCCCCAGGAAGAGAGGAAGAATAGAAGGGAAGAATAGAAGGAAGGATGGAAGAGGATGAATGGAGGGAGGAAAGCCAGGAAGGAAGGAAGGAAGGAAGGAAGGAAGGAAGGAAGGAAGGAAGGAAGGAAGGAAGGAAGGAAGGAAGGAAGGAAGGAAGGAAGGAAAAAGAGAGAAGGGGAAGGAGGGAAGAAAGAGGGACGGAAAGAAGGACAAAGTGGTAGACGGGAAGGAAGGAGGAACGGGGAGGTGAGAAAGAGGTAGGTGAGGAAGGGAGGGGAGGGAGGGAAGGAGGGAGGGAGGGAAGAGAGAAGGAAAGGATATGATGTTGAAGGCTTTCATGGCTGGAATCACTGGGTTTTTGTAGGTTTTTCGGGCTATATGGCCATGTTTTAGAAGCATTCTCTCCTGACATTTCACCTGCATCTATGGCAAGCATCCTCAGAGGTTGTGAAGATCTCACAACCTCTGAGGATGCTTGCCATAGATGCAGGCAAATCGTCAGGAGAGAATGCTTCTAAAACATGGCCATATAGCCCGAAAAACCTACAACAACCCAAGGATAGGATGGTGAGAGAGAGGAGGGCCTGAGAAAAGAGCCCAAGGGGCCACATCCAGCCCCCAGGCCTGGGTTTGCCCATACATGTCTTAGCATGTATGATGCAGGTTCTGAAGTGCTTGTTAAAGCAATTACTAATGTGAACAAAGTTTTAAAAGCTAAGCCTTTTCCTAGCAGGGTATGGTCAACGTAAATGTCCAAGCCACACATACATTGTTTGACTCTTAACTGAAGAGTAACCCAGTTGTTTGTTAACTAAACCATTAACTGAATTCCAGAGTTGAGGGAAAGATGGAATATAAATGAACGAAATCATAACTTTAATTCCAGGCAAGAAAATGATGGATGATTCAGAAGTGCAGGAATTCATCCACACCTGGCCCTGGATTATCAGGAGTTCTGGTCACAAGCATTCTACAGTGACAGAGCTTTGCAGTCTTTGCAGTTCACTATGTGAATATATTGAAAGGTGCCACGTGCCTACATCTCTGTAAAGTTTCATGCTACATGCAAATAAACAAATGGCCTGTATAGAGCTATGGTGAAAAGTTATCTCCAATTCCATTGTTTAAAAATGCCTCAAATATTATTGGAATTTTGTTTGTATCCCTAACTTTTTACTTGCCTGTTTCAGGTTTCTTCGACTGTAAATATATAAATGGAATATGTTCATTCTTAACTCTCCTTTAAGGAAGACCTGTGGATACATGGGGGTCTGAAGTTCTTCCCAGCCCAACAGAAACTGCAGCATTCCCTGCTGCTCAGGTTTGTCTTAGGCTTCCTTCTCACACTGCGGGAGGTTTCAAATTCCATTTGATTTCCAACTATGTCAATTGCTCTCCCAGGATTTACAACTGGCTTCAGACTCAGAAAGAGAGAGAAAGGCTCCCTGGGTCTCTCACTCTCTCCTCCCCCAACCCACTCACTTAACAAATCCTGCCTTTCAAGGAGTCTTCCCTCCATCCCAGATGTCCCCTGTGGTTAAGCACTTTGCCAAATACAGGTCACTTTGAACAGCAGTGCACTCTTGCCATTGGCATTCCTGGGAAATTCTTAGCCTTTTGCTTGAGTCCCAGTTGAAACAGATAACATTTACTTTGACATAAGCTTGTAATAATTGTTTACCCGTAACACACCCTTTTCTCTCCCACCCACATTCCTTCAAACAACTTGCAGGCTTCTTGACACCTATTTTCTCAAAATCAACACACCATGCTTGGGGCCAAACAAAGTGTCTATTCCAAAAACAGGGTATGACAAAACATAACTGCACATGTTAGGCACACAGCTTCCTTATTGTCTCTGTTGTGCCAGTTTCTGTAGAGACTCCAAAAATTATCCTATCTCTTTGACCTAAGCAAAGGTCACCAGTGCGTACATAAAGTATAATGCCAACATCATAACACTTTCAATCCTCTTTAAAATAATTATTCTCTGTCTTCAAACTTGTGCAAGTTTGAAATGGTTTGAAGGCATGTCTCTATATGTATGCCCTGAAATCATGAATTCCATAGGATTTTCTTAGTCAACGGATACTCATGGGTGGATTTGCCAGTTCCTATGAAATACAGCCTACATCACCTGCCATTCATTGGCTGTCTCCTTTTCCAACAATTTCCATGGCTGCTCCTGCTTAGATTCTAAGGATCTGGTGTTTCTTGACTGTTGGGAATTTTCCCAGGAGAACTACTGTAATTAGAGAAAAACTGCAAGAAAAAAACCATTGCTAATATCTCTGTCCTTCCTATTTAATGCTACGTCAAGCTTAGAAAGCTATTTGCTTTAAATATCAATTGCTGGAATCATAGAATTGGAAGAAACCTTATGGGCCATCCAGTCCAACCCCCTGACCTGTGCCACTGACCTGATGATTCTTCTTATCGAACGTTCTTCTAAAGAATTACAGGATTTGACCACGGAGATACAAACTATCAAATCGGATCTAGGCGACGCCCTCACCGCACCCAATCTCACACAAATACAAGAACAGTGTGCCAAACTCCACGCGGAACTAAAGGCTTATAAGGCCAACAAATTTAAACGTGATTTGGACGACTATGCTAAGGGCAAGGTGTACAATCGCCCCCGCAATCCTATGGGACGCCGGGCAGTCCACTTCTCACGTGAGTCAGTCTACTCCGGGTCATCTGGTGACGAACTCTCCTCCGAACAGTCCGATGCACCACCGCAGAGACCATCTACATCTAGAGTACAGGAGGAGTCTGCCCCACAACAAGGGTACAATTTCCGTGAACGTAAATCCAACGAGCCGCGCCCGCAGCGCCATTTTCAGAGGGGCAAGGGGCCACGACCCAAGACCTAGTGGTCAATCTGTCTGATTATCCCTTGTCTTCCACGGAATTACGACTGCTTAGCTTGGGACCCTCCTTTGTATTTACTCCTGACCGCAAGTACCTCGACATCCGCAAGGACCTGGCGGCCTTGTTCCGGGCTATTCGCCTCAAAGAATTTTTTTCTTCCAATGCTGAGACATCCGCTCCCACCATTGTACCATCCAAACTCAGGAACAAGAGCCTCTTCACCCCCCCCCAAATCTCGAACAACATTCGCATGTTCGAGGACATTGTGCAACAGGAGGCCCTCAACGTTCTCAAGGCCCCCCTACCCAGTCATGACCGCAACCTGACCAAATCCGAGATTGATGTACTTCGGGCCTTGGGCAACAATCCGGATTTAACTATCAAGCCCGCGGATAAAGGGGGCGGGCTCGTAGTTTTGAATACCAGGGACTATTTACAAGAGGCATATCGCCAACTTCATGACCCCAAATACTATAAATCTCTTAGCAAAGACCCGACTTCATCTTATCGCTCCACGGTCCACAACACCATCCACTATGGAGAAATGATGGGTTACCTTAACAAACAGCAATCTCAGTTCTTGATTAACCATCATCCCCGAATTCCGGTCCTATACTTACTCCCTAAGACTCACAAAAACACCCATCCTGTCCCCGGTCGACCCATCGTCTCCTGCAGCAGGGGTCTTTTACAACCCCTCGCTTTGTACTTGGACTCCCTATTGCAACCTAAAGTGCAATCCAAGCCGGCCTACATACAGGACAGCAGGGACCTTATTTGTAAGTTGGAACATTTGTCTGTGGATACTGGCGACCTTTTGGTTGTATGTGATTGGGGGCCTTGTATACAAATGTCCCATTGGAGGACGCGAGGCTAGTGCTTATGGACACTTTCGATCAACTACAGCCCATAACTCAGAATATCCCACCCACATCCTTTCTGATGGACCTGATGGACTGCTGTTTGGACTACAACTATTTTATGTTTAATCATGATTTCTACTTGCAGATTTGGGGCGTGGCCATGGGAAGTCCCATCGGGCCAACCGTCGCCAACCTTTACATGGACTCTTTGGAACAAGTTCAAATTTTCGGCCCTACCCCCCACCCATTGGCAGCCCACATCAAATTTTATGGCCGATACATAGACGATGTAATATTACTCGTGAGGAGGGGTACACCCATGGTACGTTTCCAGGCTTGGATGAACTCATGGGCGGATTCCATCCATTTCTCATTTTCTGTCAGTGATGTTTCCGTTAACCTTTTGGACCTCAACATCTATATCCATGATAATATGCTTCAGACGAAATGCTATCACAAACCCACTGACAAAAACGCCCTCTTGCACTTTAAGAGTTTTCATAGTCATCCACTTAAGAGGAATCTCCCTTTTTCACAACTACTTCGATTGAAACGTAACTCCTCCTGCGCCTCCGACTTCCACCTGGAGGCTTCTCGCCTGATTGACAAACTAAGGGTTAGGGGTTACCCTGACCAAGTCTTGCAATCTGCATACGCCAGGGCGCAACGGGTACCCAGGCCCCAACTGCTTACCCATTCCACCCCCAAGAATATTAAGGACCGACTTGTGTGGCCTCTTACCCTCACCATGAACTCTCCCCGTTTGAAACAGATTGTGTGCAGATATTGGCCCATCCTCAGGGACATTCCTGGACTATCCAAACCGCCCATTATTGCGCACAAGCGAACCCAGAACATAAGAGATTTGGTCGTACATTCTGACATACGAACCCCCACCTGAGGAGCACCTTTACCCCTAAAACACATCGATGTGGGCATTGCGAGCAGTGTGTTTATGTTTTCCCGGCAAACAAATTTACATTCCTGGAACGGGTCGCGATTTCGCATTCAGGGACTTTTTCACATGCCAGTCCGAATCCTGTATTTATGGACTCCAGTGCCCATGTGGCCTGGTCTATATAGGTATGACCCGACGTACGATGGGAGTTAGAGTCTCGGAACATCGTTCGAGAATTCGGAACCTGTCGGAGGAATCTCCTCTCTACCAGCACTTTAAATCGGCGCGCACGGCCCTGACAGCCTTCGCTTCTTTGGCATTGAGAAAATTAAACCTCCCTCCCATGCTGATGTTGATTGCCTCCTCCGCCGCAGTGAAACCCGTTGGATTCTCTTCCTAAACTGCGAGTTTCCCGCCGGGTTAAACGAAAAGGTCCGCATCACCGACCTACTTTACTAATTAACTCATTCACCTGTTGCGCGCCCCCCCTTTTTTTTTTGACTTACTTAAGCTTGTTCTTACTTTGAGCCCTCTGCTACACGCCCTGGACACTGCTACTGAGTGATTTCCTCTTGTTTGGTGAGCGTCCTCCTTCCCGCTTTACTGTACTATATGCGTTATTAGATTGCCACTATTAATTAGCATTATAGCTATGTTATTTTACATGATTGTTTTGCCTAGATTGTACCTTTGATTCATCTTTGGATAACTTTTGGTTGCATTAGGATACCTTGTGTCCTAGCCTTGTATTCGTTGTTTGTAATTCGCTGTTCACCATTATTGTGATATGTAATATACATATGTATTTCACTTTAGGCTAGTCCAGCCATGACCTTCACCACAATTTGATGGGACTATCATTGGCCTTGACAAAGACCCGTACTGGGTCGAAACGAGCGTTGGATCCCCTACTTCTACTCGTCGGCCTTCTCTACAGCCTACCCAGTGGATTATAAATACACCCGACTTGGGTTGTTACTTTCGGATTGTCACCCTCCGCTTTGTGGGCTCACCTCCATCTGTGGTTCTCCATTTGGATTTCGTTATTTGGGACATGGACTAAGCTTGGGTATTTACCCACCCTTGAGTTGGACACAACTATTAGCGCATTGGCGCACAATACTTATTTGGTTTGCAATTCATAGCCCGGTGTGGCTTTTCATGCTTATGTTTCCTCTTATATAAACTGTTCCATTATTATCTGACTACGTGTTTGTATCCTTGTTTGATACGCATTGCTCTGCAACCACCCCGTTTTGTTTTTCACTTGTTGTCATCTTCCTCAAGTCTTTCCCAATATATGTTGGTCTTAAGATGAATCTACCATGGGATTTCCTTAAGATACCATAATTTGTATTTGCCTTCCTCTGAGGGCGAGAGAATATGACTTGCCCAAGGTCAGCCAATAAGTTGTCATAGCCATGTGGCAGTTGCTTTTAAACAGGCTAATCTTGGCTAGATTGGGATATTATTACCATACTACCAATAGGAGCCAACGGTGGTACAATGACTTAAAACCCTTGTGCCAGCTGAACGGCTGACCTGAAGCTCGGTGGTTTAAATCTGCAAGACAGGGTGAGCTCCTGTCTATCAGCTCCAGCTTCTCATGTGGGGACATAAGAGAAGCTTACCATAGGATGATAACACATATGAGGATCCCCTGGGCAACATCACTGTGGATGGCCAATTCTCACACCAGAAGTCGCTTCTGACACAATAAAAAAACCATACTATCCATTATCCATGGTGAATTCATACCCAGACTTTACATGGATACACAGATAAATAGTGAACCCCATGAAAACAATGGACTGCTAGCCAAAGAATAGCATAGTGTTGGAGGACCTAGAAAAGGACATTCTTTGTCAGGAGTAAATGAAACCACAGGCACTGGTCCCACAAATATGAGTTTGTACTGTATTGCAAAATGGACACAAGTTCACGTTGATAAGGGTGAAAAGGTTCATTATTAAGCTGTGGGAGACAGTGAACGCACACAGCTGTCAAGCAGATTTAGCAAAGCACAAAACTTAAGTTAAGCTTTCTAAGTTTGAGGCTTTTGTTTCGAACAGTGAAGTAGCCAGTTCTGTGTCCTATGTTGCTACACATAGGGAGACTCCTAACCCTCCAAACTCATTTTTCCGGATTTCTCACCAGAAAGGGCCTAATAACCCTAAAGGCACCGAATCCCATCTGATCTCGGAAGCTAAGGAGGGTCAGCTCTGCTTAATATTTGCATGAGATACTGCCAATGAATACCAGGTGCTGCAGGCTGTACTTCAGAGGATGGAACTGGCAAAATTATCCCAGAGTATTCCTTGCCTGAAAAACCGTATGGAATTCATGGAGGTTGCTATACATTTTGATTTGGAAGGTGACTTGACTTCTAAGGCAACACACATATCTGAGGCTGATCAATGTTTCCTTCCTCGACTGGCAGTCAACTTGAGACAGTCAGCTTAGCAAGGGATTTGTCTGCATTTATCCGAAATGTATTAAGAAGTGCAAGGAATAGGTAACTCCATCCCATCTTAAAACAGAAAGGTGACACCGCCGTCCAGAATAAGTTACTTCAAGAGAATCTCTGTGCTCTTCTCAAACATCTGCTTTAGAAGTGCAGAGCAAACATGTGCCGGAGTGTGCAAACAGGCGCAAATGCACACTCCCAAGGCACTTCCTCCCAGAGCTTTGAGGTGTCTGTCCCAGAGCTGAGAATAATTCACCAGCCCAAATAAACTTGGAGATAAGAAGTAAGAAGGAGGGGTGATAGAGGATAAGAACAAGTTAGGAAATGTCATCCCTAAGAGCTGGAGAAGACAAAGGAAGCATCGAAACTTTTTCTGTTTTCTTTTGCTTCAGAGACTAAATGTGCATCTATGTTATAGAATTAATGCAGTTTAACACCACCTTAATAGCCATGTCTCAATACTGCTTTGGGGTCATGAAAGTGGTAGTTTTCATGGTCTTTAGCCTGCCAAATTGTGCTAGTGCTGCACCAAACAACAAATTCCAAGACTCCATAACATAATAAAGTGGTGTCAAACTGCAATAATTCTGCTGTGGAGATGCAACCATAGATCTGCTTTTCACTGTTCAGAAGTGATATTTTTAAATCCTTTAACTCCCCAAACACTCAGATTTAAGACCCACTGTGATCCATGGTTGTGAAAGTACATCTTGTACACCAGTGATTCCCAACCTTTTTTTGACCAGGGACCACTTGACCAGGGACCACTTTGACCAGGGACCACTTTGACCAGAGACCACTTTGACCAGGGACCACTTTGACCAGGGACCACTTTGACCAGAGACCACTTGACCAGGGACCACTTTGACCAGGGACCACTTTGACCAGAGACCACTTTGACCAGGGACCACTTTGACCAGGGACCACTTTGACCAGGGACCACTTGAACAGGGATCACTTTGACCAGGGACCACTTTGACCAGAGACCACTTGACCAGGGACCACTTTTACCAGAGACCACTTGACCAGGGACCACTTTGACCAGGGACCACTCTCTAACATTAGTACCAAAAGGGATATGAATCAGTTATGGTCAATTTAAGATTCAGTTTGGTTATTTGGGGTGCTGATTCAGAAAACTGCATTGGGTAGACCACATCAGCTCTAGTTTCTGATACAAAACATATGCCACCCAGTAGTCACCATCTGCTCGCCCACAGAAAATCATATTTATTAATCCAGAGTTGATGTGGTAGCAGTAATCTTTCATGGGTAATCAGCCTCTCCCCTCCCAACATCCCCATTGCCTCGGCACTATAAGCAGGTTTCGCAAGACTAGTAGCTGTCATTGCCATGTGGTGTTGAGGCAACAGTGTAGTAATTGTGAGGCCACACATCATATTTTTATTCTTATGGACCACTGGTGGTCCACGGACCATAGGTTGGGAACTATTGTTCTACACCGTCCAAATCATGTGGCTTGAAATCACTTTAACTGCTACGGCTCCATACTATGGGATCATGAGGAGTTGTAATTTTAGAAGGTCTTTAGCCTTATAGAGTTGCTAAAGACGGCTGATGCCTCAACAAACAACAAAACTTGGGACCCCATAAATTGTAAAGTGGTGCCCAAACTGCATAAATTCTATCTACAGTGTAGATCAGGCATGGGCAAACTTGGGAACTCCCTTCAGGTGTTTTGGACTTCAACTCCCACCATTCCTAACAGCCTCAGGCTCTTTTTTCCCCTCAGCCCCCTGAGGGGAAAAGGAAGGTGCCTGAGACTGTCAGGAATGGTGGGAGTTGAAGTCCAAAACTTGGACCACTTAAGTGGCTGAGGGGGGAAAGGAAGGGGCCTGAGACTGTTAGGAAAGGTGGGAGTTGAAGTCCAAAACTTGGATTGCTTAAGCGGCTGAGAGGGGAAAGGAAGGGGCCTGAGACTGTTAGGAAAGGTGGGAGTTGAAGTCCAAAACTTGGACTGCTTAAGCGGCTGAGGGGGGAAAGGAAGGGGCCTGAGACTGTTAGGAAAGGTGGGAGTTGAAGTCCAAAACTTGGACCGCTTAAGCGGCTGAGGTGGAAAAGGACGGGGCCTGAGGCTGTTAGGAATGGTGGGAGTTGAAGTCCAAAACTTTGACCGCTTAAGTGGCTGAGGGGGGAAAGGAAGGGGCCTGAGGCTGTTAGGAAAGGTGGGAGTTGAAGTCCAAAACTTTGACCGCTTAAGTGGCTGAGGTGGAAAAGCACCGGGCCGGACGCTGTTAGGAATGGTGGGAGTTGAAGTCCAAAACTTTGACCGCTTAAGTGGCTGAGGGGGGAAAGGAAGGGGCCTGAGATTGTTAGGAAAGGTGGGAGTTGAAGTCCAAAACTTGGACCACTTAAGCAGCTGAGGTGAAAAAGGACGGGGTTGAGGCTGTTAGGAATGGTGGGAGTTGAAGTCCAAAACTTGGACCACTTAAGCGACTGACGGAGAAAAGGAAGGGGCCCGAGGCTGTTAGGAATGGTGGGAGTTGAAGTCCAAAACTTGGACCGCTTAATGGAAGGGGCCTGAGGCTGTTAGGAATGGTGGGAGTTGAAGTGCAAAACTTGGACTGCTTAAGCGGCTGAGGAGAAAAAGGACGGGGCCTGAGGCTGTTAGGAATGGTGGGAGTTGAAGTCCAAAACTTGGACCGCTTAAGCGACTGAGGGAGAAAAGAAAGGGGCCTGAGGCTGTTAGGAATGGTGGGAGTTGAAGTCAGTGCAAAACTTGGACCGCTTAAGCGGCTGAGGTGTAAAAGGACGTGGCCTGAGGCTGTTAGGAATGGTGGGAGTTGAAGTCCAAAACTTGGACCGCTTAAGCGACTGAGGGAGAAAAGAAAGGGGCCTAAACTTGTCAGGAATGGTAGGAGTTGAAGTCCAAAACGTCCAAGTAGTTTGCCCATGCCTGGTATAGATGCACTTTGAATTAGGGAAAGTAAACACAGACTGAAGCAACGCTTGGCTTAGCACTAAACTCAGGCGCAGAAGTGCAGTTTTCAGGCTGCTACAAAGAGGCGCACCGTGAATATCAATGATGGTGATGCGGCTGCAAGATAAAAAGAGGATGGCTTGGAAACTCTGGGAGAGGGGGGGGGGGGAGAGGGAGAGTTCCTACCTGGATGGTCTGGTTGGGCTCGGCTCCGGCCAGGGGCCCGCCCACCAGCTTGCAGTACAAGTCCTCCACGGGCCGGGGGCTCCCCTTGGCGCCGGGGTCCTCCTCGCCGCAAGTGACGGTGGCCGAAATCTTGGTGCCCTCGGCCAGGTTGAAGTAAGGCGGGTGCAAGCTGTGCCCGTTGACGTCCGCGTGGAAGGAGACCGGCTGGCCCCCCGAGCCCTGGGGCAGCAGCAGGAGGAGGGGGAGGAAGGTGAAGGAGAGCAGCCCCAACAGCGCACCCCCAGCGGGCTTTCTCCTCGCCATCTTCGCGCCCCGCAGATCAAGCCAAGTCTCCAAAGGAGGAGAGGGAAGGGGGGTCGGTTTGGAGAGGTAGAAAGGGTAGGTAGGGGGTCCCTTAGGGAAGCGGCTGCTAAAGCTTCCCCCAGAGAGACATGGATCCGAAAGGGAAAGGGGAAAGTTCCCGCTGCGCCCAAGGAGGGAGGCAGCAACCTGCGCCTTGCCGGCTATCCCACCCAATTGGCAAGTTTTACGCAGCGTTTTGACGCACGACTCCCTCTCTCTCCCCCTTCTCCACGCTGCCTCCTCCTCCTCCTCTTCCTCGGGCTCCAGAGGGAGAAAGGCAGGGAAAGAGGGAGGGAGGGAGGGAGGGAAGAGAGGGGTGGCCGGAGGAGGGGCCCCGGCCTCAGGGGGATTATTCATGCTCTGATTCGGGCCATTGTTTTCTCGGGACAGCCCTGGCGGCTTTCCCGTCGCCTGGCTGGGGTTGAGTTGGTGAGGCTGGTTTTGTTTATTTATTATTATTATTATTTATTATTATTATTATTATTATGAGCTCCGAGGAGGACTAAAGGAACTTTATTTATTTGCGACATTTAAATGCCGCCCCTCTCACCCCGAAGGGGACTCAGAGTGGCTTCCAAGTAAAATGTAAATACAATATATTATATTATTGCCATAGCACAATATTAATATTATATATTACACTATACTATAACATTATGCTGTAATATTATTAGTAATATTACATGTAATATAAAATATATAATTATAATATCATATTAGTAGTAGTAGTATTATATTGTATTACATTATTTTGTTTATTTATTTATTATTCGATCTTGTATGCCGCCACTCCCCGAGGGCTCGGAGCGGCTCACAACAATCAATAAAACACCACAAAACAAAGAGATTAGCAATTAATTAAAACAGAAGCTAAGATTTGAAGGCCAGCCGGAACAAATGTGTCTTACAAGCCCTGCGAAAAGTCAACAGGTCTCGCAGGGCCCGAGCTTCAGTTGCAAAGAATTCCAAAGGAATGGCGCCACAATAGAGAAAGCTCTGCACCTCGTAGATGTTAGATGGATGGTCATAAAGCTGGGGACTTCCAGTACGTTATATGTATATACAATTATATTTATTATAAGTACAGTGCAGGAGGCAAGATGGAACTTTCCCGAGCTCTTCAGATACAGAAGCCTGGGGTGAATGAAGGCAGGCAGGCAGGCAGGCAGAAAGTGTCTCCTTCCCTCACCCTTAGAATCATAGAGTTGGATGGCCTCATGGGCCATCCAGTCCAACCCCCTGCTAAGAAGCAGGAAAATCTCATTCAAAGCATCCCTGACAGATGGCCATCCAGACTCTGTTTAAAAGCTTCCAAAGAAGGAGCCTCCACCACACTCCAGGGCAGAGAGTTCCACTGCTGAATAGCCCCCACAGTCAGGAAGTTCTTCCTAATGTTCAGGTGGAATCTTCTTTCTTGTCGTTTGAAGCCATTGTTCCGCAACCCAGTCTCCAGGGCAGCGGAAAACAAGCCTGCTCCCTCCTTCCTGTGACTTCCTCTCACATATTTACACATGGCTATCTTGTTTCTTCTCAACCTTCTCTTCTTCAGGCTAAACATGCCCAGCTCTTGAAGCCGCTCCTCATTGGGCTTGTTCTCCAGACCCTTGGTCATTTTAGTCGCCTTCCTCTGGACACATTCCAGCTTGTCAATATCTCTCTTCAATTGTGATGCCCAGAATTGGACACAATATTCCAGGTGTGGTCTAACCAAGGCAGAATAGAGCATGGGGAGCATGACTTCCCTGGACCTAGACACTATGCTCCTATGGATGCAGGCCAAAATCCCATTGACATTTGTGGATCCTGGGAACTGTTACGTCAAATCTTACTACAGTAGAGTCTTGCTTATTCAACATAAACTGGCCAGCAGAACGTTGGATAATTTGTTTATTTATTTAGTACATTTCTATGCCGCTTTTCACAGCCCAAAGGTTACTCAAGGCTGCTTACACTGGCACGATTCGATGCCACAATGAACATAAACAAAATTAAAACAAAATTAAAAACATTTAACATACATTACAAAAACCCTGTAAAAACATTAAAAGCATAAAACACCAGTAACTTCCTATTAACTCATTTTTCAAAGACATTGTCAAGCCGTTCCATGTTCATTCTTTCCTGGGTTCCATATTAAATCATTACACTGTGTTTTCACAGGCTTGTTCAAAAAGCCAGGTTTTTCCATTTTTTCAGAATGTCAGTAGGCAGGGGGCAATCTAATATCCCTAGGGAGGGAGTTCCATAGCCGAGGAGCCACCACTGAGAAGGCCCTGTCTCTCGTCCCCGCCAGGTGCGACTGCAACAAAGGCATGATCAAGAGCAAGGCCTCCCCAGAAGATCTTAAATTCCTAGGTGGTTTTGTAAGTTCCTTCCTCCTACATGTATCCTAGAACACCTAGTATTAATTGACAATCTCCCATCCAAACACTACCCAGGACAGAGCCTGCTAAACATTCAAGATCAGACAGGATCTGGTATTCTAGTGTGCAAGATGATGATGGTGCAATGTTTATATCCAATAACTAAAGGTAATAAGAAATAGCTAAGTAGCATAATATAAGAGATACTGGTGATTTCTCTGAAATGACTTGATGTGCTGCTTGAATAAGTTGGGAGTCTACTTGAAAAAACTCAGAGCTATTGAAAGATCCTGACTGGCACTCAACCGGCGCTCTTTACAAACCGTTGCAGCCTCCAGCTGTTCCTCTGCTGGCACCAAGCTGCTTCAGATTGTATTGTCATGACGTCATGACTTTCATGTGAAATTTTTTGTGCTCCTCAAGGTACCTCAGCCCCCAGTTTCACAGGGCACAGAAGCAGTCGACCACAACAGCCAAACCCATTCAATTAGGAGTGACTTCCTGGAGTGCTTTCAAAGCCTCCTTTTAACTCCTTCCGCTTTGGTGAACTGTTTCCGAGCTTGGGAATCTTAAAAGCAGTCACTGCATAAACAAAGCCAATTCTGCAATTTAATCTTACCAAAGGTTCAGTTTGGATCCAGTCCATCAGGCAAAGTACGGAGTTCTGAAAATGTGGCATATTAGGACACCTTAAGATAAGATATTGAGTCTTCCAAATTGTGACCGATACAGTTAACCCTTCTCGTCCATGGATTCTGCTTCTATGTATCCAACTATGGCTTGAACATATTTCCCTCCACCCCATGAAAAGCAATGCTTGTTTTGCCATTTTATTTATTTGCAGCATTTATATTCTGCTCTTCTCACCTTGAAGGGGTCTCAGAGCAGATCCCAGAACACATACACGGCAAACATTCAACACCATTAAACAGACACAACAGACAACAGATAGAGGTATTGTTTCAGCATTTTTCCCAGCTTCAGCATCCCGGAGGTTGAGCTTGATTTTGGCCACAGGGGGGTGCTGTCACTCCATCCTCTAACAAAGAGCCTTTGATCACAGACTTTCCCCTTCTGTTGATCACCGGCAGTATTGGGGTATTTCCTTTTTTATGGTGCTGTAAAATCCAGCCATTTGCACGATTACCAGTGATGTTATAAGAGTTTTTCACCCTGATCAATCCTATTCAGCGACATGCCCTGAGGAAGTGCCCTCTTTTGGCACAAAAACGGCAATTGTTTGCAGGCGCCCCATAAAATTCTTAAGCCGTTCGGTAAGGTTCCGGCTTTTTTTCTGTTTGCACTTTGGCATTCGCTGCTTGTCCTTACTCCTATGCGGACCCAGTCGCTGACCGCATACTGCTGCAATTTATGGCAATTTTCGGCAGACCCGTCCTGACTTCGTGGTGACGCAGCTTGAGCTCGCCTGGCCATGCCCATACACTGGATTACTATCCCGCAACACAACTTTTGTTGTTTCCCTGGACCCTTATCCTCCCTTTGTGACTTCCAACTTTCAACGGACTTCAAGGGACTATTTCCCTACACTTTAGTGAACTATATGGACAATGGACCTTGAATATTTTGTACTTCCGTGACGTCCACGGGACCAGGTTTGTCTTAATTGCCTCTTCAGGCTACAGTTGTGATACCATTGTGGATGTACTGTCCTATGTGTATATAACTGCATTTTCAATGTGTTTATGCAACAAATATTGATTAGACTTATTATTCTACCTTGTACTTATTGCCCCAGAGCCACAGTCCTGTCGTATCTTGTGGTTCCATTCTTTTATTTTTGCTGTAAAATACCTCCCCACTTAAGTGGTGCCTAATTTCTCTATTCACAGCTCACAACTGCTTAGGTGGACAGTGAGCTGGGCTGAAGTTCAGGTGCTCACCCCAACTCAAGTTTCAAACTGCCAACCTTTTGATTGGTAAGATCTATTGCTGCTGGTGATTAACCAGCAGTGCTACATTCCAGCCCTGTGGGCAAGTCACATTCTCTCAGCTTCAGAGGAAGGCAAAGTCCCTCTGAACCAGTCCACCTCAATCTTCTCATATTATGTTCACTTTAGATTTGCAGCATGTCAGGAACAAGATGAAGGTACACAGCAACAACAATGCCCAAACTCCTATAGAAGACAAGTTGGCTGAAGTGAGACTGGCATATTTTGCAGATATTGTAAGAAGACATCACTCACTAGAAAAAGCAACAGTCATTGGCAAGTGTGAAAAGAGGAAGACCACATTCCAGATGGATAGATGCAACCAAGAAATCCAAGGCTCTGAATCTGCAGGGTCTGAACAATGCAGTTGATGGGGAGGCTTTGGGGTTTCTCATTCAATAGGGCCACTAAAGGAAACTTGATGGCGGGTAACAGCAACAATTTAGCATAAATATAAATCATCCCAAGAAATCCCTAAGGCTTGTCTACATTGATGAAAACATTCATTTTCTCAGTCCACAGTGATCCCACAGTGGCCTCATTAATGCCACCCACATCATGGTGAGGTCCCATAACTGCTCCCAACTTGGGAAGGAATCACTTCCTAGTAGCAATGCTCACCTTCCACCAACCAGTTCCACCTACCACAAATACCCCCACCCCCTGAAGTAAACAGCTAAGCAATGTTGCTAATAAATTCATAAGATTGTTGTGTGTCAGGATTGCAGAACCTATGACGTGAATATTGATTCTTTTCTCTACAGTGTATACAAGCCCTTATAGGGCCACCATAAATCTGGGTCATAACACCTACAGTACCGTGCTTTGCTTGCACTGCTCATTGTCTTAAGCACATCTACCACTATCAGACTTTGCAAGGCAGCAGTGATGTCACCTTGAGAGGTTTAGAACACATGTAAATCCCTCTGCACACAACACCGAACTGTATGTATTGCTCCCAGCTATGTCTATAGTAGCGATAAACACACACCCATTTAATTCACCCACATTGTGCAATGGACAAGTTATACACCATCTATCACAACCCAGAGCAGGTGAGATCAAACAAAAACAGGCTGATATTCTGCTGAATGCCTCTTTTCCCTATTGCTATTTTTCTGCTTTAAATCAGACTCACAAAGCTGTTCTACCCCTTAACATTCTTGTTTCTTCATTTTCAGCAAGAAGGAAAGCTGCTTAGAGGTTGCACATCTGTGTGCATAAATGCGTGAGGAACAGGTTAAATTGCTTCTCTTCTCCCACATTTGCTTTTGATGGCCTTGAAGTCATTTCTGACTTGTGGCAAGCCTAAGGCAAACCTATCAAAGAGTTTTCTTGGAAAGATTTGTTGAGATGGGGTTTGCTTTTGCCTTCCTCTGAAGCTGAGAGAGGGTGACTGTCACCCAGTGGGTTTCATTGCCAAACGTGGACTCAAATCCTTGTCTCCAGAGTTGTAGCGCTACACTCAAATATATACTTTTCTGCTTTCCCCTCTTGAATGCTACCTCCAAGGCTGCTTTTCCAGCAATGGGAAAAATGAAGCTAGAATAACATTGCCCAGAGGGGACTAGGCAGGGAGGGAGGTGGAGAATTTCATGTCAGATCGTGTTCGATCCTTCAGCGTTGCAACACAAAGTTTTTAGTTACATGACTGGCAGAGATGATGAATCAGTAATGTCATCGTTTTGCTTAATTTTGGGGCTGTATAGAGGCTTTTGTTTGTTTGTTTTGTTTGGGGTTTTTTGGCTCAATGATTCATAAAACATGAATTGATGCTCCAAATGAAAACATTTCCCATTTCTGCATAGGGTTCTTCAGTGGTGGTCTGAGGACCAGTGCTGGTTCCTAGTTTTGCGCTGCAACTCCCCAAAGAGCTTCCAGGAAGGAAGGAAGGAACAGAGGGGGGGGGGGAGGAAGGGAAGGAGAAAGGGAAGGAAAGAGTTGTAGCCAATGGCTACATCAGTTAACTTCAGCAGCATTACTATCGACCAGAGCTTTGCAGGCTATATGATGTATTATTTATTTATTTATTTCAAACCTCTGTACCCCACCCTACTCAACCCCCCCCCCCCCCCCCGGGGTGGCTTACATCCGGCACAATTTGATTCCATTACATATAAATAATACATACAGTAATTACATATAAAACACAGTAAATTAATTTTAAAATTAAAAGTACATTAGTATAAAGTGCAATAACACTGGCTGTAGGAGGCCGGTAATTATTTTTCTCCAATGTGCTAGGGACTAGCATCATATTTGTGCTCATTAGAGACAACTATTTATTTTCTGAAAATTTGCTAGTGACTAACAATGAATGGCTTGGGGACTGGCATAAGTCCAAGTCAAGGACTTTGAATAACACTGCACTAGACTACAATGCATAGTGTTCCTGTCCATTGACTATGCTGGTTGGAACTGCTGGGAATTGAAATCCAATACATCTGGAAAGGACTAGATTGGGGAAAGATGGTGTAAAACATGATTGGGAAGGGGACTAAGTTTATTTCAAATGTATCGGTACACCGTGCGCATGTCACATTGTGGCATATTGATGTGTGTATGCAATGTCTGCAGTATACAAATTGGAACAGGCTTCCTTAGGTTTTATTATATGACTTGCTATTTAGAACAAGTAATTAGATCTGCATATAAAATTAAAAACAGGAAATGGATTAGTCTATAACTCCCGGTGGAATTAGTGCAAACATCAGAGCCTCTCAGATGGTTTTAATTCCCTCTGGTCATAACCTATTGGCTTATAATTAATGATCTTTCTAAAATCCTGCTTGGTAACATGCTATTTAGATCCAGCGTAAGCTTTTAACAAGGAAATCAAACACTGTTAAGTCCATTTCCCATCACAAGGCTTATATGTGCAGATAGGCTAAAGAAATACATGCAAATATGGAAGTAGAACTGCGCTGTATGTTGCTCCATTAAGAATGTAAGAAGGTGCCTTATTCCAGGTCAGGTTGTTTGTCCATTTAGTCAATGTAGAGTTCAGCACCTTGGATAACTCTCTTCATATTCAGACTATAAACTGGTATAGATTCATCATCCTACTAAGATGAAGTCATGCAAAGCCTATCATCTGCCCTATGTCCGGCTTTCATGATACATGCCAACCAAATGATTTCTCGATTTTTGCCAAAAAGGCTTTGATTTTGAGCCAAAACCCTGCTTTAAGTGATATACTGTAAACATTCACCATAGTATGCCTCCCCATCTTTCTTCCTAGGGAATGGCTGAAAAATGTCTGATTATATGACCATAGCCAGATGCACAATGATGCTTTTAGGACCTTCAGCAAAACCCTAGGAAATCTCAGATGATACATTCATGGTGGGGTTTTTTTCTTGTCAGGAGCGACTTGAGAAACTGCTTACTTGTCTGAATGTATCTCCTTCTATGATCCACCTTGGAGTTTAAGATTGTCCGGGGAGGCCCTGCTCTCAATCCTGCCTCCTTCGCAAGTGTGATTGGCAGGGATGAGAGACAGGGCCTTTTCGTGGTGGCCCCCCGTCTGTGGAACACACTCCCCAGATAAATTAGATTGGCTCCATCTATCCTTTCCTTTAGAAAGAAGCTCAAATCATAGTTCTGGGACCAGGCATTTGGGTAGCAGGCCAACAAGTAACCACAATGATTCATGAGAACTGATAAGGGACAGGTGGACTGGAACTATGAATGTTGAACTGGACTTTGATGTGATTGTATTTGTGTTAGAAATGTTTTTAATTGGATATTTATAACTTATTGTTTTAATTAATGTCAAAACTGTGTTATATTGTTTTGTGGCATGTATTGGCATCAAATTGCTGCTGGATGTTAGTCCCCCCTCGGGGGTTGAGAAGGACAGGATACAAATGTTTGAAATAAATAAATAAACTGCAAGTCACTTCTGGTGTGGGAGAATTGGCCATCTGCAAGGACGTTGCCCAGGGGAGGCCTGGAGGTTTTGATGTTTTACCATCCTTGTGGGGGCTTCTCTGATGTCCCTGTATGGGGAGCTGGAGCTGACAGAGGGAGCTCATCTGCAGTCTCCTGCAGACACAATGGTTTAACCCATTGCGCCACTAGGGGCTCTTATTTATGGTTATGCATCTTTATATAGTCACAGCCAGAAACTTCTCAGCCATGCTTACCTGCCAGTGGCCAAGTAAGTGAGAAGGCCGGGGACAAAAAAGAGTTTTCAGAGAATTTTTGGTCACGGCATGGGTGAGAAACATAGGTCAAATGACAAAAAGGGGACAGAAACGAAGGAAGGAAAATTGGACAAACATCTACATGTCACTTGGTGGCTACCTATTTTATTATAATGTTGGAATATAGTATGGGGGAATGTGGAGCCATTGCAATATTTCAGTTGTGGAGTTGTTGTTTATTCATTCAGTTGCTTCCAACTCTTCATGACCTCATGGACCAGCCCACGCCAGAGCTCCCTGTCAGTCGTCACCACCCCCAGCTCCTTCAAGGTCAAGCCAGTCACTTCAAGGATATCATCCATCCATCTTGCCCTTGTTCGGCCCCTCTTCCTTTTTCCTTTCATTTCCCCTTAGCATCATTGTCTTCTCTAAGCTTTCCTGACCTCTAATTATGTGGCCAAAGTAATTCAACTTTGCATCTAATATCCTTCCCTCCAATGAGCAGTCGGGCTTGATTTCCTGAAGTATGGACTGGTTGGATCTTCTCACAGTCCAAGACACTGGATATCAGAACAAAAAAATCCATCAAAAACAACTGTAAAACACACACACATCTTTGTAAATATCTATAGGAATTGTTTTATTTAATCTAGAAGAATTCAAATATTTCAGTAACAGGACACAGGGAAACTAGGGTTTGCATTTCTGCTCTACTATGGAACCCACTGGGAAACTTGAGCAAGTCTCACTCTCTCAGTTTCAGAGGAAGGGAAAGGCAAGCCATCTCTGAACACAAAAACTCTATGATAGATTCACTTTAGTGTAGCCATAAATCAGAAATGTCTTGAAGGCACAAAGCAGTATAACAGTATAATCAAAGGAAAACCCGGAAGGCAGAGAGCAAACTTGATAGCTATGTTTAAATATTTGAAAGGATGTCACACTGAAGAGAGGGCAAGTTTGCTTTCTGCTGCTCTGGAGATTAGGACATGGAGCAATGGATTCAAATTTCAGGAAAAAAGATTCCACCTAAATATTAGGGGAAACTTCCCAATGGTAAGAGCCATTCAGCAGTGGAATAGGCTGCCTTGGGGTGCAGTGGAGTCTCCGTCTTTGGAAGTTTTTAAGCAAAGGGTGGATGGCCATCTGTTGGGGGTGCTTTGATTGTGCTTTTTCTATATGACAGAGAGATGTTGGACTGGATGGTCATTGTGGCCTCTTCTCACTCTATGATTCTTTCACTTTAATTATAGGAAATCTTAATGAAACACTATTGATACTAGGGAGCAGACTGTGGGTTTCAGTGAGCAAACACTGCTCTGCATCTTGCATTATGTAGGTTCAGTTATCCTGTCACTGTGATAACAGAGGGAGTGGTAAACATTTTCCTCAGGAAAAGCAAGAATGCATTCTAAAATTAAACATGACAAACTTGAGACACCCTGCATTGAGAGAATATGAGAAGAACCACCCATTGTCGCTGATTGTTGTAAAAACAAAGAAGATAATATTAGTCTGTTCAGTGAAAAGCATACCCCATAATTAGTTTAGTTGGTCTCTGCACATCTGAACAGCCATAGCTGATTAAAGCCAGGTATCTTTCTTTTCATATTACTTGGCAATATTTTCTCCCCTTCCTACAGGCTCATATTGCTAACATGCAAAAGTGTAAGGCCACTCCAACACGCCCAAGAATCACGCAGAGTCTTCTGGTCAATCCACTGGGTTTTATTAGAGGTTCAGTACTTCTAAAGCAAAAGCACTTTCAGTTCACCCCGCCCCACCTTATATACAAACACCCGTTGCCCGCAATGTCCGGTTAAGGTTTCATCATTTTCCCATGACTCAGCGACACCCAGTGATGCCCATAGTGTCCCCAAAGTCATATCAGGTCAGCCTCGCATCATCTTCCGCTGACTCAGCATATTGTCCCAGAGCCACGTCACTTCCCATGACTCGGCACCCTCCCGGGTGATTACGTCATCCCCGAGAGACGGCAGGGCATTCATTTATGTCAAACTCGGAGTTCCCTTAGCCTCACTCAGGCTAAGAACCTCGAGTTCTGACACAAAAGTAGCAAAGGAAAAGGAGAACCTCCATATTGAAAATATTGACATATTGGATAGTTCCACTGGCAGAGAACAATATAATAATATAATATACCATACTTATATTCCGCCCTTTCAGGGCAGATTACAATGCACACATACATGGCAAACATTCAATGCCATTAGACATAAAACATAAAATATAAAACATGGACAGACACAGAGGCAATTTAACATCCCAGCTTTTCCGGCTTCATGAGGGTATGCTCGATTCCGGCCACAGGGGGAGCTGCCACTTCACTGTCCACTTGTGACATCAAGTCCTTTGATGGAGTACTTCTTCATTCTTCTGCATGCTGTTGGATAGTTTTATGGTATTGTAAATTAGTTAAATCACCTAAATTTCCTACTTGACAGATGCAACTGTCTTTCGGGCTGCATAGGTCAACAGCAAGCTAGACTATTGATGGTCGGGAGTGCACTCCAACCCAGACTGGCTTTGAACTCATGACCTCTCGGTCAGTAGTGATTTAATGCAGCTGGCTACTAAGTAGCTGCACCACAATATACCCTCCAACATTTCACAGTTTAAAATTAGGGCAAATGTGACCAAGCAGCTTGACAGTGTAGTGAAGATGACAAAAGTTATTCCTGAAGAAGTATAGACAAGATAGGAGAGGCTGCAGCAGTTGGCTTTTGCCTGAGCCTACTGAGGAGACAAGATTCTGTCCCCTCCTTTCCTTTCCCCTTTAGTGGGTTAACTGAGCACAAACCACTTCTGGACTTTAAAATGAGTTTACAGCAACCGAAGGAAGCTGAAGGCAAAGGAGGAAAGTTTGAGGAGTAGAAAGAAGTTGGGACATTTTACAAACAACGAAGAAAGTGGGATGATGGGATTAACTGGGCGCCCTTCCACACAGCCACATAACCTAGAATATCAAGGCACTTCATAATCCACAATATTTGCTTTGAACTGAATTATCTGAGTCCACACTGTCATATAATCCAGTTCAATGTGGATTTTAGACAGTTGTTGTGGAAAGGGCCTGGGACATTCCCTGCCAAACTGAAGATGGAGAGTGTGAAGTAAAGCATGGTTGAATGGTTACCAAACACTGAAATGTTTAGAGTAGACACATTGATTTCAATATTTACAGGAATGAATGAATGAATGTTATAGATGTTCAACATTTCCAGCCCACGGAATTGTGATACAAGACTGAAGCTTATTGTGCCACCTAATATTCCTTTGCTAACTTGTTAATGATTTGAGTTATATTGAATCTTCTAAGGAGTTATATCTAAGGAAAACACATACATTTTATTTGGTGCATATGTGGGCGATTAGATATAACTTGCATATATGGGCGATTTTGGACAGCACCTGTTAACAACTCAGTTCAGCCTATTTAGCACAAATAGAAACATGTCCTTTATCTCTGTCTCTGTTGTTCTCTCTCTCTGTCCTTCTGCAAGTCAGTCTTATAGCCACAAGTGGCCTGTTAGTGAACAGAGTTATTTCCTGCTAAAGGAAATGAGTTAATATGTTATTGATGGTTTAAGAAATCAGAAAAGAAATCATTAACTCACTCTCCAAAGTCTGCTTTTGTAAATCTGGCAAGGATGTGAGAAGCAGGCAATGTATTTGTTGTTGTTGTTGTTGTTGTTAGCTACTTTCAAGTCAACTTCGATTTATGGCCACCCCATGAAAGAGAGACCTCCAAGTCTTCCCATCTTCAACTGCACTGTTCACCTCTTACAGACTCAGGGCTGTGGCTGTCTTCCTTCCTTGTCACTCCATCTGTAATGCCATCTTTCTCTCTTCCTGCTCCTTCTTCCTTAACAGGCATTATTTTCTTTTCCGGTGATCCGTGTCTTCTTGTGATGCATCCATACTTTACCAAAAAAGAGAATGAAATGAGCTTATTTCTGTATCATCTTAGTACCTGAAAAAGCTTTCCTATCCTCGTGGGAATTTGTGCAATATAACCATCGCTTGTTTACTCAGAATTGCTAGGTGCTGTGCACAAAATGTGACAACAGCAACTCCCTAAGGCTGAGTTGTGCACAGCCTCCAGACGCTGGAAATGAAAATGAGGGAAGCCTACCCTCTGTCCTTGTATTATTGGTCTTTGTTAATTGTATAACGGCATTATATGTATTCTGTAATGTTTGCCATATATGTATTCTGTAATCTGCTCTGAGTCCCCTCGGAACGATGGAGTGGAATATAAATAAAGTATAAGGTAAAGATAAAGGTTTCCCCTGACATTAAGTCTAGTCGTGTCAAACGCTCATCTCCATTCTAAGCCAAAGAGCCGGCGTTGCCCGCAGACACCTCCAAAGTCATATGCCAGCATGACTGCATGGAGCACCAGTACCTTTTTGCCAGAGCGTTACCTGTTGATCGACTCATATTTGCATGCTTTCAAACTGCTAGTTTGCCAGAAGCTGGTGCTAACACCCTGCTCCCTGGATTCGAACCACTGGCCTTTTGGTCAGCAAGTTCAGCAGCTCAGCAGTTTAACCCACTGCACCACCAGGGGCTCCAAAAGAAGTATATTGTATCATCGTTATTGTATTGTTTCTTGTAATTTAAATAAATATATGAATAAAATGTTTTACAAAAAGTAATAATAAATATATTTGTTAATTTCCTATGAAGACTTCAGCCTCCTGGTGCTGCATGAGAAGTTAGCTAGTTTGTTTAAGGAATATACCAATTTCTAGCTATTAGGAAGAGATACTATGAATTGTTTGGCAAACTTTGCCACTTTGATTGAAAGTTTTCTCCTTTTTAATAATTTTCTCAGGTCCTCGGCAGCACGTCTTTTCCGGAATGGACATGTACAGAACCCAACGGGAAAAGACCTCTTTATTTGTCACTAGAAAATGCAATTAACTCTTAAGGTCAGACAATGCCTTCCCCTGTAATCAGGCAGTTTCAGGCTCTCTCTGCAAAGCCAAAACAGGTGTTCCTTTCATTCCTGCTGCCTGTCTACCTGGCGAAGGCCCAAATAGCTTTCATTGAAGCCTGTGCTGCACATGACGCATGGGCACATGCCTGTCTCAGGGTAGTCCCCAATCTGGCTCCTTACTAAGCCCTGGGTAGTTTTGTTTTGTTTCTCTTGAACACAGATACAAACAGTTGCTTTCTAGTGCTTAATTAAGTAATCACTTGCATTTTTAGGCCACTCAGCTCTTGCCAACAAGAAGACAAATGACAACAATTGGAACAACTTGAACATTTGGGTCACACATATCACAGGTTCAAAGTATTTTTTTTTCAATAGCAGTGAATATTATCCCTGTATTATGGGTGTTAGGGCCCCCCTAGTGGTGCAGCAGGTTAAACTGCTGAGCTGCTGAACTTGCTGGCTAAAAAGTTGGAGGTTCAGATCTGGGAGCTGGGTGAGCTCCCACTGTTAGGCCCAGCTTCTGCCAACCTAGCAGTTCGAAAACATGAAAATGTGAGTAGATCAATAGATACTGCTTCTGCAGGAAGGTAATGGTGCTCTATGTAGTCATGCATTCATCTTATGGAGTCCTAGGATTTGTAATTGTAATGAATTAAGAATTCTCTCTCAAGATACTCTAGGATAGGTTCACCACAAGCCACAGTTGGACATGAAGGCACATAAAAAAACAATACTGAATGGACATGACATCAATTTTCTCTGATCATTCCTGCCATTTGCAACTTGCCCTCCAAACTGTCTCAATTTGGCAAGGACATCCCTGATGAGGGTGCATCCACACTGTAGATTCAATGCAGCTTGACACTATTCAAACTGCCATAGCTGAAACCTATAGAATAATGGCAGTTATGGTTTGGTGACACACCACCACTCTTTGACAAAGAAGGTTAAAAAAACTTGTAAAATGACAATGCCATCATTCCATAGTATTGAGCCATGGCAGTTAAAATGTTGTCAAAATGCATTACTTCTACAGTGTATCTCAGGCATGGGCAAACTTGGGCCCTCAGGTGTTTTGGACTTCAACTCCCACAATTCCTAACAGCCGGTTTGCCCATGCCTGGTGTAGAAGGATTCTTAGTCTTCAGTCATTCAAGTTTCTCAGATGCTTTCAAAATGTCCCAGCTTCTCACCCTACATCCCATCGACCTCCTTCGTATTACTTTCAACGATTGCAAGTGAGCTCAGAATACTACAGTAACTTGCACTCAAAGAGAGAGAAGAGGAAGGTGTGAAAGCAAACCGCTGCAGCCCCTCCAGGCTTGTGAATTCTTCCTTACTAATGACTTGACCATGCTCTGATATTGCATACCATATGTGACCTTTCCCCCCTGGAATTACAGAAACATAGTGTTGGAAGAGATTCCAAGGGCCATCCAGACCAACCCTATTCTACTATTCAGGAACACACAACCAAAGTACTCCCAACAGATGCCCATCCAGCCTCTGTTTCAAAAACTTCAGAGGAGACTTCACTACACTTTGAGGCAGCATATTCCACTGTCAAAGAAATCTTGCTCTTAGGAAGGTTTTCAATGGTGAATTGTTGGAAGGTGTGGATGGTGTAGTGGTTTGAGTGTTGAATTATGGCTCTGGAGACCAGGGTTTGATTCTTCCGTTAGCCATATAAACCCACTGGGTGACCTTAGGTGAGTCACACAAAACCCTGCTGTCCTCACACACTTCACACATACAGGATTGGCCACTGTCCCTGCATCCTGAGGTGTGCAATCTGGTGAAGAGTCCGTCTGGCATTGTAGTTTGAGCATTGGATTATGACTCTGGAGGCCAGGATTCAATTCTATGCTTAGCCATGGAAACACATTGGGTGACCTTAGGTGAGTCACACAAAACCCTGCTGTCCTCACATTTCACAAATATAGGATTGACCACTGTCCCTGCATCCTGAGGTATGCAATCTGGTGGAGCGTCAGTGCGGCATCATGGTTTGAGCATTGGAGACCAGGGTTCAATTCTACGCTTAGCTATGGAAACCCACTGGGTGACTTTTGGTGAGTCACATACTATCAGCCCCTGAAAACCCATGCTAGATTTTCCTTAGGTTTGTCATAACTTGGAAATACCATGAAGATATACAACCATTTTTTAAGTTGTTCCAAAGTGTGGGCTACCTTCCAGAACAGATTGGGAGGTAGTGCTTGGAGTGACACAAAGAAAGGGAAATGGGATCTTGCTCTTTTCCTCCACTGGGAATCTACCATTGGGTTTCTAGTTCTTTGTGTAAACAGAAGCTGCTCTTTAGTTCTCAAAGGTTGGATTCAGCATGGTGCATTTTTCTGTACAGCCTCAAGCACTTTTTGTTGGAGGTGGCATTTTATTAAACAGATAAATCAGCAGCCTTGTGAAAACAAATGCCACAGTTCTAATTTCATCCTCACGTGCTTTGACATTAAGCATACTGTAGTTTGATTGTATAAACCCAGCCTGAAAACATATTAAAGAAACATGGTGTTCTGCTAATGATAAATGCAAAGGCAGGAAAAGAAAAGTCTGGATTACACTCTGCTTTCTGTCCACCTGTGCTTCTCCGCTTGCATATGTTTTCCCAGATGATATAAGAACAATTGGATTTCTAAAGCACACCAGCTGTTGAGAGAAAATCTTTGGAAGAATATGGCAGAGAGTGTTCAGAGGGGAGATCCACTCCCACTTGCTCCATACTTCCTACTGAGTTTGGAGTTTATGTCTCTTGTAAATCAAACGAGAAGCAAACATGATGACATCACAATGGGCACCCACAAAGAATGGCAATGAATTAATACCATTTACAATGCAACAATGCTTTGCCTTCTAATGTCCAGGGGAGCCACATTAAACACTTGTCTAACCCAAATTCAGATTAACAGCAGTGCTGTTTACATAGTGATGCAGTGATATGAAGCTACAGAGCCATAGTGAACAATTTACATACTTCGGGGAGTATTTATTCATACATCTGATTTAAAGAAGAGACAAATTTTCAAATATTTCTAGTTGATTCACAGCACAATCCAGCTGCCTGGATGTGAATGCCAACTGATTTCTAAGAAGAGACTGATTTCTGAGTGTTATTTATTTATTTATTTACGGTGTTTATATCCCGTCTCTTCTCTACCCCTGAAAGGGGACTCAGGATGGCTTACATTGGCAGCAATTCAATGCAGTTACATGTAAATAATTAAATACAATAACTGTTAGGTATAAAAACCATTAAAATACATAAAATACATAAACCATTAATTAAAAACAGTACATAAACCATTCTTGGCATTACTTCACAAACAAAGATTCTTTAGGAAGGACTCATTCCATGCTTTTTACAAACACGTTGATGACTAAAAAGGCCAATCTGAGATAGGCAAGTCCAGTTGCAGAAAGCACAGCAGAAAGTCTCCTTGGGTGATGTTGTTTCCACGTTGCGGTTCTTTCTGCAATTAAACCATTAATTGAACAATAAAACCGTACCCTCAAATATATGGCCTTGCCAATCCATTTCAAAGTGCTGCTTTATGTTTGTTATCCAAAAGCCTGGTCCTAAAACCACGATTTTAATTTCTTCCTGAACGCCAGGAGGGATGGGGGTCGATCGTATTTCATTTGGATGCATGTTCCACAGGTGGGGGGCCACAGCCAAGAAGGCCCTGTCCTTCCTAAGAATCTTTGTTCGCGAAGTAATGCCGAGAAAGATATGTACAGTTGTCTGTCTTGCCAGTGTATTGTGGCATTGTTTGCTGTATATGTGTTCTGTAATCTGCTCTGAGTCCCCTTCAGGGTGTGACTAGCAGAACATAAATACTATAAATGAATGAATAAACAAACAAACAAACAAACAAAAGATCACTGACCTATTTACTATTTATTTATTTATTTAAAATTTTTGTGCCCCGACCATCTCACCTCTATAGAGGGACTCAGACCGACAATATCTGTGTATAATGTGGACATATATATATTCACATGCAGGGGAGTGGAACGAAGTGGCAATGGCCCTGTGGCCAGAAATAATGTGATGTATAGCACATAAGAACATTGCAGGGCATCCCTTTAACACCAAAGTGAACTCACACAGGGGAAATGTGGCTAGCAATACCGCTTTTGCTTTGCTATAATAACCAAGTGTGTGGCATTAACATGGTCACTGTGGACCAAATGCAAGTTGAAGCACATGTTTTTTCACACACTGTAGAATTAAATTTATCCCAACAATCTCATATGTCAAGCTCAAAATCATTGTTTTATAAGAGGGTGAGAATCACACTGTGAGGGAGCTACAGAGACCACACAGGGAAATTCGTAAAGCTGATGATATGGCTCAGCAGAGTTAGGAATGAAGGGAAGGGATGAGGAAGAACAAATTCCGCGATAATTCCCTAAAATGCAAAGAAAACATCAACAGGATAATACAGAGCATAAAGTCTGTGATGCTGAGCCTTCTCACATTACCACCCCAGCCAATGTTTCCCACCCAAACAATCTTCAAAATGTTGTAACTTGCCCAGAACACTTGGAGATTTAAGACATTAATTAATTTTAATTTCATTTAATACTGCAAGAAGATGCGAGGGAGTGGGGCGGAGGAGAGCACCAATTATGAGATCATAACACAGGATTCACAATGTTTTCCCAAGCTTGAAGTGGGCCTCCCTGTAGTATTTGTTGGCATTACAGCTTTTCTGATACACTTGAAAATATCTTGTGCAAATGTGATATTTGGGGGGGAATCCACAACATCATACTTTTTCACTCACTAAAGAGCAGGAATTTAAAACAGCACCTCTTCGGCCCCTTCTACACTGCTATATAAAATCTAGATTATTTGCTTTGAAGTGGATTATATGGCACTGTAGACTCATATACTCCAGTTCAAAGCAGATAATGTGGATTATGTGCTTTGATAATATGGATTATATGGTAGTGACGAAGGGGCCTTAGGGGTCTTCCACACAGCTCTATAACCCAGAATATCAAGGCAGATAATCCACAATATCTGCTTTGAACTGGGTTATCTGAGTCCACACTGCCATATAATCCAGTTCTATGTAGATTTTATACAGCTGCGTGGAAGGGACCTTAGCTGAGCATACAAGCAATTGCAAAACCATGAATACATCTGCACTGTAGAATTAATGCAGTTTGACACCACTTTAACTGCCATGGCCAAATGTTATGGAATCTTGGGAGTTGTAGTTTGGTGATGTACCAGCACTCTTTGGGAGAGAAGGCTTAAAACCTTATAAAACTATGACTCCCATTATTCCATAGCATGGCATCAACCTGTATTAACTCTGCAGTGTAGATGCAGAATTTTAGATTAAACCTCAACCATAGCAGAGAACCATTGAGTTCAATTTCCTGCTCAGCTATGAAAACCCACCAAGTGACTTTGGGTGAGTCACACACTCTCAGCCTCAGAAGAAAACAAAGTCAACCCCCTTCAGAACAAATCTTGCCAAGAAAACCCAGTGATAGGTTTTTGAAAACAGTTCATCCAAGTCTCAAGCCGCAGGGCTGGCTGCCGTGCGAGGAGCTGTAATCCCAAAATGTATCATTTCCAAACACTGTCTCTGGGTTGTAGTAAAACTGCTCCCAGTGTAATTTAGCATCTGACCAAGTCAGCACACTGAAGCCTTGTTTATTGTTACAGTTAATCTGATTCTCTCACAGGCGCACCAAAGGGAGGCAATTGTGCTCATTTTGCACATTCGCTCCCACTTTTATCTTACCGTTTCTCAGAGATCCAGGCAAATATTTGCCATTCTGAATTTCCCGGGCTCATCAGGAAAAGCCAGGGAAGGGAGGAATGGGAAAACAGCTTAAATGCAAACAGCAGTGAACTGTAAAAATGGATCTGGCAACAGTTTCTTTGGTTCATTAACCACACCACTTACAGTAAGTAACAGGTGGAGAAAGTCGAGAGCCCTTCTGCCAGCAGAAGCATGACACTCTTCACAGCCTGGCCTCTTCCTGTCACCCTCTGAACTCCCAAAGCCAAGCTGGATTTTCAAGCGACTCAAATTGGTTAATATATCATTAAGCAGTCCAAAGAGAAAAGTGTCAAATTAAGACACAAAGAAGAGCACTTCTTGAACTTGGTGGCCATGAAATCTACATTAGAAGCAGATTTAGCTTTGGTGACGGATCTCCCCCCTGTAAGTGCTGTGCTTGCGGATATTAAAGAAGGGTAACTGTTATGGATGCTCCTAGTAACGCAAAAAAGATAATTATAATTTTAGTTTCTAGCTTTGTCTTCAGCTTATTCCCATTGCTATAAATTTGAGTTCAAAGTATAAGGGTAGTTTGCACTCAGTCAACTCAGAAGAGGGGGAGAGAGAAAAATAAACTATTTCAGCTTTTGTTCATCTTATCACATTAAGAAATTTCGCAGTCGTAGGGCACTTCGGCCTCTTTTCAAGCATGAAGAGACACAGAGCTGATCACACAAGTTAAACTATTTCTGGCTGTCATCCATAGCTCTCCATGGTTCAAATGTTGCCTGGACTGCACAGGTCTCTTGTGTCATCAAGTCTCCAGTCCTCAATGAGTACCTAGACTAAAGATAGGATTGGGCATATTTTTCCCAGAAATTGCTTTGTTTTTCCTCATCCTGCTAGCCACGGTCTCCTTGCCCTTTGAAGATGTAGCAATGGAATCTCTCTGAGGGAATTTCCTTTTAAAAGGTATTTTTATTGCCTTGGGCTGGCCAAGTGGCCTTTCGCCACCATTGTTCTCTTCTGCCTTTTCTTCCTTCCAGTGAGGATGCACATTTTGCCTCTCTCTTTAGGCAAAATGTAGCTGCATGGTTTCTTAAAAAACTTTTTACCCTTTTACCTTTCTTAGAAGATGAGACTTAGTAAGGTAGTTAGCTCCAAGGCCTTTTCCATCAAGGATGTATTTCTTTTACTTCAATACATATCATTAGAACCTAAAGTTCTGACTCTGCCATCCTAAGAAAGAGAATTATTTATTTATTCTTTATTTGCTTTGCTTCTATACCGCCTCTCTCAGCCTGAAGGCGACTCGAGGCGGTGAACAAGCAGCAGCAAGTGCCCACATATAACACATCATAATAAGATAAAAACAATCATATAAAACCATATAAATTAACAATTAAAACTACAAAATACAAATCTCAGCTCCACAATCTGAAAATCAGTTTCCGTTTCATCGTCATACTAATCCTTTGATCTCGATTAATTAAAATTCATCTGCGAATGCTTGCTCGAACAGCCAAGTCTTGACTTTCTTACGAAATGTTAGGAGGGAGGGGGCCAATCTGATGTCACCAGGAAGGGAGTTCCAAAGCCAAGGAGCCACCACTGAGAAGGCCCTGTCTCTCGTCCCCGCCGGATGCGCCTGCAAAGCAGGCGGGATCGAGAGCAGGGCCTCTCTGGATGATCTCAAGCATCTTGATGGCTCATAGGGAGAGATGCGTTCGAACAAGTAAGTTGGACCAGAACCGTTTTGAGCTTTAAAGGCCAAAACCAGCACTTTGAATTGTGCCCGGTAGTAAACAGGGGAGCTGGCACAACAGGGGAGGTTTACGCTCCCTTAGTGCCGTTCCTGATATCAACCTGGCTGCTGTCCATTGGACCAATTGAAGCTTCTGAGCAGTCTTCAAAGGCAGCCCCACATAGAGAGCGTTGCAGTAATCTATACGGGATGTAACCAGAGCATGGACTACTGTGGCCAAGTCAGACTTCCCAAGGTACGGGCGCAGCTGGCGCACAAGTTTTAATTGTGCGAATGCTCCCCTGGTCACTGCCGAAACCTGGGGTTCCAGGCTCAACGATGAGTCCAGGATCACACTTAGGCTGTGCACCTGCAAGAAAACTTATCCTAGCTCACCACATGTAAGTTTCTGCTAGTTATGAAGTTTGCTTCTGATACTCTGCTATATTTGTGGTGGAATCACCCCAACTGAGGTTTTTTTTGGAGCCTAACAGTTCAGATTCCCCAACAAAAAGAGGTTGAGGTGTCCTGGAAAGAGGGAACTCTGGCACTCGACTTCAATACATTGAGACATTTCCCCCTTTGTAGGACACTTCAACCTCTTTTCAAGCATGGAGAGACACAGAGCTCATCACATGTTCCAGGGTTGAAAAGAGGCAAAAATGTCATGAAAGGAGGGAACTCTGAACACGGGCCAGCAATCCTGTTCAGAGCTCCTACCTCTTCTCACACTATATTCTCATCTTTACAACCGAAAAACAGGTGTAATAGGAACCATCAAAGTTTCCTGTCCTGTTTCATTGCCCAACCAGCAACAGTCTCTTGTATCCTATGAGGTTTGACGCAGAACTACAGGATCTCGTGGAAAGAATTTTTTAAAACTTGCATCACTGTCACTTGTATCCTATGGGGCTTGGTGAAGAACAATAGGACCCCATGGAAAGCAATGTTTATAACCTGGATCCCTGGATCTTGTACCCTATGAGGTTTGGGGCAGAACCATAGGATCTCATGGAAAGCAATGGTTTTAACCTGGAGCACTGTCTCTTGTATTATATAGGGTTTGGGGCAGAACTTAAGGATTCCATGGAAAGAAGTGGTTTTAAACTGGTGCCAGTCTCCTTAAATGTAAGGGGCTTTGGGCAGGACAAGGGATCTCATGGTTTTTGGATACTGTTGTTTCTCCTGATTTAAAATAAGTAATATTGACCTTGTGGTGAATGTAAGGTGAATGTCTGCCTGCTCTTAAGTTTCCAGGTATGAGTCAGATGAGGAGGCAGAACTCCAAAGGGGGGAGGGGGTGGTTGCCTCCCTTAAAGTGACAGTCACCCATGATTTCCCCTCTCAATGAGAGGAGGTGGTAGGACAGTGTTGTCAGCTCTGACTAGCAGCCTCTATCCAGAATACTCAGCAGTGAGAGACAGAGATAGAGACATTCTGATATACAGTAATTTTCAATGAAGATGTTGTGCATTGAACAGAGGACCTTCTACAGTCAACCTTTCATATTTGCTGGGGTTCAAGCACAGGACCTCCTGTGAAAGTGAGAAACTGTAAATAAAGACATTGTTATTTGTTTTACCTGAGACAACACCTCTCTATAAATATCTAGATCTTCATATGGTCCACTTTTGCTGGACGATGAGCATACAATTACACTAGAAGACCTGCAATCCTAGAGAGATGTACTTTCTTGAAATCTTAAGGTGGCCATCGAAGGACCTAAAGATTCCTAGATAACATTTTACATTAATCAAATATGCAAAAGTCAAAACCACAAATGAGGCAGAACAACAGTAGATGTAAAACAGGTGCTATGTCCCAGCCATTAATTCATTTTCTAGTTTCTAGGGGTTTAAACATGAGCACAAATAATGTTCTTATAGCTTATGAAATACTCCTGTTTAGTAAGCCTTGTATACCCTTTGAGGGTAAGAGGATTTTCAGGAATAAACGGAAAACATAAGATCAAATTAAGCAGCCTGTTGCATTCTGTAAATCCCTGATTATGAAACTAAAAAAATTGCAAACAGAAGAAAAGAAAATATTCACTTTATACCCATTATGAGTTTTATAGTGTCTTATTACAGACACCAAGGCAGTAGCTTAGCTTTCAAACCAATTTTATATTTAAATTCCCATCCTGTATCTGTCCTGTATTGTGTTTCCACAAATACCCTTTTTATTGGGGGGAAATATTTTAGTGTTATCAGAAGATGTGCAATCACATACCTTTGAAATTATTTATTATTTGAAAGGAACGCCTAAAGACAGGAAAAGTATTGTTGGTGAAACCCTAGGCCCCTTCTACATTGCCATATAAAATCCAGATCATCTGCCTTGAACTGGCAATATGACAATGTAGACTCAGATAATCCAGTTCACAGCAGATAATGTGGATTATCTGATCTGATAATCTGGATTATATGGCAGTGTAGAAGGGACCTGAGTAATTGCTGCTATCACCAACACCATGTGTCTCACCTTAAGCATTCCAACAATCATTGTACAAAGGCACAAGAATACCATTATCTCTCTGTATCCACGAATTATGCATCAATCTATTTAACCATCAGAGCTTAAAAATATTAAAGAAAATCCAGAAAGCAAACCTTGATTTTCCTGTTTTTTTAAATAAGGGACACAATATCACGATGCCATTGTATGTAATGGGACTTGAACATTAATTAATTGTCGGTATCCATGGGGTATCCTGAACCCATGTTCTCCGTGATCTGAATGCATTTCACAGGGCATGTAAGGGATTCCTATTTAGACAGGCTTTCGACTGCCTGTAAAAAAATCCACTATGCCCTAAGAACATAAGAACATAAGAACATAAGAAGAGCCATGCTGAATCGGGCCTCAGCCCATCTAGTCCAGCATTCTGTGTCACACAGTGGCCCACTAGTTGTACACAGGGATCTCTAGCAGAAAGGAGGGCAAAACCCTCACCTGCTCCCGACCCCCCACAACCAGTACCCGGGGAAATCCTGCCTGCCTCCATCAACACAGAGGTGGCACTTGGATGTCCATTTCAGTAGCTACTGATTCCCTTGGTATCCATGAATCTGTCTAATCCTGCCTTGAAGCTGTCCAGGCTGACCGCTGTCACAACCTCATCTGGAAGTGAGTTCCATAACCCAATGACCCTCTGGGTGAAGAAATATTTCCTTTATTAGTCCTAACTTTCCTACCTTGGAGCTTTAGGAGTGCCCCCTAGTCCTAGTGTTGTGTGACAGAGAAAATATTTTTCTCTATTCACCCTTTCTATCCCATGCATGATTTTATACACTTCGATCAAGTCACCTCTTAAACGCCGTCTTTCAAGGCTGAAAAGACCAAGGCGTTGCAACCTGATTTCGTAAGGGAGCTGCTCCATCCCTTGGATCATTCTTGTTGCCCTTTTCTGTACCTTTTCCAGTTCCGTTATATCCTTCTTGAGGTGCGGTGACCAGAATTGTACACAGTACTCAGATGTGGCCTCACCATAGATTTGTAGAGAGGCAATACAACATTTGCCGACCTATTTTCGATTCCCTTCCTGATCATGCCAAGCATAGAATTTGCTTTTTTCACTGCTGCAGCGCACTGGGTTGACATCTTCATTGAGCTGTCCACCAAAACCCCAAGATCCCTTTCTGGTTTGTCTCAGAAAGCTTTGATCCCATCAGTTGATAAGTGTATGTGGGGTTCTTTGCCCCGATGATACACTTATCAACTGATGGGATCAAAGCTTTCTGAGACAAACCAGGAAAGGTATTGTGTTTCATTGGATGTTATTCTTTTATTGTCTTTTATACATTGTGTTTTATCTTTTATGTTGTAAACCACCCGAGCCTCTGGGAGTGGCGGTGTACAAGTCCAATAATAAATAAATAAATAAACTAAACCACAGTGGATACCAAGGGCCCATTGTGTAATACAAAAAAAAGATGCATTAACAGAGGTTCAATTTAAATTGTGGGAGTTGAAGTCCAATTGTGGGAGTTCTGACTAAAACTCAGAATGGATGTACTGGTCCTATTGGCATGGAAGTCTACAGCTGCCACTGCATCAAGCTTGCAAACATTTGAATGCCTAAAAACCTCTAGTGTCAAAAACTGTGTTTCCATGGGGTCTTAAACTGCATACATTTGAATTCTGGTCACTCCCAATTAACCACTAACTGGAAGAAATGAATGAGTAGGAGTGCGGGGGAATCACTTAGCTGCATTCTCCGTCCCTCCAAGCTGGCTCCCAAAACAACCTACTGACCTCTGAGTTTGGGCAAAGGAATGCTCTGATACCATACAAAATGAAAGAACATTCACCCACTTGGCTTCATCTGTACCCTGTTGCACATTCCAGAAGCATCTCAAATAGCTGGGCAAGAGATACTTATACTGTAATATGATCTGGAAAAAAACAAGAGGGCGCCGTCCTCTTTTCCATTAGCATCCGGATACGCCTGGCACGATGTGAAACTATCTTTCCTGTAATGATGCGGTTCCATAGTTCTGTTGTTGCAATGTGTCGTCATGTCAGATTAAACTTCTCATGAGTCCTGTTCATCAAGGCCCCTGCTTAGCTTTTGCAAACTCAGCACTGTACCTTCTTTGATCCAATTGATCCACCTGTAATAGAATCTTCGACCACGTCTACATGAATTAAAAAATGTGCTGTATACATTCATGTATTAGTCGATCTCATGTATAAGTTGAGGGAAGGTTTGGTGGCCAAAATTATGGATTTTGATATGACCTGTAGATAAGTTGGGGGTCATTCTGGGGAAAGTGGAAAACAACAATGCCATCCAGTCATTCAAAAAGGGCAGAAATGGTGCCACGGCAATGAGAGTAGAGGGAGTCAGTGCTTCTTTTAGGTTTTCCTGGGATGGATTCAGCTTTTGCTTCACTACACAGGGAAGGGAATAGTTTCCTTTTTTGATGAGAGCCAAGGTATAACACTCTCATTGATGCATTATTAGTTGACCCAGGTTTGGGGGAATTATTTTTTTGACTAAAATTTCTAGACTTATACATGAGTGGCTATGGTATTGACCTGCCAGCACTGACTGTCTTTATAATGTACAGTGACCTCTGGTAAATATCTGGACTTTTTAGTCCTTAACACTCCAGAGTGTTCTCATAATTTGCTGCCATGTGGATACCTGGTTTGGGTTCCATTTGGCCAGATGCATTGTCCATATGCACAGCAGCACCACTGTCACTTCTCCCCTTCACTGTCACTCTACTGCTTCCTTATTAATCACAGTGGTGCCCTATTCAGACCTCAGCAGATGCAACCACAAAAGCCAGGCTCTTGCAAGAAGCTCCATGGCCAATGAGGAACAGCAACATGAAAAGAAGGGAATGGGCCAGTAGGACTGATGCGATCTCAACCCAGCTGGATATCAATGCAATGTCACAGAAGTTTCAAAGATTATTGGATTCTATGCCCACAGTGGTTGTGGCCAACATCATGGTCATAAAATAATAAAATCCTAGAGCTGTAAGAGGCCACAAGGTCAAACTCCCTGCCATGCAGGAACACACCATCAAAACACTTCTAACAAGCAGCTATCTAACTTCTGTTTAAAAATCTTCAGAGAAGGAGACTCCACCACATTTCAAGGCAATGTATTCCACAGCTAAATAGCTCTTATGACCATGAAGTGTTTCCTAATGTTTGAGTGGAATGTCTTTCCTGTTGTAGTTCAGCCCATTGTTTAATTTAACTGATTTCTGGAATGTTTAATTGCCTCTATGCCTGTCTATATATGTTGTATGTCAATGGCATTGAATGTTTGCCTGTATATGTGCATTGTGATCTGCCCTGAGTCCTTTGCGGGGTGAGAAGGGAGGAATATAAATGACATAAATAAATAAATGGTTGATACCGATGTAAATGAGGAAGTGGATCATGGGAACTCTGGGCCTACGAGCCAACATGAGATCTTAAATCCTAAAAATGATCAGTCTGTGTCTCTAGCAGTTAGTGAAGGTCATGTTCCAGAGAGGTGCCAAGATGGTGCGGAAGAGAAATTCTCTAGGGAAACGAGTTCAGAAGCTGAAATCCCAGGTGGAATGAATAATTTGTTGTAAGATAATGAGTTGGTTTATAGGAGATTCAGTTTTTGTAAACTGCTCAACAGACTCTCCGAAGGTCATAACACTTGTTAGAGAAAAGACCTGTATCAAGAAGTCATGGGAGAAGGCATGATTTAATGTATATATTAGAGAGGCCAGGGGGATTTTCCAGCCAGTCTGGTCAATGTTGGTAACTGAGTCAACAGCTCTTGCCAAGTCCTAGTCAAGCTTTCTGAGGGAATTCTAGTTCCATACCTTTGCTCCTGTTTCATGCTTCCAAGTTTGAAGAATTGTTCCTGGATTTTTGTATTGGATTCTACGCTGCCTTGTACTTCCTGGTTTTCTTGTATTCCTGTGCTGGATGTCCTGTTGTTTTGGGATTTTGGATTACCTTATACATATAGACTTTCACGTTTTTACTATTTTTGCTACAGTGCTTTTTATATTATCTTCAATAAACTGCTTTGCTGATTTAACTTGATCATACTAGAGAATGAATCTACTTTAAATCCAGTCTCTGCCTCCTGCAGAATTCTGGGGTTTGTAGTTTAGGGACGAGCCTTTAACAGACTCACTAAACTACAAACCCCAGATATCTACAGGAGGCAGAAATTGGATTTAAAGTGGATTCATTCTCTAGTGTGATGAGACCTTTGGATTGGAGTGGTGTTTAAGTACAGAGGTATTTCTGGCCTGGAGTGCAACATTTCCTGCAATTTGAATCCATTGCTCTATGTCCTAGTTTCTAGAGTAGCAGAAAATAATCCTGTCCTCTCCTCAATCTGACATCCTTTCAAATATATGAACATGGATAAGATGTCCCCTCTCAGCCTTCTCTTCTCCAACCTGGGCTGGTCCGGAGCATAAAGCAGCCAGTGCAGACATTCCTGTTTTTCCACTGCTTTTTCCTGCAGCATTGTCTTTTCCAATGAATCATGTAATATCACACCATGCCCAAGGTAGAATAGCCTCATTTTTGTATTTTTTTGTCCTAATTTGCTTCCAGACCCATTTATTTGCATTTTTGTTGTCTATGGTGCTTTATGTCACTGTGCTGTTCTAAAATTATGTGGACGGAGCAAGTGGCCCACCCACATAACCCCAAAAGACCCCGGTAGGAATAAGAGAGTCCAGCTATCACATTTCTGGGATGACTGAGAGGGAGACACTTACATCAAGAAGGCATTTCATTTTGGCTTGCTTTCCCTATCCAGAAGTCAATCTATGAAGAGAAATCTTTTGCCCTCATCTCCAGTTACGGTTCTCGTTTGAGGAATGTCTGGTGCGCTTCCTGAGAAGAGACAGGCAATCCTAACTTCTAGCCATTACCTTTTCTCCCATCCTTTGGCTCAGGAATGTGATGCTTCATTTGCAAGGCTATCTATAAACACTTCCAGATTTGGCATACCATGGTAGGGGATAAACAATGGTGAATAGGTGTGTGATGTATTATTTCCTGTAACTGTAGCAAGTCTCTTTCGATAATTAACCTTCTTGGGAATAGAATCTGAATATAATGAAAGAAAGTTAAAGCTACCATCTCTCAGAAATTCAGCATAACAATTTTCCTAACAAGGTGTGTTAAACAGGATTAGGTAATGTGTTTTTGTCTGGAGCTGATGAGAGATTCTGGAGTCCAACAACATCTTTCAAACAAGTGTTTCTCAAGCTTATTTATTTTCTATGTAAAAGAAAGAACTGCTAAAGAAGGATAGAATCAGAAATGATAATTGAAAGAGAACACAAATGCCATCTAATCCAGCTCCTCACAAAGAAGGAACACACAACGAAACCCTTCCCCAAATACTACCATCTGCAAGATAGGTTCTGTAAGCTTGTTCTTAAGTTGAATTTGTTTGTACGTCAGAACAGGTACATTTTAAGTGTAAATCCAGCTATCTATCTATCTATCTATATCTATATCATCTATATCTATTTCTATAGGAGCCCCCAGTGATGCAGTGGGTTAAATCCTCGTGCTGGCCAGATTGCTGACTGACAGGTCAGCAGTTTGAATCTAGGAGAGCAGGTTAAGCTCCCTCTGTCAGCTCCAGCTTCTCATGCGGGGACATGAGAGAAGCCTCCCACAAGGATGGTAAAACATCAAAAAAAGTGGGCGTCCTCAGGCAACATCCTTTCAGATAGGTAATCCTCTCACACCAGAAATGACTTGCAGTTTCTCAAGTCGCTCCAGAAAAAAAATCTATATCTGTAATAACTGGATATTGAAAAATTTGGCTTGTTGTGGAAACAAGGATTGGTGATAACCCCTCAGCTAAGTCACCGTTCCCCTGATAACTCTTCCAGGAGTGAATTTACATTCCAAGGGGTAGATTCCTCTCACTTCCTATTATCTCACCCCAGTGGCACAATGGGTTAAACTCTTGTGCTGGCAGGACTGCTGACCAAAAGGATGGCAGTTCAAATCCAGGGAGTAAGGTCAACTCCATCTGTTAGCTCCAGCTTCTCATGGGGGGACATGAGAGAAGTCTTCCATAGGGTGGCAAAACATCTGGGTGTCCCCGGGCAACTTCTTTGCAGACATCCAATTCTCTCACACAGAAGTGACTTGCAGTTTCTCAAGTCGCTCCTGACATGGAAAAAAAACCCCTATTATTAACTATGAGTTGTTTGTAAGTCAGATGTTTGTAAATCAGGGATTGTCTGTATTCAAGCAGAATCCTTTTCTTATTTGAATCTCGTCTCTTGAATAGTAGAAAACAAATGTATTTATTTATTGTTCATATATTGCTTTCCAGAGATGCAGCATAGTCTAATTATGGTTTGTGTGTTGGACCATGACTCTAGAAACCAGGGTTCACATCCCTGCTTGGACAAGGAAACCCACTGCATGACCTTGGGCACATTCTCAGCTGCAGAGGAAGGAAAAAGACATTCTTTCTTTGAATAAATCTTGCCAAGAAAAAAACATGATGGGCTCACCTTATGTTGGAAACTATATGAAATGAAATATACCTTCTGTTTTCATATTTCTAGTATTGCAAAAGGTGAAACTTGAGTTGTTCACACCTAGTAGGTTTACATTCTTTTGAGAACTTTATGTTTACATTCCCTTGAAAAATTTATGTGTCCCTTTCTAAATGCTCAACTGCCTGCAATGCTAGAAATTTGGGGAAATTTAAAAAGGATTCCTTTTTGGAGAGGCAATGACTACGTTTTGGCCTCACTTCTATAGAGCCCGAGGCACCCCCATCCTGGTAACCCTCTGAGCATAATTATTTTCACAATGCTTCCTGGTATCCACCACCATGAGGCGGCCCTGCTTCCTGGTATCTTGTGGGCATGTGCTACCCATATCACTCCTTTGGAAGCTCGAGATTTTCCAAGCCTTGTCACCTGTACTAGATGAAGAATGGATGGAGTACGGGGGGCTGCCTTTGAATATGGCCCGGAATCTTCAACTAGTCCAATGGGCAGCAGCCAGATTTCTAACTGGGGTGGCATACAGGGAGCATACTACTCTGTTACGTCAGCTCCACTGACTGCCAGCCTGCTACTGAGTGCAATTCAAATTGTTGATCTTGGCCTATAAAGTCCTATACGGTTCGGGTCCAACTTACCTGTCTGAACTTATTTCCCTCTATGAGCCTACAAGAGCTTTAAGATTGGCTGTGGAGGCCCTCTCTGTCCTAATATCTTCACAAGGGCAATTTGTTGGGATGAGAGACAGGGCCTTCTCAGTGGTGGCCCCTCAGCTGTGGAGCTTCCTCTCCAATGACATCAGGCATCCCTCCTGATTTTTATATAGAGACTTAAGACCTGGATTTTTACGCAACCATTTGGTGAATAGGAAACTATGGAATGAGACTTGAACAGCTTGTATTGTCGTAGGCTTTCATGGCCGGAAACTGGGTTGTTGTAGGTTTTTCAGGCTGTATGGCCATGTTCTAGAAGCATTCCCTCATGACGTTTGACCTGCATGTATGGCAGGCATCCTCAGAGGTTGTGAGGTCTGACCTCACAATCTCTGAAGATGCTTGCAATATATGCAGGCGAAACATCAGGAGGGAATGCTTCTTGAACATGGCCATACAGCCCGGAAAACCTACAACAACCCATTTAACAGCTTGAATAATGGACTATGGATTTTGGAAAACAATTCATACATGTGGTTTTTAATCTGTTTGATAGATTGTTATGTGTTTAAATTGTTTATATGCTTAGATTGTTTATATTTTATGAGATGCGTTTATTGTTTACCCGTGCGGCATTGAATTTTTGCCAAATTTGTAAACCGTCTTGGGTCCCCTCTTGGGTTGAGAAAGGCAGGGTAGAAATGAAGTAAATAAATAAATAAATAATAGAGTAGATAATCCATGGGCATAGTAGTGGTATGTCCAAAGTCCTGTACACATAATTGGTCTATGGAATTGCTCTGCCCGTCTACTCTGGTTATACAACAAAGACAGTGCTTACCAAAGAGTCCCAGCTCTTTCCAAATGCTGTACAACCAATAGAGATGACTGGAATGTGTTCTGCTTATGGACTTAAACTGTTTAGATACTTCCCACCATCCTCCAACTGGTATACATAAACATAATAAAGCATTTCAAAATGGCAATCAAGCATAAAATATCAAAACCTACAAGCTCATAAAAAGGCGGTTGCCATTGAATAAACCAAGCAACACACAGAGCGTATCAAGAGCCAAAATCTATCCAAATAAGTAGGTTTTTAACAACTGTTCTCAAAAGGTCATAATAAAACTACTTCTGACCCACATCAACAGGAACATCAGTCCAAAGTTCTGGAAACCTGAAGCATGTGATTGATTTTATTTATTTATGTTTACTTTGGTTGGAAACAGGCATGTAGCCGGGGGGGGGGCTTAGGGGGCTTCAGCCCCCCCCCTCTGAAATTCTCAGGGTGGTCCACGAGAAGGCCTTACTGGTACATTATTTAAACTGTTATGTTTATTCATATCATGATCTGATCACCATGCTCATTATATCCCACATTCATGGGGTTATTGGGATAACAATACAAAAGGTTTGGTAGGGTAGTCCCTCTCTTACTCAGACTCAGCCCCTCCCGAATCAAACTCAGCCCTCCCCGAATCAAAATCCTGGCTACGGCCCTGGTTGAAATCTTGTTGTGGACTTATATCTTCTTAAGCGGAGCTACTTCTACAGGAATAAGAATTGTTCTATAAATTTCATAATATCCATATCCAGTACAAAGCTAATGTAATATTACTATGTAAGGGAGTCAGCAAAGTGACTGATATGTATTTGTACAATTGTACTGACACAGAACCTTGCTACATTAGACCTTAGGCAAAAACAAACTGCTGCAGTCCTTCCTAGCTTTCTATTCTTCCGATTTTCCTGCTTCTTGTCAGGGAGTTGGACTGGATGGCCTATGAGGTCTCTTCCAACTCTATGATTCTATGATTCCTCAGTAATGAGTTTTGCCATCCTGGCCATATTCTGATTTTGCTGACCCGTGAGTTCCAGTTTTCATCTCTGAAATGTCAGAAAGTATGCCGAAGGTGACAACTCATTTGGAAAATTTAGTTCCCATTTAAAAGGCTTGGCTGCCTCTGTATTGGAGATTTATTCTCTCTCTAATGAGATGAAGGTTTGACATGCTGGCAGTAAAGGAGGCATGAGTGGGAAGCCAAGCCAACTGGCATTTGTACCTTGAACTTCAACATAGGCATGAAATGCACACAATGGAATTTAATCAGTTCCAGCTTGCCACCACTAAATCTCTTGGACCTGAAACCTGGAGGGAATGTGAAGGCAAAGGGGGCTGGGATCTCTGACATTTTTATGTTGATGAAACCTTGCAGACACCCTCTTTCCCTTTTGGGAACGTGACCTAACACACAAATGCACCAGAACTATGGTACATGTAAAGTCTGTAAATGGACAAGACTTTAAAAATTAGTTACCAGCTGGAACAATCTGGAGGTTATTTTCTCAACAGAATTTCCCAGGTCACCAATAGGAAAAAATAAATAAATCAGAGATAACTTTTGTTCTCACTGGATTTTTCTGAGCAAATATTGTTACATCAACCAGTTTTGCAACAGCCAACGGTTACTTTGATTCCCTGAAGATGTCCATTCTAAGGCCACAGCTGTTATAGCATTGATTAAGCAAATCATATATGTTGCTTTTCAACATGCAAACTCTGCAGTAGCAAAAAACAAAAGTAATCACAGCTTAATATATGCTATTAATATGGTAGTTTAGAAAAACCTTTAAGTTAAAATTTTGTAAACTGACAGGAAGACACACATTTCTAGTAAGAAGGGTGAGACAAGCAGTTGTCAAATATTTGGAGATGCTTATATACCAAGCATGGGCCAACCTAGGCCCAGGGGCTGGATGCGGCCTCCTGGGGACTTATCTCAGGCCTTCCATTTTCCCTGTCCTCTTGGCATAAGAACGTGGCAGCCCACCACATCCTTAAGCAGAAAGGGAAGGAGAGGATAGCATGCAGCAACTGAGAGCCCTCTGGAAGGCTCTCAGCCACCGTGTGTCTTTCTTCCCACGACATAAGGATGGTGGAAGCAGCTCCGTCCTTATGCTGGAAGGACAACCCAATGAAGGCACGCAGTGGTTGAGAGCCCTCTGGAGCACTCTCATGCATTGCCCGTCTTGCCCTCCTCCTGGAATAATGCCGAAAGGACAGTCCAAAGATTGGAGGAAGAGAATCCGGGCTGTCGCTTCATGTCTCATTTTCCTCCCGATGTAAGGATGGGGTGAGCAGCCCGATCCTTATGTCAGGAGGACAACCTGAGGAGGCCCAGCCCCTCTCGCAGGCTCTCCCTTCTTCAGTGCCCATTCCACCCAGTGTGTGCGCAGCCACCCTCTTAGCCCGGCTTGGCCCTTCCAGCTTGGTGCACAATGCGACCCCAAGGCAAAAAGGTTTGCCCATGCCCGATCTATACTATAGAATTTATGCCGTTTGAGACCACCATGACTGAATGCTATGGAATCATGGGAGCTGTCGTTTTACAAGTTCTTTAGCCTTCTCTGCCAAGGGCTGCTAATGCCTCACCAAACTACAAATCCCGGAATTCCATATTATTTAAGGCAGTGGTTCCCAATGGTCTGCAAGCAGGGCCGTAGCCAGGATTTTGATGGTTTTGAGACTGGAGGGTCTACCATCCCAGTGGTCTGGTGATCAGATCATGATATGAACTAAAAATATGGTCCTTTTCGCGGACCACCCTGAGCGCCCCTTAGCACCAAGAACTAAAATATGGTCCGCGCCTCACATTGTTGCAACGAGAGTGACTGCTATCACAAAACCCTTTTATAGTGCCAAGGCTAATTAAATGTGGTTTTCTGTGAGTGAGCAGATGGCGACTACTGGATGGCATGTGTTGTGTATCAGAAACTAGAGCTGATGTGATCTATCCAATGCAATTTTCTGAGTTAGCACCCCATATAACCACACCAAATCTAAAGTTGACCAAAAACCAATTCGTAACTCTTTTGTTACTAGTGTTGGAGAGTGGTCCTTGTTCAAAGTGGTCCCTGGTCAAAAAAGGTTGGGAACCACTGCTTTAAGGTGACAATGCTGTGTTTTCTCATGATGTTAAGAAATGTGCCAGTTCTATGCTTCTTCCCTCCATTCCCACCCTGAAACAAAATGGGAAATAAGAAAAAGTTCTGGCTTTGCAAAATGTTGAAGCCCTCTCATACATCAAATTGCCTTGTAAAGCCATGGTTTTAAATGGGATTTAGGATGTACAGTTTACATTCTTGGGAGGTTCTTAGATGGGAACAGAAGGGTCTTGGGTGGTCAACTGACAAGATTACAGCGAATGCTGCATTGACGGACATTGAAGAAGCAGTGACGCTCGTATTTAATCCTTTGTCAGATCAGATCAGCCAGGGTTTTGCAATACTATTTAACATAACATTTTCTTCCTGAGTAAAGCTCAAATTCACAGACTGTCTCTACATTAAGCTTCATTATCCAGCCTGAATCTAACTGTTAGTTTTTAATAAAGTAGAGATATTGATCCAATCTGATTCACCTAAATATCATCTGATAAAAAGTTTGAGACACCATGACTGAATCCTATGGAATCATGGGAGCTGTCGTTTTACACAACTTGGTGAGCAATCTGACTGCCGCTTGCTGGATCAGCTGAACCTTCTGAACAATCTTCAAAGGCAAAACCACATAGAGCACATTGCAGTAATCTATACAAGGTGTATAGATTATAGGATGTATAGATGTATAGGAGTCCCCGGTGGTGCAGTGGGTTAAAGCGCTGAGATGCTGAACTTGCAGACCAAAAGGTTGCAGGTTCAAATTCGGGGAGCAGCATGAGTTCCCGCTGTTGGCTACCAGTTTGAAAACATGCAAATATGAGTAGATCAAGAGGTACTGCTCCGGCAGGAAGGTAACGGCTCCCCAGTCAGCCATGCCTCGGCCTCATGACCTTGGAGGTGTCTACGGACAATGCTGGCTTTTCAGCTTAGAAATTGAGATGAGCACCAACCACCAGAGTCGGACACGACTGGATTTAATGTCAGGGGAAAATCTTTACCTTTACCTATACAATATGTAACCAGAGCGTGGACCACTGTGGCCGAGACTGACCTCCCAAGGTACGGGTGCAGCTGGTGCACAAGTTTTAATTGTGCAAAAGCTCCCCTGGCCACCACTGAAACCTGAGATTCTAGGCTCAGTGATGAGACCAGTATCACTCCCAAACTGCAAACCTGTGCCTTCAGTGAAACCCATAAAACACAGGCTGTGACCCTATGCCCTGTTCAGCCTTTCGACTAACCAGGAGGACCTCTGTCTTGTCTGGATTCAATTTCACTCTTATCCAGACTGTTACAGCTGCCAAGCACTAGTTCAGAACCTGAACAGCCTCCTTAGTAGCAAGTGGAAAGGCGTGATAAAGTTGAACATCATCTGCGTATAGCTGACATCAATAAAAGCAGCAAATCAATAATGAAGAGTATCAGCAGTGGAATTCCCTGCCCTGGAGTATGGTGGAGGCACCTACTTTGGAAGCTTTTATACAGAGGCTGGATGGCCATCTGTCAGGGGTGCTTTGGATGCAATTTTCCTGCTTCTTGGCAGGGGGTTGGACTGGATGGCCCATGAAGTCTTTTCCAACTCTATGATTCTATGATTCTATCCTTCGACAGGGCTATTTTACACACATTTGGAGGTAATTTTACATTGCTATGTAAAAAGTATGCCTCTAATAAGATAACTAAAGCTAGTCTCTAAAATTTCCCAAAATTCCCACTATTAATAAGTGGTGATAAGATTTTCATGTACAAGTAGTTGGCCCAAAGGGACTTGTTCTTTGGGGACTGTGATGATTTAAACCAGACTTTTCAAGTAGGGACTGGAAACCCACTAGGGATACTGAAGCCTGGAGTAGCAATGGAATTTCCCTTAGGAATGCAGAAAGGCTCTCCAGTTTGGAGCTGGATCCATCTTTTTCCACTCTCTTTGGCTCCTGCTAATCTTTATGGAGCTTACGTTCCATTCATCATATTTATAACTGGGCTTTAGGGCAAGGGATTAGAACCAGGGGTACTGGGAATTGTTCATGCAAAGGCTCTGCTTATCTTCACCAACAGAATGGTCCTTCTGTTGCATCCACATAACTTCCTTATCACTGTTTTACATGCATTCAGATTGCAAATCCTGATCCCTGGCTGTTCCTATCCGTCAGGGACAGCTGGTTGCAACTTTTTGAGTTTGGAAAGTTACTTTTAAAAAAAGGAATTAGCTCCCACTGAGAATTACAGTGTTTCTATTTATTGTTTTGACATTTATAAAAGAACTGCTTGCTTTTTTTAGAACAAAGGGGGTTACTTTTCACCCCCCGAAATTCTCAGGGTGGTCATGTTGCATTTTTAAACTTATGAGGAGAGATCCCAAATTAATGCTACAAAAGGTTTGCTGGGATTGACCCTCTTTCCACCCAGTCACAAATAGTATAAATCCAGTGAAAATGCCTACTTAAAATAGGTGACTTTTATATTTAAAAATCTTATGTTATATTGAAAGCTTTATGTCAAAGTATCAAGAAAATGATTTAATTCCAACTTGTTATGTTACATCTGATGTTACTTTGTTACAACCTAAGATTCACAGAGTTGGAAGAGACTTCAAGAGCCATCCAGTCAGTCCACTCCATTCTGTCACACAGGGCCACTGTCAAGGATACATCATTGAAGCACTCCTGACAGATGGCCATCCAACCTCTCTTTTAAAAAATTCCAGAGAATGTGATCCCACCACACTCCAAGGCAGCATTTTCCACTCCTGAACAGCTTGTACCATCAGGAAGTTCTTTCTAAGGTTTAGATACATTCTCTTTTGCTGTAGTTTCAATCCATTCCTCAATAACCTGGTTTCTGAAGCAGCAAAATAATATTTGGTTCATCTTCAATATGACATCCTTCTAAATATCTAAGCATGGCTATCGTCATCTCTTAACCTTTCCTTCTCCGGGCCAAACATTCCCAGCTCCCTAAGCTGCTCCTTCTCACCTCGAATGTAACATACAGCAGATAATAATATTAGCAGGACTTATGCCCAGTAGTTACAAGTTCAGAAAATTAATTTACAATCTCACTAACTGCTGGGGTTTCACGTTTATGGTCATTGAACACTTGTGCCAGCGAGACTGAAGACCAACAGGTCGGAGGTTTGAATCCTGCCAGAGCACGGATGAGCTCAAACTATCAACCTTTTGGTTGGGAAAGATCTATTGCTACTGGTGCTTGATTAGCTAAAGCCCAGACTTTTTGCCTTCAACCTGTCTATGACTTGTTTGGTCTTCAGAGCTTGGCATGCAGGGCCCCAAACCTGTGGTTCTTGTGGAGCTGAAATTACAACCATATGTAAACTACAGCTGATGCAGCCTATCCAATGCAGTTTTATGGATCAGCATTCCAAATAACAACATGAACAGGCCTAAAAACCAAAACACCAACGAAATTTTTTGTTTGTTTGTTGGGCTATGTAATGCTTGGGTTGGATGCATTAGCCATAATGTATATTACCTATAGGGTGTTCCATAGTGGTTTACTCTTGAGTTGGATGCATACCATAGAACAGCATTAGAGCCCATATATATTTCCATTTGTGGGGCTCTCTAGGCCAATGAGTGCTAATGTATGGTAAGCATGGGCATGAAGCATACCATAAAATAGCATTGAAAGAGATTAAAAAGGCCACAAATACTTCCAGGAGGAATATCTTTGGTAGCATGACACCATAGATATTGAGTCCAGGGATAAGGGGATCATGTTAGATATCCACTTAATTACTTCTTTTTAATATATTTGTTGAAAAGCAAATAATTCAAACAAAACACTGAACCACTAACTGAACCTAACCTTTAAAAAAACTATACTGTACAGCTATTGAACACATATAATACTTTACCTCCTGTTCACAACTCACATACAAGAAAGTTAAATTGTACTTCCCAGCCTCCAAATCCAAAATACCTTTATGAAAAATGTCATCTAATCAGTACTAATTAACGTACATAAACATACCTTCTCCCTACTAGATAAGGAAATTAAGTTTAATCTTCAAAGCCTACAAGCATTCTCAGATTTGCCTTCTTCGTGGAAACTAAGAAGAGTTCCCAGACATTTAAACATTATCTAAAGACTTCTCTTTCATCATATTGGATGATTTATCTTTTTCTGCCATCTCGAACATCTTCAAAATTCATTCTGCTTTTGTTGGCAATTCCATAATCTCCCATTTCTGAGCCTAAAACAGCCTTGTTGGCAGGACGATGTAATGCATAAATTTGAAGTTCAAGTCTTTGATTTGATCATTGAGCAGTCCCAACAGAAACAGCCCTGGTTCCAAGTTGACTTCAATCTTTAAAATATCTTGCATTTATGACCTTTTTATTTAGATACGCTTTGGCCAAAGAAATGGATGCCGTGGAAGGTTTTTTTTTTTAAAAAAATGCTTTAGAACTATTTTAAACTAGAGCTGTTTTTACTAGGGTATTTATTAACAATTAACCAAAGAAACTAAATCTTGCTAAACTTTTTTACTATTGTAACTTTATAGATATACAGTATGTGTATCTTTGAGATCAATATCCATGGTTTCATTTATCTGTCAGACAAAGTACCGTATATACTCGAGTATAAGCCGACCAACCGAATATAAGCCGAGGGAATATAAGCCGTTGGGAAAATTTATTGACTCGAGTATAAGCTGGGGGTGGAAAATGAAGCAGCTAATGATAAATTTCAAAAATAAAAATAGATACCAATAAAATTACATTAATTGAGGCATCAGTAGGCAGGCATGTAGCCAGGGGGGGGGGCTAAGGGGGCTTCAGCCCCCCCCAAATTCTCAGGGTGGTCCGCAGAAAGGCCTTACTGGTACATTATTTAAACTGTTATGTTTATTCATATCATGATCTGATCACCATGCTCATTATATCCCACATTAATGGGGTTATTGGGATAACAATACAAAAGGTTTGCTAGGGTAGACCCTCTTTCCACCCAGTCTCAGCCCCCTGAACCAATCAAAATCAAAATCCTGTCCTAGCCCTGTCAGTAGGTTAAATGTTTTTGAATATTTACTGTATATCAAACAAAAACAGTAAACTAGCTCTTTAAAATTATGTAGAAAAGGAGGGTTTACAATCAAAAACAATAAACTAGGTATCAACAAAACAATAACATAACAATAATAATTTATTTGTACCCCATCCTATCTCCCCATGGGGACTCAGGGTGGCTTCCAACATAGTAAGAGGCTAACATTCAATGCCTATATAAACAAAAAAACCATTAAAAGACAATAGTAAATATTGTCCAATAAGTTAAAATAAACAGTTGCCAATAATTATCATTAAAAGCAATTAAAAAACCAGCTGAGCTAAAGTTTCATATCAGTTCCTTTTCGCTTTCTCTCAGTCTTCTCCTATTGATGCAGCCTAAAACGGACCTCTAAAGATCATCTAGTCCAACCCCCTTAATTCTGCCTTCATGCAGGGAAAGCACAATCAAAGCATTCCCAACAGATGAGGTCCACCCAGGCTTAATAATCTTAAAATTAATAATAACAGAGTTGGAAGGGACCTCTACCCCCTTCATTCTGCCTTCACGCAGGGAAAGCACAATTAAAGCACCCCCAATAGATTATGTCCATCCAGGTTTAATAATATTAAAATTAATAATATCAGAGTTGGAAGGGACCTCTAAAGAACATCTAGAGATTCTAGACCAAGGGCCGTCTGCCTTCATCCTTCCCTTCTCACTTCTTTCCTTCCTTACTTACTTCCCTCCATCCCTTCCTCGCTTCTTTTCCTAACTTCTTTTTCCTCCCTCCCTCCTTCACTTCCTCAACCCCTACCTTCTTCCTTCCTTCCTTCCTTCCCTCCATCCCTTCCTCTGTTTCTCCTCCCTCGCTTCCTCTTTCCCATCTACCTTCTTTCCTGGCCCTGGTAAGGTGGCAGAGTCCCTGCTGCCTGCCTGGCTTCTAGGCATGGTTTAGAACCCAAAAATAGGAAATCAGAAATCTAATGGGGGGCGGGGGGATTTTTTTTTGATTAGTAAAAGAAAGACTTACAAAAAAATTTCCAAGAATTTCTAAAATGTAACTTAATTACTAACGAAATTCATTAGTAGTTCGTATGCCAGCGCATGCGCATTTTCAGATGAGTTTGTTTACAACTCCCAGAAATCCTAACAGCTGGTAAATTGGCTGGGATTTCTGGGAGTTGTAGGCCAAAACTTGAATAAATCACACTGAATTCTAGATGGGACTCTCCAAATAGGAAGGAGGGAGGGAAGGAGGGAGGGAGGGGGTATTCTATTCTTGGAAGCAGCAAAAAAGGAGGAGGAGCCCCCTCGCTCCTCGCTGCCTCTCTCTCACCCCGATCCTGAGGGAGCGAGGGCCCAAGTTTGCCCAGGCTGAGAGGAAAAGGAAGAGGCCTGAGGCTGTGAGGAATGGTGGGAGTTGAAGTCCAAAACACCTACCTGGAGGGCTGCTGTTGGCCCGTGTGCTGGGGCAAGACAGAGCAACGGGGAAGAGAAGGGAGGGGGGAGAAGCCAGCAGGAAAGAGGAGGGGGCAGAGAAGCATCTGAGAGAGTGCAGGGAGAGAGAGGAGGAGAAGCGTGTGTGTGTGAAGTTGGCCCCTGCGGTGGGGCAAGACAGAGCAACGGGGAAGAGAAGGGAGGGGGGGGAAGCGTGGAGGACTACACTTTCCAGAATGCATTGCCTAGCAGCAGCGTCACTTCCAGTTCCCCATAGAAATGCGGGAAAAGAAGAAGCTGAATGAAGGTGGGAAGGAAATGAGGGGGAGAAGACAGGGAGAAGTGAGTACGTAGTACAATAATTAAGAATTTATTATGATCATAACGCAAATTGTTGGCCTCAAGGACCGTAAAAGAAAGTCTACTTCCTGGTTAGCTGCCGTGATGCGTATAAACTAGAAAGTCCCATTACATACGAATCACTTACGAATCCTTTTAATTTTCATAACTTTTTTCTCATGCCTACTGGCTTCCATCGCAAGGCAGCCCCACGAGAAAAGGGAGAAACATAGGCGCACTTTCCTCCTTGCTCGTCTTGCCACATTCGCGCCTCTGTTTCTCCTGTCATTGTGCACGTGCCCTCTGCTCTCCGTGCAACAACCCAGCTGGGTTGCTGTTTGAAAGAAGGCAGGGTGTGCGCATGGTGGCAGAAGGAGAAATGGAGGCACGCGTGGCAAGACAAGCAGGGAGGGAGGCGGGTGCCTCTGTTTCTCCTTCTGCTGCCACGTGCACGCCCTGTCTTCTCTCAAACAGCAACCCAGCCGGGTTGCTGCGCAGATAGCAGAGGGCACGTGTGCGGTGACAGAAGGAGAAACGGAGGTGCGCACCTCCCTTCCTGCTTGTCTTGCCACGCGTGGGCCTCCATTTCTCCTTTTAGCTGCAACCTGGCAGAGGAGGAGGCTGCTGAAGTAAAGACAAGACTAGGCGGCAGAAGAATAGGTGGCGGCGGCGGCAACAGAGCCCGCCACTGCTTGGCTTTAATATAAGCCGAGGGGGGATTTTGTCAGCCCATAAAAAGGGCTGAAAAACTCGGCTTATATTCGAGTATATACGGTATATCGTCTTGCATTACTCTACAACAGTGTTTCTCAATCTTTCTAATGCCGCAACCCCTTAAAACAGTTCCTCATGTGGTGACCCCCAACCATAACATTATTTTCATTGCTACTTCATAACTGTAATTTTGCTACTGGTATGAATTGTAATGAAAATATCTGCTATACAGGATGTATTTTCATTCACTGGACCAAATTTACCACAAATACGCAATACACCCTAATTTGAATACTGAAGTGGGGTTTTTTTGGGGGGATTGATTTTGTCATTTGAGGGTAGTAGTTGCTGGGTTTTATAGTTCACCTACAATCAAAGCGCATTCTGAATTCCACCAACGATGGAATTGAATTAAACTCGGCAAACATAACTCCCATGACCAACAGAAAATACTGGAAGGGTTTGGTGGGCACTGACCTTGAGTTTGGGAGTTGTAGTTCACCTACATCCAGAGATCACTGTGGACTCAAACTATGATGGATCTGGGCCAAACTTGGCTCAAATACTCAATATGCCCAAATGTGAACACAGATAGAATTTGTGGAAAATAGATCTTGACATGTGGGAGTTGTAGTAGATGGGATTTATAGTTCACCTACAATCAAAGAGAATTCTGAACCTCACCAATGATAGAATTGGGCCAAACTTCCCACACAGAACCCCCATGACCAACAGAAAATACTGTGTTTTCTGATGGTCTTTGGTGACCACTCTGACATCCCCTCCTGAACCCCACAGGTTGAGAAATACTACTCTATAATGTTCTTCAGCCTGAATGCCTTGTTTTCAATTGGATTCACTATTATTCATGGTTTTTGTATTCAAGCAAAGTCTGATAATGTATCCCCTGTGGACATAGATGCTGTACTGTATTTCAGTTTGATCTCTGTTGTGTCAGCTGCCATGGGCTTATACTGGGAGAAAAGTAGAATATGGAATAAATACAAACAGACATGATAAATCTATCATTGTAAAAATTGAAGATGCACTCCTCTCTCCCCTGAGCCTTCCAGAGAAGAGCCCTGAATGATGTCAAGCAAACATGCCGGAGCCTTTGGCAGGATGCACTGATAAATGACATGCCTTTTCAGGGTGGCACATTCTTTGCCTTCGAGGCAAAAAGGGAGGTTCAGGCACATATTTCTGCTCTGAAATCACTCCCCTGCAAGCCTGCAATTTCTCGTTCTCTCTGTTCAGGTTCCTTTCTCTAGGTATTATGAGGTAAGCCTTCTGAGAGCTGGAGAAGGGAGAAAGTAGGTGGGCAGCGGTACCAGTGACCTGAGCAATATGATAGTAAGCAATAATGTGCACTGCAGTCATTGTTTCCTTTCCTAGAAATTTGCTTGGAGCTGAAAATCAATGGCTTGTGGGGTCTAACCAGTCCAGGGCCCATCTTTTTGAATTGACTAGGACTGCTCTAGAGAAGGGGACTCAGAATTTGAGGGATTTCTTGTTTTTATTTCTGTACTGCTCTCACTGGTACTTTTTAAAATGAAGGCATAACAAATTTCAGTCATGACATTTCTAAAAATGCCCTTAGCAAGTAACTTCTGAAATTAGAAATCAATGTATTGTCAAAGGTTTTGATGGCCGGAATCGCTGGGTTGTTGTAGGTTTTTCGGGCTGCATGGCCATGTTCTAGAAGCATTCTCTCCTGATGTTTTGCCTGCATCTATGGCAGGTATCCTCAGAGGTTGTAGAAATAATCACTTGCTACACATGTAAAAATAATATCACATTTGGCCATTGAGTTACTTTTAAAATGTAAACACATTCTTTTCAGGTTTTGCCTATCCCATATTGCAGTTGTCACCCTTTGCCACCATTATAGTCAGCCTACCACATTTGCTGGGTTTAGAGCTGCAAAACCACCTCAAATTTGGAAAAAATCATATATTTTTAACAAAAATAACACCTTTCTAGGGATATCTTGGTCTTCCTGTGCAACACTGTAACCGGCTTTAGCATAGCAGGTTAAACCAACAGCTGTAGTCATTCTTGTCAGTTGAAAGGCTGCCAGTTTAAAGCTGGGTCAGGGTGAATTCCTGGCCTTTAGACCAACTTCCGGCTATCTAGCAGTTCGAAAACAAATGAGAATAGATAAATAGTAGAGCTGTTTGATTAAAAAAAAGTTTCAAAACTCATTCCGGATCTACTCATAGATAGTGTTTTGGATTATTTAGACTTTCGAAAAAATTCCAATAAATTTTGAAATTGATTCGGAAGTATTTCCGAAATTCGGAAGTCTTCGGAAGTCTTCAAAAATGGCTTCCGCTTTCAAAAAAAATGGGCAAAAAAATCAGCAGAAGGGAGAGTCAGCTGTTAGCCATCAGCCAATGAGCAATCAGCAATAAAATTCAGAAATGACATCCGAAGTTCGGATTTCAGAATTCCTTTTGGAAGGGCTGCTCTCGAAATTGCTAAAAAAATCAGAAGTATCCAAAAACTTCCAAAATTCGGGAGTATCCGAAATTTTAAAACAGCCCTAATAAATAGGTTCTGCTTTCTTTAAAAAGCAGTGAGCTATTCTGAGGCACCCATAAGGAATGCCAACGATTTGATCCAAAAAAGGAAGAAATTACGTAAGGAGATGGAGCAACAGCACAATCCCCCACCCCGGTGGCCAGAACTGAGCACAACACCTTCCAAGATGCCAAAAGATGGGGAAAGCTGATCTATGCACCTCTTCTCTATGTATAATTATCTGCCTAGTTCTGTATAAAACACCATTGAATGTTTGCCGCATATATATGTTCTGTGATCCACCCTGAGTCCCCTTCGGGGCGAGAAGGGCGGAATATAAATATTGCAAATAAATAAATAAATACATAAATAAATACTCAACCCTTTCGTCTACTTTCTTTCGACCACAGGAATTGCTCCTGAATTCCTTTTGCTCCTCTCCCTCTCTGTGTGACCTTAATGTGACATCACTGGTGTTTGGTTGATGACGTCACCAATAACAGGCCCATCCTAGCAAGGAGCAGAGTGTACACTAGGGAAGAGCTGTGGCAATCACTTTTGCATACATTATGTTTAAAAGACCAGGATTCAGCTTCCCAATCATCTATGAAAACCGCTTGGCTGACTTTGGGAAAGTCTGTCTCAACCTCATAGGAAGGCCATAGTAAACCTTCTCTGTAACAAACTTGACAGAAAATCTTGTGATAGGTTCTCCTTCTGTCAGAAAACAAAAAAAAAGATGTAATGATAGAATAATGCCACAAGAGCACAATAACCAAATAGATCTATACAAGGGGAGCCTTTTTTTTCAAGCTGGAAAAGGAAAATGTTTCAGGGCTGTCCTCTGAGCAGATGTGCTTTGATCCATTTAACAGCCAGTCTGCCTAGATGCCTTCAGGGTCTGTTTGAAGATTAGGATATACACATTTTAAAGAATGGTAGAAAAGTAGGCAGGAAGCTGTCCTCTCAGACAACTGGCAGGTCTAGACAAAAGCCATATTGATCACCAAAGGTATTCGAGCTATTTTTTCAAAAGCCAAACCTTCCACAATGTGCAAAAGCCTCCACGTGGCTGGAGATTTCCAGGTGCTGTTGCTTTTAAAAGTAAATTTCCAAAACCTCCTTTTAAACAAATTGAAACCAAATTCTGAATCAACGACACTCAAATCTATAATAATTTTTCTATGTAAATTGGACTAAGGCATGGGAAATTCACAAGAAATAGGAGGACAGAATCCAGATAACTAAACAAAAATGCAAGCAACAACAGAGATGGCTGGAGACTGAGGTCAAATGATATTATTGGCAGCCTTGGGGTTATGGTCTATAAGCATGTGCCCATTCACATAAGCCATTGAATGGGAATGAAGTGGGTGGATTCATGACTTTATCTTGGCGTGAGTAAACAACCCCTTCCGTTTAAGATCACACAGACAGCCTGGTCTGGTCCCAATTCATTCTTAGTCTTGGCTACAAAGTAAGAGTTGCGGTTGGTGATATCAGAGGAGAAACTATTACATATTAGGCAGCATGTAAGATGCAAAAATAAGAGCTTAAATGTGGCACTCTCAATATCACTTTCTGTTCAAATCCTTGAGTTCTTTTTCAGCCTATAGCAGACAGGTGGATAAAATCCAGTGCATGGATCACTTGTGGTCCTTAGGAGCATTTCTGTGACCTTCAAGGCCTTCAGAATTAGAGAATATTTCTAGCACAATTGGAACCCCAAATGAAATTTATACAAAAATTATTTGTATCTTTTTTCTGCATATATTAAGTTTTTATTAAGAATAAAAGTTGCTCCAAAAAAGAAGGGAGCAAGATAGGAAGGGGTATTGTGTTTATCAAGATATGAGATATCTAGATTATAGAAAAAGGTTGGGAACAATGTGTTGAGGAAAGTAGGAAACGAGAGAAAAAGAAAGAAAGAAGGGGTACTTGTACTTCCAAACCGCTCAATTCAACTATCTTCATATCCTGTCAGTCGTCCGTTTCCTATTATTTCATTCTTTGAGTTTCTTTTATGGCTTATGAATGTGGATTTTTGTATTTTCCTTTTTTAAAAAAATCCAGAATTTTCCCCCAGTCCGTTGTATGTGTTTTAACATTATTTTGTGACATTTTTTTGAGTGAGTAGGTCCATATTCATAATGTCCAGGGTTTTCAGGGTCCAATGTTCTAAGGTAGGTGTTTCATGGGATTTCCGTAGCTGGGCCAGATTTATTCTCGCTGCTATTATTAAATAGAGGAAAATCTTATTTGTATTTTTGTCCATATCGAAATTCGTGATACCTAGTAACAAAATATTCTGCTTTAAAACTTGAATTTTATTTGCTAAATTAATTCTATTTTTTATAGATCTGGTGCCAGAAAGACTTGACTTTCTTGCATTTCCACCACATATGTATAAAGTCACCTGTGTGTTTCCCACACTTCCAACATTTCTCATCAATTCTTCCTTTGTTGAGCTTATAAAGTTTTTCCGGTGTTGAGTACCATCTATAAAACATTTCCTGGTTCCAATATTACCAAATTAAAGAGAACTTCGAAATAGACAAAAAACTAGGGTTTGAGGTGGAGGAATCCTTTTGGGATAAAATACTAAAAATTGATACAAAACTAATTAGTAGAATATACTAGCAGATGCTTATGTGGCCTACAGAAGAGAAACAGGTGAACGAGACCATGATAATATGGGCCAAAGATACAGGTTGCTCGATAAGTATATCGGGATGGGAAGAGATCTGTACAAATAAACTAAAATACACACATTCAACTGAATTTAAAGAAAACTGGTACAAAATGTTTTATATATATATATATATATATATATATATAAACACACACACACTGTATATAATATATATATATATATATATTTGTATCAAAATGCCAGCAATGTAATCACCAGCAATTTTGCAAATAGACTAGGTTTGGCGTTTCTCACCTGCTCATTCAGAATTTTTCCATTTGCAGCAATAAGCAAGACTCTAGGGATGGAGCTGCAGGGAGGAAATAGGGGCATTTGACTGCTGATAAAACTTTTACCCTTCCATGAAAGTTTCCTTCATTTCCCACAATTGTACAGTAGTCTCACTTATCCGACCTTCACTTATATGACGTTCCGTCTTATCCAACGCTTTTATCTGATGTCCCCCTTTTCCTCCAGCATTTTCCCTTCAATTAAAGGAGCGCTCCCCAACTCACTCTCCATTCCCAATAAGTAGAAAATGCAAGTCAAGCAGGAGGAGGAGGGAAGAAAGGGGGGAAAGAGGCTGGAGCAGGAACAGAAGCGTCCTCCCTCCTTCCCTGTGTGATTTCCATGCTCATCTTTCACATCTGGGCACTTCCTACTGGGCCGCTCTAGCCTCGAGATGTTGTCTTGGCTTAACCCTTTGTGTCCTTGTTGTTAGTATACTAGGTGTCTAGCACTGTGTCAGACAGGTACCAGTAGGAGACTCTGTATTATCCAACATTTTCATTTATCCAACGTTCTGCTAACCCGTTTATGTCAGATAAGTGAGACTCTATTTAATGTGGAGAGGGAGGTACATAAAATCATTCATACTTACAGTTTCTATCTTTTTTTGGGTTCCCGTTCCTTTAGTAATTTTTCCTGCCCATTTCTTTAGATGCCTAAGCCAATGCAATGCTAGAAAGTTTTGGAAGGATGGAAAATTTGAAGGTAGGGAAATCTTATTGGGGAACAATACTGTCAACACCCCTGTAGGTATGCTTCTACATATGCTTTCTAGAAAAAATATAAGGAGGGATGAGATGAGAATAGTTTTGCTTAACCCATCGTTTTGAACTGAAGTAAATCTCTGGGATTCTAGGTTTCTTGTTTTGGTTTCCAGGCCCTGGCATTTCATTCATGTTTTAAAGTGATATGTCATCTGAGGCAGCTTCTGAAACTGTATGGTGTAGGGTTCACTGGGCCTCGTACAACTCCTTATGAATAACTTTTTGTTCATTAAGAGACCAATGTGGTAGCATTTCTCTTGAACAGTTAAATGCAGGTTCATTCAGATTTAGCCAGAGGCATCTTGGCTGAAGGCCAGGCTGCAGAAAGTGGTTTTTCCTCCTCCTTCCTTGCCCTGTTTTCTTTTCCCCTCTAGCCTCTGGCTTTCTTTTCTAATCCTGGGTTTTTACTGATTAAAGAGGTTTCTTTCTAGTGGATACATTTGCTCTATCTACGTTCAAAAGGTTAGGAAGGAAGTATACAGTTTTGCAGATTTGTTGCTTGGTGTATTTAAGTGACATTTGCTCTGTGAAGTGAATAGGGAGTCAATAGCAATAAGAGAGAGGTGCTTGGGGTGGGGGAGAGGAGATTTTTGGCTAAGTGGGTATGACAGGACGTGCATCTATACCACGCATGGACAAACTTTCTAGCCTGGGGGCCGCATGGCAGGCTGGAGCGGGGTGGACAGGCTGGGGGTTGATGGTGGACAGGAGAGAAAAAGTGTATCCATGGGACCCTGTATTGCCAACTCCTGAAATAGAATCCTAGAATCTTAGAGTTGGTAGAGACCCTCCAGAACCATCCAGTCCAACCAGGGGCGGCCTTACCTCTCCCGGGAGGGTAAGCGAAGATTATTTTGGTGCCCACCCCCTGGTGGCTTCTGGACGCCACCGCGCATGCGCGCTGGCGTCCCAGTGCGTCCCAGTTTGCGCATGCGTGCCAGCGTCCCAGTTCGCGCATGCGTGTCGGCGTCCCGCACAGCCACGCAGCTGTGCCGCTGGCTGTGGAGGCACAGCGCGGGCAGCACTGGCTCCCAAGCACGCCTCCACCCAGCTGCGCGGCGAGGCACGGCACGGCGGTGGGGAAGGGCGGGCGGCCAGCGCGGCGGCGGCCCTCCCAGGTGGCAACGCCCCTCCCAGGAGGCGTCGCCCTACGCGGCCGCTTAGTCGGCCTAATGGAAAGACCGCCCTTGAGTCCAACCCTCTGCTATGCAGGAAGGCACAATCAAAGCATGCCCACTAGACAACCTCTTCGGAAAAGCCTCTAGAAAAGGAGACTCCACCACACTCTGAGGGCGCCTGTGCCACTCTCCAGGAAGTTCTTCCTAATCTTTTTAGTCGAATCTGCCATTTGAACCCATTGCTCCCTTTTGCCCTGGTCTTTAGAGCAGCAGAAAGTCACACCACCCCCCTCCTCAATAGGACACCTTTCTTGATCTTGAAACATTGTTCTCATGTTCCCTCTCGACCTTCCCTTCTGCCAGCTATACATTCCCCAGGAGGAAAGGAAGAAGGAAAAGTAGAAGGAATGAAGGAAGGGTGGATGGGAATGGAGGGAGGGAGGAAAGAGAGAGGAAGGAAAGACAAAGGGGAAGGAAGGAAGGAAGGAAGGAGAAAGAGGGAAGGGGGGAGGAGAGAGGCAAGAGAGGAAGAGAAAGATGGAAGAGTGGAAGGGAATGGAGGGAGGGAGAGAAGGAGGGAAGAGAGAAGGAAGGAAAGACAAAAGGGAAAGAAGGAAGGAAGAAGAAAGAAAAAGAGGGAAGGGAAGAGAGAAGAAAGGAAGGAAGAGAAAGGTGGAAAGGTGGAAGGGAATGGAGGGAGGGAGAGAAGGAGGGAAGAGAGAAGGAAGGAAAGACAAAAGGGAAAGAAGGAAGGAAGAAGAAAGAAAAAGAGGGAAGGGAAGAGAGAAGAAAGGAAGGAAGAGAAAGGTGGAAAGGTGGAAGGGAATGGAGGGAGGGAGAGAAGGAAGGGACGGATGTAAGAGGGAAGGAAAGACAAAAGCAAAGGGAGGAGGAAGGAAGGAGGAAGAGGAAAGGAAGGAAGGATGAAATGGTGGAAAGGCGGGAAGGAGAAAGAGGGAGATAAGGAAGGAAGGGAAGAGAGAAGAAAGGTAGGATAGGATGGTGAGAGAGAGAGGAGGGCCTGAGAAAAGAGACCAAGGGCCACATCGGCTCCCAGGCCTGGGTTTGCTCATACTTGATCTACACTGTAGAATTAATGCAGTTTGACAGCACTTTAGCTTCCATGGCTCAATGCTATGCAATTTGTAGTTTTTGTAGGATTTGTTGTTCAGTGTGGCACCAGCATGCTTTGGCTGAGAAAGCTAAAAACCTTGTTAAACTACTGTGATTCTATTCTACTGAGCCGTAGCAGTTAAAGTCGTGTCAAACTGCATTAATTCTACTGTGTAGTTCCTCCCAGGAACTCTGTGATTTTTTTTCATATTGCAATAGGATTGAGCTCTCAACAGCTAAAAGTGCAAGGGAAATGTTATCCTCAAGCAACAACTTTTCCAGTATATCACACTATCTGTCTTTCCTGATGAATCCTTTGACAGCTCACTTTTCCAGCTGCTTTAAAAAGATTTCACTTTCTATCTACTCCCACTTTCTCCGTATGTCCTTGGCTTACCTTTGTTGATAGAGAGAGATAAAAGACAGACAAGAAAGTTGTTTTCTAGTTTAAAAGGTGAATTATCTCTCCTAGAAGGGGATTCACTTTTCAATAAGTGGCTATCCCTGTACTATGTTTTGACACCGAAAGCTGTTATCTAGCCTTCTCCAATTTGTTGCAGTTTTTAGCATTTTTGATAATTCAGCCTCCAGATCTGAATCCTGGCCCCTAGACTTGCCAAGCCTGCCCACTCCTGATGTTAACTCTCCCAACAGGACTCAGCAACACTTCTGAGGATATGCCATGGATGTTAAAAGCACTATCAAAACAATTCCTAATGTGAAACTCCTACATCTATGACTTCTCAACAGTCCAGGAAATGCTATCTTCCTGGAAGCAGCTGCAGTTCTCTCTTGGGTTCAGCAGCAAAGTTAGAGCAGATAGATTCTGCGGCTGTGTGACATTTTGTTTAAACCCGGTGGAGATTTATGGGGATTCTCTGACAAACATTTTATCTCCAATCAGTAACTACCCTCCTCGGGAAGCTCTGAATTCCCCTTGGTTTATTCCTGCCAGTTCCCAGGATGTTTGTTTCTGGGTGGCTTCACGGAAGGGAAAAGCTTTTGTTGCAGCAATTTGGAAAGATCTGGGGAAGGTGGAAACTTCGAAGGGGTTGCCTGTTATCTTCTCCATTTACATGTGACATTCCAATGAACTGAGGAGGGAGGATAGCTAAGGGTGAACCTTCACCTCTTTTCTGCCATTGATAACTAGGCCAGTTCATTCTTTCTGTCAATCAAATGGAAAACTTACAGTATCCAGAACAAAGGGCAAGTTTTCATATGGATGCTCTTTTGTTTCGTCGTTTGCCTTATGATGGATACTGTTCAAAATAAGGAGTTTCACATACCTTTGTTTTCCTTGGTGTTGTTTTGGGGGGGATTTGTGGCTCTTTGTGGTTATTGCAGTGTGGCATCTACAATTGCCTGGGTGTGTGGGTAGCTAGGGAGGGGGAGCAAAATAAGAGTATCTTTCCCCAAAATGAAATTTTGACTTCCCATTACATTTTCATTACGCTATTTTATTTTTATCACTGAAGTATGTTAAACTTCAGTTAAACCTTAATAAATACAGGTTAAGCATCCAAAGTTACCAAGAGCACACACTGCAAAACATGAGATGGATTTTCACAGTCTTATGCTTTAGAATGCGAGCAACTTCATGGAAATGCAATGCAAGACTGCATGGAAAGGAACATAATTCTTTTTTAGGATAACATGGGGTGAGCTCCTGCTGTTAGCCCCAGCTTCTGCTAATCTAGCAGTTCGAAAACATGCAAATATGAGGAGATCAATATATACCACTCCAGTGGGAAGGTAACGGTGCTACATGCAGTCATGCCGGCCACATTTCCTTTCTTTCTTTACATCATTTATATTCCGCCCTTCTTACCCTTGAAGGTGTCTACGGACAATGCTGGCTCTTTGGCTTTGTCAAACATGACTAGTCTTAATGTCAGGGGACACCTTTACCTTTTACCCTGGAGATATCAGATCCTATCTGATCTTGGAGAATCAGCCTTGTTTTGGATTTGGATGGAAGATTGCCAAGAAATATCAGATGCCGCAGAGCTATATTTCAGAGGACGGAACTAGCAAAACCACCTCTTTGAGTATTCCTACGGTATGAGAAACCTATGGAAATGTAATGGGGTCACCATACATCAACAGGTGACTTGAAAGCAGATACTGTACATAAACATACTGTTTAACACTACATAGCTTATTTTTTCCTTGAGCTCAGACATCATTGCAACCTTTTAAAATGAATTTTGTAGATTCTCAAGGAAAAACAAACCATACAGATATGTATGTATGTATACACACAAACACACCTTACCTGTTTTACAGGTAGAATAAAGACAGCTCTTGGGAACCACACAGTGGCCAAGAGAAGTAATGCAAAACTGGGCAACCGAGGTCAAGAATGTGTATAAACGGACTTGCTTTACAATTATGACACCTTTTTTTTTACTTAAGTGAGATATGTTTCCAACAAACCAAACCTTGAGTGATCCTTTCAAGGTCTGGCTACTTCTTTCCTGAATAGCATCCATTCTGTTTCAGGAATGTTTGTGTGTTCTGTGCTGAGCTGTCTTTAAAAACTATTTGAATCTTCAGCTGATGCCAATAGGCTTTCACCTTGTTGGTGCTTAGGAAATTTCATACTTCTGCTCAGTGTTAGCCAGCTATATTGCAGGCACATGGAATTGTGGGGACCAACTTTGTAAAAAGAATAGTTAGAAAAATGTGTTTTCTGAAATAAAGCCTAATAAGAATTTTGTCCTGATGAGAATCTTCACACATTGAATTATAGAGTTGGAGGAGATCCCAAACTTAAGGCTACCCAGCCTGACCTCCTGCCATGAAGGAATACACAATCAAAGAAATGTGTGGGAACTGCTTTTTGTGTCCAGAAAAATCCTATATCTGCCCTGATAGTGCTGTTTCCAGTGAATCAAGGATTTCCAATTTTGGGCAGAATAAATCCTGAATTGCAAATAGCCTGTGTCACTTTCAAAGACTGTTTTGTAAAAAGAAGAAAATTACTCAACTTGTTGGGTATTTTTGGGGATAAACTAAGCAAAGAATTCCATTTCTACCAATCAGGGGTGTAGAAGGGCAACATCAATTTCAGCCTGACCGGAAGGACCCAAAATACTGATCTCTGGAGTGCCACACTATTGCAGTTTCATGAAGACATTCCTAGACCTTGAAGGGGATAAATACCTCTGAGTCTTTGTAGGATTTTCTCTCCAAACATTTGCAAAGAGATGTTTGAGACTGACTTGAGAGGATGATGAGACTCAATAACCCTTTGTGGGCTAGCTATATGCAATGAGGTCTGAGAAATTTGGAGGAGGAATAGTAACTTCGTTTCCCTAATTTATCAGCCCTTTTTTGGGTGAGGAGGGCTATTCTGTGATGGTCTTCTACATCTGGAATCTACTCCCTCCAGGTGATTGAATTGCCTCCAGTGCTTGCATTGTGGAGGAATCATTGAAACCTTTCCCCCACCCCCATCAAGCTTTCATACTTTCCTATTTTAGAAACTGTGTTTTGATGTTTATGATGGTTTTCTAAAAATACAGGTTGAGGTCCTAGATCAGCTTTTGAGTTTTTTGATTGATTTCCAATGGGTGCAGATTTAAATTTGAAAATAAACATTTGGCTGTGTCCGATAGAAATCCAGCGTTGCGGACTGAGTTCCAGTTTGGGGACTTCATCCAAAGGAACTCCTGCCTGCAGTTGAACAATAGCACACTTCCTGGTTGGAAATAGGGTTTCGCTGACTTTCCTTTGTTTACTTCAGGCTAATTAATCCCATGGATAAAGGTGGAAGTGGCGGGGAATTGTTAAAACACACACTTGTTCCCATAGCATGTTCCAGATTGTTGTAAATTATGAATAATGTATATAGCATCTTAAAATAAAAATTTCTCTTTTGTCATGAATGAGATTATGCCATATAGTCTAACAAATTATCAATATGCTTCACTAAAAATAAATGCCCACTAATGTGCTACCCATCTGTGGTGATGGGCTTGTGTGCCACTGCATAATTTCATTTATTTATTTATTTATTTAACTTCATTTCTATTCTGCCCTTCTCACCCTGCAGGGGACAGATTACAATGTACACATTACATTTAGATACACAAACACACAAGACAGACCGAGGCAATTTAACATCTGGCCACCAGGGGGAGCTGTCACACTCCTTCATTCTTCAGCGTGTTTCCTGGAGATCTTTTTTATGGCCTCGTAAATCAGTTAAATTAAACCTCCCCACTAAGTGGTACCTTAATGTCCTACTTGACAGATGCAACTGTCTTTTGGGCTGCAAAGGTCGACAACAGGCTACACAATAGGTCGAGAGCCCACCTTGACCCGGGCAAGCCTCGAACTCATGACCTTCTGGTCAGTAGAGATCTTATGCAGCTAACACCCAGCCAGCTGCGCCACATTCCCGGTGCATAATTGCATTTATTTATTTAGAGGATTTGTACCCCACCCTTCTCTACCCCCAAAGGGGGACTCAGGGCGGCTTACATCGGCAACAATTCGATGCCCCCAGTACAATCAATAAAAATAGTTACATAGTAAATAACAACATTCAACAGATTAAAAACCATTTAAAAGTGAAAAAATCCGAGCTCTAAAGTCACCAATTAAACCAATGCACAGTCCATTTCTATATCTTACAAATTCAAAAGGAGTTGCAGAGTATACACTACAAACGCACTCAAGGTCAATGAGTAAATACACAATAAAGATTATAACAATGAACTTCTATTCAGTCATTGGCAAATGATAGCAATGCATCAATCATACAATAATTACACAGGCCGCATATAGCACATAACTCAAACCCCCATAAACACAAAATAAGCGATACACAAGCAAATGCTGCGGTATGCAATGAACAACGGCGAATTCACAATAAGGCGTTGGCGGGAAGCAGCATACAAACCCGCTAGAGTGAGTCCTCACAACGCAAATAATATAGTTCGCCAAAGTCCTGGGGCATACCCGATGTGAAGGTGAAGAGGGTGATGCAGTGCGAAGCCAAGATGGGACGCTCGGAGGGGCCGCAACGTTGCAGCCCCTCCGAGCGTCCCATCTTGGCTTCGCACTGCATCACCCTCTTCACCTTCATATCGGGTATGCCCCAGGACTTTGGCGAACTATATAATTTGCGTTGTGAGGACTCACTCTAGCGGGTTTGTATGCTGCTTCCCGCCAACGCCTTATTGTGAATTCGCCGCTGTTCATTGCATACCTCAGCATTTGCTTGTGTATCACCTATTTTGTGTTTATGGGGGTTTGAGTTATGTGCTATATGCGGCCTGTGTAATTATTGTATGATTGATGCATTGCTATCATTTGCCATTTCTATATCTTGTCATCCTTTTACTGACCGCCTGTTATCCTACTGTCTAACCAAATGCCTGGTCCCATAGCCACGTTGTTAGTTTTTTCCTAAACTGTAGGCAAGTTACACACTTTCAGCTACAGAGGAAGTCAATGGCAGATCCACTCTGCACAAAACTTGTCAAGACTACCCTATTATATAATATAAAATACTAATATTGTGCTATGCTAATAATTATAATATATTGTATGTACATATATTTATCTTAATATTGTAATCCAATATACTAATATAATATAATATTTCTCAAGTTGCTTCTGACATAGAAAAAATAATTATATATTTTATATAACATGTAATACTAGCTGTACCCGGCCACGCGTTGCTGTGGCTTAAAACCCCTGATAGGGCCAAGTTTGCCCAGGCCTTTGGAAGGGAACTGGGGCTGTGAGGAATTGTGGGAGTTGAAGTCCAGAACTTTGGCCTTTGAGGGGTTTTGGGGACTTCAACTCCCACACCTCACAGCCTCAGGGTTTTTGTCAAAGGCCTGTGCAAACTTGGTCCTTTCAGGTGTTTTGGACTTCAACTCCCACAACTGGGCAAACTTGGGCCTGTGGGAGTTGAAGTCCAAAAACCCCTGAAAGGCCCAAGTTAGCCCAGGCCTTTGGAAGGGGATTGGGGCTGTGAGGAATTGTGGGAGTTGAAGTCCAGAACTTTGGCCTTTGAGGGGTTTTTTGGACTTCCCACAACTCCCCTGTGGGACAAAAACCCTCACAGGCCTTGGAGGGCTGTGAGGAATTGTGGAGCCCTTTCAAAGGCCTTTGAGGGGTTTTGGGACTTCAACTCACAGCCTCAGGCCCCTTTCAGGTGTTTTGTCCTTTCAACTCCCACAACTGGGCAAACTTGGGCCTGTGGGAGTTGAAGTCCAAAACCCCTGAAAGGCCCAAGTTAGCCCAGGCCTTTGGAAGGGGATTGGGGCTGTGAGGAATTGTGGGAGTTGAAGTCCAGAACTTTGGCCTTTGAGGGGTTTTTGGGACTTCAACTCCCACAGCCTCCTCACAGCCTCAGGCCCCTTTCAAAGGGCAAACTTGGGCCTGCAAACTTGGGCCTCCTTTCAGGGGTTTTTTGGGACTTTTGGACTTCAACTCCCACAACTGGGCAAACTTGGGCCTGTGGGAGTTGAAGTCCAAAAACCCCTGAAAGGCCCAAGTTAGCCCAGGCCTTTGGAAGGGGATTGGGGCTGAATGAAAGGTAAGGTGGGGGGAGGGCTCCTTACCTGAAGTGGCTGCCCAGGGAGCACCGGCAGCACCAAATCCTCAAGAGGAGAGGATGCCGCTGGGAGGAGGTGGGAGGGGCTGGGGAAGAGGGGAGGGGGGTCACCGCCCCCTGCCACGCCCCCCCGCCGCTTTTCACCGGAAAGCGGCGGGGGGGCGGGAGGAGGTGGGAGGGGCTGGGGAAGAGGGGAGGGGTGTCCCCGCCCCCTGCCACGCCCCCCCGCCGCTTTTCCTTACCGGAAAGCGGCAGGGGGGGCGGGAGGAGGTGGGAGGGGCTGGGGAAGAGGGGAGGGGTGTCCCAGCCCCCTGCCACGCCCGCCGCTTTTCCTTACCGGAAAGCGGCAGGGGGGCGGGAGGAGGTGGGAGGGGCTGGGGAAGAGGGGAGGGTGTCCCCGCCCCTGCCACGCCCCCCCCGCCGCTTTTCCTTACCGGAAAGCGGCCGGGGGGGCGGGGGGAGGTGGGGGGCGGGAGGAGGTGGGAGGGGCTGGGGAAGAGGGGAGGGGTGTCCCCGCCCCCTGCCGCCCCCGCCGCTTTTCCCACCGGAAAGCGGCAGGGGGGGGGAGGAGGTGGGAGGGGCTGGGGAAGAGGGGAGGGGTGTCCCCGCCCCCTGCCACGCCCCCCCGCCGCTTTTCCTTACCGGAAAGCGGCAGGGGGGGGCGGGAGGAGGTGGGAGGGGCTGGGGAAGAGGGGAGGGGTGTCCCCGCCCCTGCCACGCCCCCCCGCCGCTTTTCCCACCGGAAAGCGGCAGGGGGCGGGAGGAGGTGGGAGGGGCTGGGGAAGAGGGGAGGGTGTCCCGCCCTGCCACGCCCCGCCGCTTTTCCTTACCGGAAAGCGGCAGGGGGGCGGGAGGAGGTGGGAGGGGCTGGGGAAGAGGGGAGGTGTCCCCGCCCCTGCCACGCCCCCGCCGCTTTTCCTTACCGGAAAGCGGCAGGGGGGGGGAGGAGGTGGGGGGGAGGAGGTGGGAGGGGCTGGGGAAGAGGGAGGGTGTCCCCGCCTGCCCCACGCCCCGCGCTTTTCCTTACCGGAAAGCGGCAGGGGGGCGGGAGGTGGTGGGAGGGGCTGGGGAAGAGGGGAGGGGTGTCCCCGCCCCCTGCCACGCCCCCCCGCCGCTTTTCCTTACCGGAAAGCGGCAGGGGGGGGCGGGAGGAGGTGGGGGGGCGGGAGGAGGTGGGAGGGGCTGGGGAAGAGGGGAGTTGTCGGAAAGCGGCGGCAGGGGGTGGCGGAAAGAGGAGGGGCTGAGGGGGAGGACGGGAGGCGGCACCCTTGCCCCTCAGCTTGTTCATGGATGTGCGAACGTTCTAAACGTTCGTGCTGGCAGCGCAGAGGCCGGGTGGGATTTCCGTTGGTATTGGGGGTGTTTTAGGGTGTTGTGAGGTAGCTAGGTCCGGTTTTTTACTGTTGTCTGTACCTCGTGGTCAGGGCCAGTCAGCTGTTGAGGTAGGAGTTTCTGCGACTTATAGTTTCTTTGTCTATATCAATCTTAGCTCTACCGTGTCTCCTTTATATATATATAGATTACTAATAATATTACAGTATAGTGGTATAGTATAGTAATATATAATGCTAATATTGTGCTATGCTAATAATATAATATACTAGCCGTTTCTGCCACACGTTGCTGTGTCCCATTCTGTGTATATGTGTTGTGTGTGTGTGTGTATTTGCCTATGTATGTGGTTTTGCACATGCTTTGTAATGTATTTTTTAAATTATTATTTGGCTTTTTAAGCCTCTTCTGCTGTGTTTTTCAGTGTTTTATGAGTGATGGTCACTCGCTGGCCTGATAGGTTTATTGTGCCCAAATTTGGTGTCAATTCGTCCAGTCGTTTTTGAGTTATGTTAATCCCACAAACTAACATTACATTTTATTTATATAGATTGTATGTACATACATCTTGTAACCTGCTGAGTCCCTTTCGGGGTGAGAAGGGCAGGATATAAACATCGCAAATAAATAAATAAATAAAATATGCTTACTATAAACCAGAACCAACTTGTAAGCAAAACAACAAATTCCTACTTTGTTCCAATGGAGTGAAGTGGCCTCTAATCTTTATAAACTACTATTTATTCCAGCCCGTTTCCTTTGCCAAAACTGAAGGAGATGTAACACAATTTTGTTAAGGAAGATTATGTTCCCAAGGAATGGAGCCCGGCCTGCCATGACGTCAGCTAGACCACCTGAGGTTTTAGAAGAAGTTTCCTGAATTGGTGCAGATGTCCTTGAATGCCAAGACTGTAAGTTACAGATGAGAATTTCACAAGTTGGTGCAATGTAACCATGTAAGGGCAAACGGGGGGGGACCTCTTGTACAGTGCATTCCCTTTCAAGGCTCTTTCGAGGACTGAACTATTCTTGTCTGAGAACAGTGCAAGCCATTTAACTGCACATTGCAGTCTTAAAAATACTTCTGAAAAAGCTCCCTAGATTAGCTGCCAATCCTATTTTAGCCTGGTAAGAAAACAGGATTTTAGAAAGACTGGAGGCAGCAATATTACAACTGGGGGGAAAAAAATAACCAGCCTTGGAATATGTCAGTATTATAATACATGCATATGATCATAGAATCATAAAATCATAGAGTTGAAAGAGACCACATGGACAATCTAGTCTAATCCCCTGTCCTGCAGGACATTAAAACACCCCCAACAGATGGCCATCCAGCCTGTTTAAAAGTTTTCAAAGAAGGAACTTCCACCAAACTCTGAGGGTTCTTCCACACAGCCCTATATCCCAGAATATCAAGGCAGAAAACCCCACATTATGTGAGTGTGGACTCTGATAACCCAGTTCAAACCAGATATTGTAGGATTTTCTGCTTTGATATTCTGGGATATAGGGCTGTGTGGAAGGGCCCTGAGGCAGAGAGTTCCTCTGCTGAACACCTTTTACAATCAGGAAGTTCTTCCTAATGTTCAGGTGGAATCTCCTTTCCTGTAATTTGAACCCATTGCTCCAAGTCCTAGTCTCCAGGGCAGTGGAAAACAAGCCTGCTCCTTCTTCCTTATGACATCCTCTCACATATTTATACATGGCTATCATGTCTCCTCTCAATGCAGGAAGCGGTTACATCGGTTTCCAAGAATAGCTAAACAGCTCATGGAAAGAGAAGATGTAATCATGGGAGATACTGAATCAAGCTTTCTGCAATTTAACGCAGGCAGAACGGTGAGCTTTAAGCTGTGGCTCCCCAGAAACACCTGGAAGTCATCATTACCCACCTGACTGAATGGGTTATGCAGCTGCTTGTACATCACTGCCTTCTTGTTTCAATCGGTTTCATGCACATTTCGTGCTGGACTGTGAATGCTTTTAGAATTTAGGGAGCAACCCAAAGCGCCCATAAGGGTGGTCAAGTGTTTATTGTAACATGCCTCTCTATTGTAAAGAGTGAGCTTTATAAGAAATGCATTGCCTGACTTACCAGGCGATGCCCGTTGCGGTGGGAGGTGCCCTCCTGACAGCCATGTTGGTCGCAGGGGGCTTCTTCTTCCCAGAAGCCCCTTGCGCAGGGGAAGTTTTTCCCGCCGGTTGGCCAGCTGGCCAACCGGCGTTCGGCCCTGCTCGGCCAGGACTGGCCTCCTTTCTCCATCCAGCAGCCCTTATAGAGTTGTCCTGCGCACGTGCAAACATTGTGCCTGTTTTGACTTGCCATCCCACCCTCCCTGCATGCTCATTTGGTTGGTTCTTGTAACATTGATTTGGTTTTGTTATTCCGTCACAACTCTTATTGGCGTGTGGCAAGGGCCTGGATCTGGTTTCCTTCCCCAACCCAGTGTGTGGGGGTGGGAACATCCGATGGTTCCCAGAGGTGCTGAGTAACACAGCCCGATATTGTGCCGGTGGCACCCTGACGTGTTTAGCGGTATCAGTCAGTAACAGGCTGACCGATCTTGATCCAGAACTCATGCCTGGCTGCCAACCTTTCAGTTCCTGTAATCAATAAAATGAGTTGTGGCCATTTTCTACCCATATCCGTGTGTGCGTGTTTTTTCTGGTTGGTGGCGGGAGGCGGCTCGCCCATCCACACGCAAAGGGCAATCTAATGCTCACTTGCATCAGAAGTTTCTGGCAGCATTAGGGCCTATCGGAAGACTTGGACTTCCAGTCACCAAGCCCTCCTTTGCCCTGGGGCTGGTGCTTTTGTGCTTGACACTGATAGCAACTGGAAAGGCTAAAGAAAGAAAAGCTCATACAAAAGGCAGGGGTTGAAAGGAGGAAAAATCCACCCCTAGCCTTTATTTATATATATATATATATATATATATTATTAGAGGTTTTGTACATATACATAAAAGGAAAGAGGGGGAAAGATACGAAGAATGAAAGAAAGAGAGGGAAACAGAGGGAGGATAGGGAGGACGGGAAGGGAGAAGGAGTAGGGTAGGGTAGGGAGTGAGTAAAAAGATAGACAGTAGAGAAAAGAAACCATAATTATTGACTTCCCGTCTTGATCGCAGGGTTTAATGCTGCTCGAACTTGAGCTTGGACTTGAACTTCCAAGATGTACTCTGGTAGTGAGTCAATCCCCTTTTATTATCGTCTAGTTTCAGTCTCATTAGCTCTAGACCTTGGCTCCTCCCTTTGGTTTTACAGTTTTCAGATACGCTAACGTTTGCTTCCAATCGATTCTACTATTTTTATTTTGGTCGGTGGCTATACTTTTTAAAATATCTAGGTCGATCACATCTCTAAGCTTTAGCAGCCAATCTTCCACCTTAGGTGGGTCTTCATTTTTCCAACATCTTGCAATTTCTATTCTCGCTGCTGCCGTTAGATAAAAGAAGACTTTGTCCTCGTTCCGCTCCATGTCAAAATCAATGATATTAATTAAATAATAATCTGGCTTGAGTTCACACTTGATGTTCAAGATTTTCCTTACATGGGAATGGACTTCCTTCCAAAAGGCCTTAATTCTCTTACAGGACCACCAACAATGCATGAAGTTGGCTTTTCGGTCTCCACATTTCCAGCAGCTATCTTTTACATTTTTATAATAGCTTGCTAGCCTCGCTGGGGTATGGTACCAATGGTGGAACATCTTATACCAGTTCTCGGTGATACTGGTGAAACCTGAGTACCTTATTTTAACTTTCCATAGATGTTCCCAGTCTTTGAGCAGGATAGAGTGCCCCAACTCTTGCGCCCACTTCACCATGGTAACTTTGATTAGTTCTTGCTCAGTGTCCCATTCGAGGAGCTTGTTATAGATGAGTGATATTGTCTTCTTTTCGGACTTCATGACTCTGTCCCATGTTGTTTCTTGTGTCTCGAAATCTTTCTTCAGATCTTGTTTGAAGAGCTCCTTTATCTGTGCGCATTGGAACCAGCTGAGGTCCAACTCTTGGTCGCGGAGGAGTTCCAGTGGCTTCAGACACCACCCCATTGGTGTTCTTTGGATGAGCTGATTATATGTAGCCCAGTTGGGTAGTGGTATCTCCTTCATATGCAGGGCTTCCAGTGGCGATACCCATTGTGGTGTTTTTTGGTAGAAGCGTTCTTTGTATTTTTTCCATATTTTCATAAGTGACGCTCTGACAAAATGATTGGAGAAGTTCTTTTCAATTATGGATTTATCCTGCCAAAGGTAGGCGTGCCAACCGCGGCGCAGGTCGGCCCCTTCTACCATAAGGATTTTCCTTTTTTTCAAGGTAGCCCAATCTTTAACCCAACTCAGGGCCGCTGCTTCGTAATACAGCTGGAGATTAGGTAGGGCCAGGCCTCCTCTTTCCTTCCTATCGCTCAGCGTCTTATAGTTGATTCTTGCTTTTTTGTCTCTCCAGATGAATTTAAGGATGTCCGTCTTCCAGATCTTAAAGCTATAGTTTGTTCTCAGAATCGGGATGTTTTGGAAGAGGTACATCATTCTCGGGAGCACACTCATTTTTATAGCGGCAATCCTCCCGGTCAGGTTCAAGTTCAGGTGTCTCCAGTTCTCCAACTTCTTGCCCAAGTAGTATCATAGTTGTTTTTTAATAGCTGGTTGTTATTTGCTGATAGAAGGATCCCTAGGTATTTCACTTTACTAGCCACTTCAAAGTGTGATATTTCATGCAGATGGTCTCTTCTCTCCTTGCTGATATTTTTCGTCAAGATTTTGGTTTTCTCTTTGTTGATTTTAAATCCTGCCAGCGCTCCGAAGTCTGCTATTTTCCTTGACCAGTTTGCTATTGTCTCCAACGGGCTCTCGACAACACAGGCAATGTCGTCGGCGAATGCTCTCACCTTTACCTCCTCCCCTCTGATTCGGAGGCCCTTTAGTTCTTTGACCCTTCTTATTGCCTCCAGAAGGGGTTCTAGCACCATGATGAAAAGGAGGGGCGACAGCGGGCATCCCTGCCTGGTACCCTTCTGTATGTTGATTAGGCCAGCTGGTTCACCGTTTACTAACAGATTTGCCTGCTGCTTGGAGTAGATTGCCTGGATTGTATTCATAAAACTAAACCCCATGTCTTTTTCTTTTATCAGTTGTTTCAGAAAGCTCCAATTGGTATTGTCGAACGCCCTTTCAGTGTCGACAAAGAGGAGCCCTATCTCTTTTTGGGGATGTTTCTCGTAAAATTCTATGGCATTGATCATAGTTTTTATATTGTCCTGTATATGTCTATTGGGTAGGAATCCCGCTTGGTCTTCATGGATGACTTCCTTGAGGTATTTTTTGAGTCTATTCACCAACACTGCTGCAAAGATTTTGTAGTCCTGGTTCAGGAGTGATATTGGTCTATAGTTCCTGACCTGAAGGGGATCCGTACCTTCCTTATGGATAAGGATAATGTTCGCCTTCTGCCATGAATCTGGGATTGTTGCGGAGGCCAGCGCATTGTCCATCAGCCGCTTGAGATATGGGGTCACCTCCTTCTGAAAGATTTTATAGTAGGTGGCTGTTAGGCCATCCGGCCCGGGTGCCTTGTTCTTAGGGAGTTTTTGGATAACCTCCCTTATTTCTTCCTCCGTGATCGGGGAGTTTAGAGCCTCTCTTTGTCTGTCTGTTATTTTATCCAGCTTTTGCAAAGCCAGGTACGATGAGATCTCGCATGGATCCACACTTTCTTCTTTATATAGTGATTTGTAGTATTCTTTGAACTCTTCAGCTATGTCCTCCTGCGTGTAGATATTGGTGCTACCCTTTGCCAACTTGGAGATGCACTGCTTCTGTCTTTTTTGGGTTAATTTCTTTGCAAGCATCTTCCCCGGTTTGTTCGCGTTTAGAAGGTAATTCATTTTTAGTCTTTTCAGGCTCCTGGCCATCTGCTCTATCTGGAGCGAATTCAGTTCTTTCTTAATCAGCTTGATCTCCCACACTAGGTTTTTGTTTTCCGGATTCTTTTTAAGTAGGGTCTCCTTCGCCAGAAGGGTCTCCTTCAGGGTCTTTTCCTTTTCGAATCTTTTCCTATTCTTCCGCCCGCTCTGCTGGATAAAAAAGCCCCGCATGACCGCCTTGCTCGCATCCCAAAGCCTTTCAGGTTTGATTGGGTCTTTATTGTTTAACTCGAAATATTCCTGGATTAGTTTCTTGTTAAGTTCTATATCCTCTTCAGACCTAAGAAGGTTCTCATTCAATTTCCATCTTCTGCTTGGTCTTCCGTTACAAATTGCCATGGTTAGCGGGCAGTGGTCGGTATTAGTCCTTGGCCAAATTTTGATTCTGTCAATTTTGGTGGCTATATGCTTGGAGACCCAAAACATGTCCAGTCTTGACCACGATAAGTGGCGGTGCGAGTAGAAGGTAAAATCCTTCATCAGTGGGTTTCTTTCTCTCCATGCATCAAGTAAATTAAATTCTGCTTTGAGGTTGAAAAAGCACAACGGAAGTTTACCTGCAATGGGACCCTTCCCTCTTACTGTTTTCTTGGATTTATCCAAGTTGGTGTCGAGAACCCCATTGAAGTCCCCCATTAAAATGAGATCATCAAAGGTCTGTTCATCTATCTTCTTTCTTAGTTGCTTAACGAATTTGGCCTTAGCACCTACAGGGGCGTTGTAGCAACCCAGTTCCCTTTCGTGCCTAGGGGGGCAGGGGGCAGCGCCGGGGGTCCCACTTGCATCAGGGTCAGCTGCAGTTGATGAGGACATGGAGGAAGGGGCTGATGAGTTAGCTGGGCCCTCCTCTCCCACAGAGAGCTTGGCCTGGGATGATGAATGGCCTGACGGCTATGCTAGCTGGGAAGTTCAGGCTGACCCTGAGAGTGATGATTCTGATCATTATGAGAAACCAGGTGGTTACGGGTCGCAGGAAAGGATCAGGGAAACAGTGGAGGATGAGCCCATGGAAGCTGAAAGGGAGTTCGGCTCTCATGAAGATAGCGACCCAGGTGCTGGGAGGCAAGGACGGAGCTTTGATAGGAGACGGAGCATTGAGTCCAGCAGGAGGGATTGGCACCGTAGCCTAGAGCGCCAAAGAAGCGCCCGATTCTTGATTGGCACAGATTGGCGCAGAAGCCTAGAGCGTCAGGGGCCTCACCAAGGGATTAAGTATAGGATCCGTGGGAAAGGATCCTCAGTAGCTCGGCCACTTCTATTCTAAGAGGAGTGAAGCGAGCGGAGTTCCATGGAGCCAAGTTGCTGGCTCAAGCCTTGCCAAGAAGTTTCTTGGGGTTGTTCATGAACTTTGCCTTGTTCTTTGCCACGGACCAAGTCCTTGATCCGCATAGGGTTGCGGAGCCTGTGCCACGTTGCATTTGGATTTTACCTACGGACTCTTTACCTTTTGGATTGAACTTTTTGATACTTTTTATGGACAATTTACCTTTTCACCTGTTTCTTATTATTCAATAAATAGTTAGCTGATTACCATCTCTGTGTGTGTGATTAAGGGGCTGGGCCAAGACCCTGCATCGTGACAGGCGTAGATGTTGCATATCAAAATTTCTTGCTGGCCTTGCCTGATTTTGACGCCTATCATCCTCCCATCCTCGTCCTTAAACGCAAGGGAGGGACTAAGGGATTCCTTGGCGTAGATGACCACCCTTTTTTTTGTTGAGCTAAGGAATGGAATTCCTTACCTAGATCTTTCCTGACCAGAAGGGTTGCATGTTTCCTCGCTATGTGTGATTCTTGTATCAATATTAAATCATATTTTCCCTTCTTAAGCTGGTTAAAAATCAGGTTTCTTTTATTGGGGGAGTTAATTCCGTTTACATTATTACAATAAATTGTCACTGCCATCATTATCTAAGTCGATTAGCTCAGTATCCATCTCACTCGGCCTCTGTGGCGAGTCCTCTTGGTCGTCCGCCGAGTTGGGTCGAGCTCTTTTCTTGTCTTGCTTCTTGTAACCTTGCGAAGGTTTGCTGCCATTGTTCATTTCTCTTGATCCGTCGTTTGGTCTGCCATTCCTTCTCGATGTTTTCTTTTGCTGGTCTTCTTCTTTACTTTTGGATTCCCTATGTAGCTTGAATTCTTCATAAAAGTCCCGGGCCTTTTCTTCAGTTGTGATCCATCTTTTAGTCTCTTTGAAGGTAACCGAGAAGCCTTCCTGCCTCTCCCATTTGAACCTAACGTTATGTTTTTTCAGCTCATCGGTGATGAAGGAATAGTTTTTTCTTTTACTAAGTGCCGCGGAGGTAAACTCTTTCAAAATAATTATATTTTTGCCACTATAATTAGGAGGGTTTTTTGCCTTGTTTAAGAGGATCTCTTCTCTTGTTGATCGTCTGGCAAAGGTCACTACAACATCCCGAGGGAGCTTGTTTTTCCTTGCATAGCTCGAGTTGACTCTTTGGGCCTGTTCGATATTCTGTAACATATGTTCTACTGTGGAGTTGAGGATCCCCGCCATGATTTCCGCAATTGTGCTTTTCATCTCTTGAGATTCTCCTTCCACAACATTCCTAAATCTCAATTGAGTCTCTGTTTCCTTAATCGCCAACCTTTCTTGCTGTTTTTTCTAATTTCACATTTGCTTCTTCCAGTCTTTGGATCTTTTCCTCCATCTTCTTTTGTGTCTTTTTGGTTGCTGCATTTTCGTTTTTAATACTTTTTAGGTCTCGCTGGATACCTTCCATTTCTTTCTTGATGGCTACCAGGTCCTCTTTTAGCTCCTCTTTCAATTCTTTTTTCATTATTCCAAGCTCTTCTTTAAACATTATTTTCATCTTATCTTGCATTTTTTCACTGTTGTCCTGAATTTGCTCTTGGAGATCTTCTTTCATTTTATGTATTTCTGCTATAAGGTCTCTTCCAAAGGACTCACCTGACAGTGAGCTTCTTCTAGGTGTCGTGCCACTGGCTCCTTTTGTTGCTTTCATTACGTTGGTAAATTTGTCCATTTAAGAACATAAGAAGAGCCATGCTGAATCGGGCCTCAGCCCATCTAGTCCAGCATTCTGTGTCACACAGTGGCCCACTAGTTGTACACAGGGATCTCTAGCAGAAAGGAGGGCAAAAACCCTCACCTGCTCCTGACCCCCCACAACCAGTACCCGGGGAAAATCATGCCTGCCTCAATCAACACAGAGGTGGCACTTGGATGTCCATTTCAGTAACTACTGATTCCCTTGGTATCCATGAATCTGTCTAATCCTGCCTTGAAGCTGTCCAGGCTGACAGCTGTCACAACCTCCTCTGGAAGTGAGTTCCATAACCCAATGATCCTCTGGGTGAAGAAATATTTACCTTTATTAGTCCTAACTTTCCTACCTTGGAGCTTTAGGAGTGCCCCCTAGTCCTAGTGTTGTGTGACAGAGAAAATATTTTTCTTTATTCACCTTTTCTATCCCATGCATGATTTTATACACTTCGATCAAGTCACCTCTTAAACGCCGTCTTTCAAGGCTGAAAAGACCAAGGCGTTGCAACCTGATTTCATAAGGGAGCTGCTCCATCCCTTGGATCATTTTTGTTGCCCTTTTCTGTACCTTTTCCAGTTCCGTTATATCCTTCTTGAGGTGCGGTGACCAGAATTGTACACAGTACTCAGATGTGGCCTCACCATAGATTTGTAGAGAGGCAATACAACATTTGCCGACCTATTTTCGATTCCCTTCCTGATCATACCAAGCATAGAATTTGCTTTTTCACTGCTGCAGCGCACTGGGTTGACATCTTCATTGAGCTGTCCACCAAAACCCCAAGATCCCTTTCCTGGTTTGTCTCAGAAAGCTTTGATCCCATCAGTTGATAAGTGTATTTGGGGTTCTTTGCCCCGATGTGCATGACTTTACACTTGTTTAGGTTAAAATGCATTTGCCACTTTGTTGCCCATTCACTCAATTTTGAGAGATCTTTCTGGAGCTCTTTACAGTCAGTTTCATTTTTAACTACCCTGAACAGTTTAGTGTCATCTGCAAACTTTGCTACCTCACAATTTACTTCTACATCCAGATCATTTATGAATAAATTAAAAAGTAACGGTCCTAAAACTGAACCTTGGGGTACGCCACTTCTCACCTCTTTCCATCCAGAGAAGTGTCCATTTATTACCACCCTTTGTTTCCTACAGTTTAGCCAGGTTCCAATCCAGGACAAGACCTGTCCCCTGATTCCATGGCTGAAGAGCTTATTTAGGAGCCTTTGGTGAGGGACTTTGTCAAAAGCCTTTTGAAAGTCAAGGTAAACAATATCGACTGGGTCCCCTTTATCTATGTGTTTATTTACACCCTCAAAGAATTCTATCAAGTTAGTAAGACATGATTTGCCTTTGCAGAAACCATGTTGATTTTCCTTCAGCAATGCCTGTTCTTCTATGTGCTTTCCTTATCCTTCCCTGTGGTGCAGTCTCCTCTCCACTAGGTGGCTCTTTGGTTTATGGTAGGGCCCTTCTAGGTACCTGCTAGTTAGAATGTGGATCAGGTCCTTCTATTTTCCCTCTTCTCCCCTTGCTTTCTGGGGAATACTTACTTAGAACTCCTTGGCTCAATCTCCCTCCTGCACACCACTGCCGACCCTCTTGGCACCCGGGCTTGCGGGCTGTGTTTACTTTCTGGGGCGCTCGTGCGTGTCACTCTGCATCCAGTGTCTGCTGCGTCGTGCTTCACGACGTGTGCGGCCCCGTTGCAAGCGTGGCCACGCTACGTCGCGCCGTCCCGTGCGCCACACGGATCACCCTCTTTCTCTCAGTCCCGCCTCCTCTTCTCTCCTTCTCTCACACAATCCACCCCTAGCCTTTATCTAGTTCCCGCAATGCCCCGCAGGCGGAAGGAGCCACGTGTGGAGGGTGTGCGCACAGAGGGCAGAAGCGCCCCATCTGGTTGCGATCGACCTCATTGAGACTCGTGAGTTGATCGCAATCATTTTCGTGGGCAGCCCTGGTCTACACTTTAAAAGATATTTATGCCTTTATCGTGTTAGAAGCAAATTGAGGGTACAGTTAAAATGTATTTCAAACACAATGTTTTGAAAACTTGGCATTATACTAAATGTCCTTTGACCAGTATCTGGCCACTTGGAATGCCTCTGGTGTTGCTATAAGAACATCCTCCACTGTGTTTGTAGTAGGGCTCAGACTGCATTGTAGTAGGTGGTTTGCTCATCTCCACACTCACATGTCATGGACTCCATTTTGTGGCCCCGTTTTTTAAGGTTGGCTCTGCATCTCGTGGTGCCAGAGCGCAGTCTGTTTAGCGCCCTCCAAGTCACCTAATCTTCTGTGTGGAGTCTCTCATCAGGTATCAGCCATGGCTTGAGGTTTAAGCCTGCCACTTTTGGACCCTTGCTTGCTGAGGTGCTCCTGCGAGTTTCTTTGTAGCTCTTAGAAAAGTATTTATTGATTTAAGGCACTGTTGTACAAGCTTCAAAAACACCCTTTAGTATCTTACACCCACAAAGTCTATTTGAAAACAATAAATCTTTGCCTTTTTATGTTGTGCTTATGTTAGATCAGAGTGCCATGGGGTAGACTTTCTCCAGCTGTGAAATGGATACAATTCAGATAAATGTATGGCTATTGGACTCTTATTGTGAAGTATCTCATGAACATATTTCCTAAACAAACTTTTATTTAGCTTTATTGCTCACTGAGTTGTTCTTTGAGAAGTTTGCCAGAGAAAAAAAAAGTATGCATTTTTTTATTGTGCCATGGTCTCCTTTGGGGTTGGAATTCTATTTCAAGCTGTGTGTTATTTGCTGGATTTTGGTTATGAAATTCCCACTGGAATTGCTTCGTTATTTAACTGGACCAGAGTATGTAGTATGTATGTAGTGCAAGACTCTACTGTAAACTTGTTTCGTTAATTATCCAATGCATAATAAAAGGTAAAGGTTTCCCCTTGACATTAAGTCCAGTCATGTCCGACTCTAGAGGGTGGTGCTTATCTCCATTTCTAAGCTGAAGAGCTGCCGTTGTCCATAGATGCCTCTAAGGCAGGGGTGCTCATTAGGTAGATCGCGATCTACTGGTAGATCGCGTAGGGCGTCCTGGTAGATTGCAGACAGGGCAGGAGGCTCAGTCCTGCCCCGCAGGCGCCCTACGCTGCCGGCCCTGGGTTATCTGAGGTCCTTTCCACACAGTTGAATAAAATCCCATGTTATCTGCTTTGAATCAGATTATATGGCAGTGTGGACTCAGAAAACCCAATTCAAAGCAGATATTGTGTTATATGTTTCACATTTTTGTAGTGGGTAGGTAGATCATTTTGACTTGGTTGTTTTAGAAGTAGCTCGCATGCTGAAAAAGTGTGAGCACCCCTGTTCTAAGGTCATGTGGCTGGCATGACTGTATGGAGCGCTGTTACCTTCCTGCTGGAGCTGTACCTATTGATCTACTCACATTTGCATGTTGTCAAACTGCTATGTTGGCAGAAGCAGGGGCTAACAGCGAGAGTTCACCCCGCTCCCCAAATTTGAATCACCTTTTCAGTCAGCAAGTTCAGCAGCTCAGCAGTTTAACCTTCTGTGCCACCGGAGTAATGCATAATAGTCTTAATGCAGTTCTTCAGAGTTCATATTATGTGAAGTACATTTTTCTAAAGCTCCGAATTTTGAGTCTATGGAAATTTTTAGGGTATTTGTTGTAATGTTTAGTTGTGTTTTAGTTAACTGTGTCTTACTGGATTGTTTTTTTAAATCACAATGCCTAATTCTTTGTTGTAAGCTCACTGTTTTTTAACTGTTGCTTTATTGTATATTATTTTGATGTGAGGCATTGAATGCTTGCCTTTTTCTATGTATAAACCGCCCCGAGTCCCTTCAGGGAAAGGGGGCTGTCTAGAAATAAAGTATTATTATTATTATTATTACTATTAGCTACTCCAACATAGCCTTCTAGCTACTGTTGGATCTAAGTCTAGAATATTATTTTGGATTTGGTGTAGCATTTCAATGTGCTATTATTTGTAAGTTTCAAATAACCCTGTTTCAATCCTAGATGCAACAGAACATTGCAGACATATCAGGCCAATAGTGTAACGTGATGGATGTTAGCCAGAATTAGGAGAGTGACAAGATAACAAAGGCAATGTCAGTTATGTGTCTTCTTAATCTACTTGGCTATAGCCTTTTGGACAGTGTTAAGCAAATAGCTGAAGCTAAAGCTTTTTTTTTTTTTACCTCAGCAACATTAATTGGCTATGAGAAGCAAAAGCTGCTTGAGTGTTTCGTAAAACTTGTTTACATGCTTTGGAATAATGATAATTTATCACAGGACAGCAATATCCTGCACTTCCCAATTTGAGAGCTTAACAAGCTAAGGGAAATTATTTTAATTGATTGCATTGCTAAAACATACAAACTCTTTTTTTTCATACCATGGGAAAATATTAAATAGTTTGAGCATTAGAGAGAAACCAATTGCATTGATTGACAAGGAAGTGTTTTTTTTCTTCTCTGCATGCTCCTACATGCTTAATACAAATGAGGAAGGCCGAATGAAAGGTATTTTTGTTGGGTTGCTGTGAGTTTTCTGGGCTGTATGGCCATGTTCCAGAAGCATTCTCTCCTGATGTTTCGCCCACATCTATGGAAGGCATTCTCAGAGGTTGAGGGGTCTATTGGAAACCTCCCACAAAGGATTTCAACAGGCAGCAACCAGCCAGGCTTTTAAGCTGCAAGGCCATTAAATGCTAATCAAGGTGGCAATTTTCAACATTCACACTTGCCTCCAACAGAGTTCTTTCTTCCACCCTAGATATTCCACAGATATACAAACCTCACCTGCCTAGTTCCCAATAGTCCCCTCAACCTGTGATGCCTGCCTTCAACAAAACAGTATTTTTGTTATTTCAAACACCTCAGATAACATGAGCTTGTCATTTCAATGAAGTGTCAGTGAGATATCTGGTAAAGATACTAAACAGCAATTTCTAAGTAGAAATGTGTACTTCCACGAATAAAACTGCCTTATGTATTGTTGTTGTGTTTGGGCATTGAATGTTTGCCTTTTATGCTTGGAATCCGCCCTGAGTCCCTTCAGGGAGATAGAGCGGAATATAAATAAATAATAAATATTATTATTATCGGATCCATTCCAACAATGCCCTAATTTTAAGGATTAGTCATCTTTTTAAAGACTTCCTGTTGCAAATTGAAAAAACACACAGTACATAAAGATGTTTCCTAGTTTTTATTTTATAACAAATTCCATGTCATTGTGCTTCTTCAACTAGAAATTCCTGCAAAATAAAAACAACAAATGTTTACCTTTCATATTTTTTAAGGAGCTAGACATAGCAGCACAAGCCTGATGTACATTTCTGCATTGCATCCCAGATAAAGAGTTGGCATTCTGCAAGGAAGTTGTCTTGCTCAAATGTCCAGTCTCATATATATAACTTACTTGGAAACGATGCCATCAGTTTTTGCCAAGCGCAAAATAGAGTCATCAGACTCCCCCTGAAGCACAGAAATAAGTTATGTTATTAAAGTAGCAAAGAACATATCCCCAAACATTACAATTTCACTCTAAAAAGCTTAAATTTACTGTGGAATTTATAACCCGCCTAGTAATCTGTGTGTAGAAAACTATATTGAGCTTTGCCCCTGAAACTGATATACTGTTGTATGGCACCTTGTTCAGCCTGAGCTCCCGATGGCGCAGTGTGTTAAACCCTTGTGCCGGCAGGACTGAAGACTGACAGGTTGCAAGTTCGAATTCAGGGAGTGTGGTTGAGCTCCCTCTGTCAGCTCCAGCTTCCCATGCGAGGACATGAGAGAAGCCTCCCACAAGGATGGCAAAGCATCAAAACATCTGGGCGTTCCCTGGGCAACATCCTTGCAGACGGCCAATTCTCTCACACAAGAAGCGATTTGCAGTTTCTCCAGTCGCTCTTGACACCAAAAAAATTAAAATTCAAAAAATCCCGTGGTTGTGTTTGATGTTCATGATGGGAATGATGTTCCTGATGGTGGGCCTGGGTCTGTTGGCAATGGGGATGAGAGTTTGCCTGGGGCTGAGTCAAGCCCAGACGAGAGGCGCTTCATAATCTTTCTCAGAGCAACTGTCTGAAGATTATTTGTAAGGTGCAGAAGTTAATGACAGTCAAGTTAATGAGAGTGTAGCTAGAAGGCAAGGCTTTTGTAAATAGACATAATGCTAAGGTGCAAAAGAGATAAGGAAAAGAGATAAGAAAACCTTTATCTGGTGGTAAGGTCAAGATAAATGTGTTCCTATGGATCTTGTTTTGCCTTGAAGCTCATGGACTAACCTTTGTTTTGGAACTTTACTGTTTTTGCTAATTTTACTGCTTTGCCTACTTATATTCTTCAATAAACCGCTTGCTGATTTTACCAAGCTTGTGTTTAAGGTCAGAGGTGTTCCTGCTTTGGTGTACGCCACCTATTATGAATGTCTTGCTTTAAAAAAATGCATTTTTAACATTTTCCTTCTTTTGTAGGTCTAAGTTGGCGAACAACAAAATGTACAATGTAACAAATAAGCAATATAAATAAAAAGAACACAAAACCATCTAAAGGATAGGTATTAACTATTAAATGGCTGTCCCAAAATCTGTATAGTATTTCTATATATTCAGAATGTCCTATACATAATCTTCACAATATGTAGCAAACTTCGAGGAGGCGTATTTCAGGAGAGGAAAAGAGAAACAAACCCTAAATAACCACAATTTTAATGATTTAGCCAAAGTTTTAGACATGTTCCTCTTCCTTTCTTAAATGAATTGGTTGCTGTTTTTCCTGAGGTGGTAATATCAGTGAGATATGAGATGATGTTATCACGTAAGATATTAGCTTCCTGGTGCATTTAGCATTTGCTAGAACTGAGGACTGGAGCGCTACTATGCCTGCCAAACACATACACTGAGAAAAATCTTTAGATATTTACCATTCTACGAATTGCTCCACAAATTGCATATGTTTTGCATTGGCCGTTGACTCTGCCTGTGACTTTATCAACCTGAAATTGGGATTAAAGATTATATGTATTAAGTACTGTGAAGATATAGTTTGAAAACAGAGAACACACAGAAGATACAGCAGCAAACCGAAAATCGCATTAAATGAAATTCACTAAAATTTGGAACATTTATAGCTTTCATCTTCTATTTCGTTATTTATTTATTTCGACTTGTTCGTCGCCCCTCCCGTCTGGCTCGGGGCGACTTACACATGGTAAAAACACAATGAATTGGAAAGAAATAAGGAAAGACCTCGAAACTTGGAAACATAAAAATATCTCCCTGCTAGGAAGGATAGCCACGATCAAAATGTCGGTGCTCCCAGGACTCCTCTTCCTCTTTCAAACCATCCCAATTATCAAAACTGACTACCTGTTTAAAAAATGGGATAGGGATATAAGAAATTTCATTTGGAAAAACAAAAAAGCAAGGATAAGTTTGAAGCAGATGTCAGACGAGAGAGTGAGAGGAGGCATGGGAATGCCGGACATCAGATGCTACTACGAAGCATCCAACCTGACGGCGATTAAAGACTGGGCCTTCCCTCAAAACTCCCAAATTGCAACTTTGGAGGGCCACAATCTCCGCTCAGGATGGCACGCATACCTAATATATGAGAAAAAAAGACGGAGAAAAATTTCAACCAGCATATCATCCGGGCGGCGCTGATAAAAACCTGGGAGAAATATAAGGACAGACTCTTCACTCAGGTGCCACTATGGGTATCACCGATAGAGGCAGGACAAAGAAAAGAATTAGCAGACGCAACACTTTGGTTAACCTACAGATAATTATTGAAAAAATCCAACTCAGGCAACAGAGAACTAAAAACACTGGAAGAAATTAGGCAAGAATCCCCAGGGATGACATGGTTTCAGTGCCATCAGGTGTTTGAAAGATTCAAAACAGATAAAAAAATAGGCTTCACGGAGGACCCCATATGGGAACCCATAATCAAAAAAACAAAAAAAAATATTAGTAAGATTTACAAAATTCTTCTGAGATGGAAGATGGAGGATGAACAGGTCAAGGAGTGCCAAATAAAATGGGCGCAGGACATAGGACACACCATCCCAATGTATCAATGGGAGGAAATCTGGCAGAAAAAACTCAAATATAGTCCGGCCACAGAAATAGTAGAAAATTACTATAAGATGCAATATCGTTGGTACCTTTACCCTTCGAAAATAGCAAAATTCGATAACCAGGTGTCCAACAGATGTTGGAAATGCAATAAAGAAATAGGAACTTTCATACACCAATGGTGGCACTGTAAAAAGGTGAAGAAGTTTTGGAAAAACATCCATAGGGAGATACAAAAGATACTGGGAGAAAAGGTTAATCTAGGCCCTCAAGAATACCTTTTAGGTATACTCTCTGGCGAAGGACAAACAATGGAGAGAAGAAAAGAGATGAACTGGAAGGACTTTGGGATATACCTACAAAAGGAAGGAAATAACATCAGAATAGATCTAAACGAACTCTAATCGACGCCACCGAAACAACCTTTGGATATGGAAGAACAGTTACTTTCAAAATCACGCTCTCGCCCAAACCCTTGGGAAGTCAATACCACCTATGCCTTTTCCAACCACCCTACCCGCATCCACTCCCCCTATCCCTAGCCCCCAGCCCAATCCCCTGACACGGGTATAAGCATGATCAGATCTGTGATATCACTTGTCTGTATATATGTGAATGCCTCCCTACCCTCACTATCCCCATAAAACCAAATAAAAATCTATATGAAAAAAAAAAACCACAATGAATTACAAAGCACAGTAAAAGCAGATTAAAACAGTTAAAACCATTAAGAAAAAATGTAATACTTACCTCAGAAATATTTATTTGGATGGAAGCATGGTCTTTTGCACCAATTATCCGGTTACTTGCAGAACTGAAAAGACATTAAAAACACAAAAGAATATATATTCAAAGTTCAAGACTAGTATCCATTTACAAGATTTGCAGTCCAATTAAAGACCAAAACAAAGTTCCCACAGAGTCTAATTCAGTGGTTCTCAACTTGTGGGTCCCTAGGTATTTTAGCCTACAACTCCCAGAAATCCCAACTGGTGGTCCTCAACCTGTGGGGACCCACAGTTTGAGAACCACTGGTCTAATAAGAGTTTCGGCACTAAGCAGTGGATTGGACAACTGATGCTTATGGGGACCTTTTTAACTAGAGTTATATTATTTCATGACTGAGTAGATATGACTCAGATATGCACATGCAATTTTTATATTTAATTCACAACCTATTTAAAATTACTAATGGATGTGTAGTGCCATTCAGAACATCCTCCCATTTAGGAAAGCCTGCAAGACTCTGCTGTTTCAGCAGGATTTCGGGGTTGGATGAATTGCAGTCTTCTGTTGCGTACTGCCATCTTGTATATCCTCTCTTGTCGCTGTTGTTTTAATTTGCGGCCTAGTGCCCCTTTTTATCTGTTTTAATTGTGGTTTTAATTTTGAAGTATTTGGTTGTTTTTATGAATAAGTTGTGAGCCATTGGGAAGGGCGGCAAACAAATACGAATAAATAAATAAAAAATAAATAAATAAATAGTTGCCGTAAGCTGACAGGTCACTTGAAGACACACAAATACACTATCCCAGTCCCATAAAGCAGTCACACAAATATTTATTGGCTGAGATGCATTAATCTAGTTCTTAGAATATTCTCTTTTTACATCCCAATACTACACCACAGTCACTCTCCCTGGAGCTCCTTTTTTTGCTTCCCATTTGTTCTGTGGTTCTTTTAATTTTATACCTTGAGCTGTCCTGCATTTAATGATCTGCTGCCTACCCCCCCCCCTCCCCCTTTTTAAGGGCTGCTTGCTTCTTCTACCCATCCTTCTTGAAATGTTCTATTTTTAAACATCATTCCTCCATCTCAGTGTAGTGGAACATCATATCTCATTGTAAGTGTTTACCAACAAACAGAAAGGGGTACTTTATTCCCAAATCTCAGGATGAACCCCCCAACACTGTTCAGATCACCAGTGCTGAAGTAATATTTAACTACAAATAAAGTGCAACTGAATTCTATATGTGAAATGGGATTTTCAAGGGGCAAAATGTACAAACCATAGTCATTAAATGCCCTAAGGAGCAACAACAGAATGAGGCTACTGTATAAGTTATAATGATAAAATAAGGCTATAAGCACAATGACCAAGCAGATTTATGCTGCAAAAGGCAACGAGTTAGGGATCTCCTCAGGGTACATTTGCTGTGATCTACTTTAACAACCAGTCCACTTAATTGCCTTTGGGATCTTTTTGAAGAAAATGTAACATGCATTTGAAAGGATGGTCACGGATTTGTTTAGGAAGATGTCATTATTGGTTCTTTGAGACAGTGGCAAGTCAGGGCATATATATACAAAAGATGTACAGCAAGCTATGGCACACACAAAAGTCTGTTTAACTAGAGGTTGAAAAATTATCTTTTTAAGACGACAATAATCACAATTCACAAATCTTTCTGGAGAACTAAAGGATTCTTTGTATGATTTGTTCCCACTGTAGATTATTCTCTACTTTTTGGATCATTCAAATGAGAACATATTGTGGTCAACTTATTTATGGTCAAACTGACACAAGCCAACTTGAAGCTGTAGTTTATGGCGTTGGTGTGTTTCATTGAACTGTACTTACTGAAGCCAGCAAAGGGAGGAACACGTGAACAAAAAGCTCACTAGGGTTAATTCTTGTTTTACTTAGTTATGTTATTAGGTCACGCTTCACAAAAGCTTATGCAAAATAATACTGGTTAAACCTTAGTGCCAATGGACTTTTTGCTGCAGACTAATACCACTTGTTCTCTGTAAAGAGATATTTTTCAAGTTATTCAAGACAGGCTGGCCAATTCATACATCACCTGTATACTTACCATTTGCGAGGCACGTACAGGTCCACGAATTCTCCAGCGTCGTTCTGCATTGTTTATTTGAGAATTGCTTTCCACAGATGATGTGAAATAGGAAACTGCTGGAAGATATATCAACAAGTCACTACCTGATAGAAAGAAAAAACTCCTTCATCTGCCACCATCATGAAATGCACTTTTAGCTCTGAAAATGGTATCATGTGATGGACTTTGACCAAGCATTTATTTTACAAAAGAAAATTTAAATTATGCAGAAGCTTTTTTTTATTTATAATTCCGTATTGGCTGTTTAACAACAATCCCAAGGTTTTAATTCCAAGGGTATACTTCTCATAGTTCATACAACAGTAGTTCTAACCACTGCAAATAAAGACTTGGGTATGAGAAAGCTTTCCACAAGATGAGTGCCGTGTTTGCTCACAATCAACAACAAACACAATCGTGTGACAATTTCGCAGAAGTGTTTGGCGTTGTTCAACCGCAATATGGACGGGTTTTCGCACTGTTTCTTAACCGTGGACGAAACGTGGATCCACCACAACACACCAGAGACCAAACAGCAGTCAAAACAGTGGGTTTCTCGGGGTGAATCGGCGCCAAAGAAGGCCAAGGTGGGTTTGTCAGCCAATAAAGTAATGGCGACCGTTTTTTGGGATGCACATGGTATAATGCACATTGACTACCTTCAAAAGGGTAAAGCAATCAATGGCGAATATCATGCCAAATTATTGGGTTGATTTAATGAGGATTTGGGGGGGAAACGACCACATTTGGCCAATAAAAGTTTTTTTGCATCAGGACAATGCAAGGGTGCACACATGTGCAGTTGCCATGGTGACAATCCATGAATTGGGATACGAATTGCTCCCTCATCCGCCCTATTCTCCGGATTTAGCCCCGAGTGACTATTTCTTGTTTCCAAACCTGAAGAAATGGCTCGGCGGAAAGAGATTTGACTCCAGAAATGAAATCATCTCACAAAACCTATTTCGACAACCTCGACAAAAAAACTTGGGAGAAACATTGGACAAAGTGTATAGGGCTCAAAGGAGACTACGTTGAAAAATAAAATGATTTTTTAAATCCAAAAACCTGTGTTTCATTCAAAAAGTCAGACTTGTTGACCCGCCCTCGTACATTGTTTCAAAACTGTTTTTATTTTAAGATGTTTTATATTGATTGGTTCCTTTATTTGTTTGATATATGCGTTTGGATTGAGGTTTGTATGATATTAATATTTATTTATTTATTGTTTCGACTTAATGGATCGCCCTTCCCGAAGCTCAGGGCGATTTCCAACATGTAAGGTACACAAATTTAAAAACATCATAAAACCTCATAAAAACAGTTAACAGTCCCACCCCTTACAATCCCATAAAACCACAACAAATCAGAACACAGCTGATTCATATAAGAAGAGTGGTAGCACAGCAGGGTGGCAGGGTAGCAGATGTTAATCGGGCGCCAGTCAAACAACGAATGCCTGCCTAAACAGCCAGGTCTTGCAGGACCTGCGGAAGGCCATTAGGTCCCACAGGGCTCGCGTCTCCGCCGGCAGCGAATTCCATAAGACCGGCGCAGCCACCGAAAATGCTCTCTGCCGCGTGCTAGAGTCTACAGAGTTTCAGGCCTGGGACCTCGAGCATGTTAAGCCCCTCTGAACGCAGCGATCTTCTGGGTGCATATGGGGTGAGCCGCTCCCTCAAGTACACTGGCCCCAAACCATGTAAGGCATTGAAAGTCAGAACTAACACCTTGAAGGAGACCGGCAACCAGTGCAGCTCGCGCAAAAGAGGTGTTATATGGGCAGTTCTTGTGGCTCCCAGCAGCAAGTGAGCTGCTGCGTTCTGCACCAGTTTGAGTTTCCGGATCGCCGACAAAGGTAGGCCAATGTACAGCGCGTTACAGTAATCGAGCCTCGAGATGGCCGTGGCTTGGATCACCGTGGCGGGAGAGACAGGGAGCCAGGTGTTTCGCTTGCCGCAGATGGTAAAAGGCTGTCTTGCAGGCACAAGCAATTTGTGCCTCCAAAGACAGCTGGGGGTCCAGCCGGACCCCCAGGCTCTTAATTGAAGACTGTGGGCGTAGTGCCACACCGTCAAGTGTCGGCAGCTGGATCTCCTTGCCTCCCCCCCCCCCCCGGCGGAAGCCACTTTGGGAGATAAATAAGGATTGTTATTGTTATTATTATTATTATGAGGCCCAAAAAAGAAGAGGAAGAGAAGAATTCTGGCAATCGTAAGAAGAGGGAACATTACAGTCGTGAGAGAGGTGTTATGATAGTGCAAGGGGCACTATTGTAGTGTGAGAATCACATCAAGGTCACGCGGGAGGTGTGAAAACAGTGCAAGGGGGCACCACAATGGTGCAAGGGGACTCCCCTCCAAACCTCTCTTTCCCCCTTCTGCCCAAAGACGAGGAAGCAAGCCTTCTTCCTGCTTCAAAACAGCATCAGAGAGCAGGCCACATCCACTTGCTACTTCACCCCAGCTCCCCATTCTCTAGCCCAGGCCTGGGTAAACTTGGGCCCTCCAGGAGCTTTGGACTTCAACTCCCACCATCCCTCACAGCCTCAGGCCTCTTCCTTTTCCCCTCAGCCGCTGAGGGGAAAAGGAAGAGGCCTGAGGCTGTGAGGAATGGTGGGAGTTGAAGTCCAAAGCTCCTGAGGGCCCAAGTTTGCCTAAGCGGCTGAGGGGAAAAGGAAGAGGCCTGAGGCTGTGAGGGATGGTGGGAGTTGAAGTCCAAAGCTCCTGGAGGGCCCAAGTTTACCCAGGCCTGCTCTTAAGCGGCTGAGGGGAAAAGGAAGAGGCCTGAGGCTGTGAGGATGGTGGGAGTTGAAGTCCAAAGCTCCTGGAGGGCCCAAGTTTGCTGCCTAAGCGGCTGAGGGGAAAAGGAAGAGGCCTGAGGCTGTGAGGGATGGTGGGAGTTGAAGTCCAAAGCTCCTGGAGGGCCCAAGTTTACCCAGGCCTGCTCTTAAGCGGCTGAGGGGAAAAGGAAGAGGTCTGAGGCTGTGAGGGATGGTGGGAGTTGAAGTCCAAAGCTCCTGGAGGGCCCAAGTTTACCCAGGCCTGCTCTTAAGCGGCTGAGGGAAAAGGAAGAGGCCTGAGGCTGTGAGGGATGGTGGGAGTTGAAGTCCAAAGCTCCTGGAGGGCCCAAGTTTGCTGCCTAAGCGGCTGAGGGGAAAAGGAAGAGGCCTGAGGCTGTGAGGGATGGTGGGAGTTGAAGTCCAAAGCTCCTGGAGGGCCCAAGTTTACCCAGGCCTGCTCTTAAGCGGCTGAGGGGAAAAGGAAGAGGCCTGAGGCTGTGAGGGATGGTGGGAGTTGAAGTCCAAAGCTCCTGGAGGGCCCAAGTTTGCTGCCTAAGCGGCTGAGGGGAAAAGGAAGAGGCCTGAGGCTGTGAGGGATGGTGGGAGTTGAAGTCCAAAGCTCCTGGAGGGCCCAAGTTTACCCAGGCCTGCTCTTAAGCGGCTGAGGGGAAAAGGAAGAGGCCTGAGGCTGTGAGGGATGGTGGGAGTTGAAGTCCAAAGCTCCTGGAGGGCCCAAGTTTGCTGCCTAAGCGGCTGAGGGGAAAAGGAAGAGGCCTGAGGCTGTGAGGGATGGTGGGAGTTGAAGTCCAAAGCTCCTGGAGGGCCCAAGTTTACCCAGGCCTGCTCTTAAGCGGCTGAGGGGAAAAGGAAGAGGCCTGAGGCTGTGAGGGATGGTGGGAGTTGAAGTCCAAAGCTCCTGGAGGGCCCAAGTTTACCCAGGCCTGCTCTTAAGCGGCTGAGGGGAAAAGGAAGAGGCCTGAGGCTGTGAGGGATGGTGGGAGTTGAAGTCCAAAGCTCCTGGAGGGCCCAAGTTTGCTGCCTAAGCGGCTGAGGGGAAAAGGAAGAGGCCTGAGGCTGTGAGGGATGGTGGGAGTTGAAGTCCAAAGCTCCTGGAGGGCCCAAGTTTACCCAGGCCTGCTCTTAAGCGGCTGAGGGGAAAAGGAAGAGGCCTGAGGCTGTGAGGGATGGTGGGAGTTGAAGTCCAAAGCTCCTGGAGGGCCCAAGTTTGCTGCCTAAGCGGCTGAGGGGAAAAGGAAGAGGCCTGAGGCTGTGAGGGATGGTGGGAGTTGAAGTCCAAAGCTCCTGGAGGGCCCAAGTTTACCCAGGCCTGCTCTTAAGCGGCTGAGGGGAAAAGGAAGAGGCCTGAGGCTGTGAGGGATGGTGGGAGTTGAAGTCCAAAGCTCCTGGAGGGCCCAAGTTTACCCAGGCCTGCTCTTAAGCGGCTGAGGGGAAAAGGAAGAGGCCTGAGGCTGTGAGGGATGGTGGGAGTTGAAGTCCAAAGCTCCTGGAGGGCCCAAGTCTACCCAGGCCTGCCCTAGCCTGAAAGGAGACCCGACAAAGACCGAGCAGGCCGCGCCTCACCTCCTCACACGCCGCCAGCCAGGCCGGAAAGGAAGGAAAGCCGATGTCACAGGAACGCGACGAGAAAGAGGGAGGAGAGAGAGAGTGAGTGCGCGCGCACCCTTGGCGGGCGGCGCGCGGAAAGATAGGCAGCAACGTGATGTCACCCCAAGGGCGGGGCTCCGAAGCAGTAGCCACGCCCCCATTTGGGTTTCCCCGCCTCTGGAGGCAAACGCTGTGACGTCATCCCAAGACAGGAGAGAGGCGGGAGCTTGCAGAGCGGTAGCCACGCCCCCTTCTGGTCTTCGCCTGGGAGCTTCCCAGTGTTTTTACATTTTCAAAATCCTGGGGCACAACCAACCAAAATGACACTCTAACACAGTAATACATATAGTTAATATGTTTTTAAATGTATTCATACACTCAGTGTGATAACCTGGGCCTGTTTCGATGAACACAACATAGATATCCTGGCAGGAATGGCAGAAAGACACACACCAAGGTCTTGCTCAACAGCTGGGAGTTGTAGTTCACCCACAATCAAAGAGCACTCTGACCTCCACCAATGATGGAATGGAATCAAACTTCCCACACAGAACTCCCATAACCAAGAGAAAATACTAGAGTTTGGTGAGTATTGACCTTGAGTTTTGGAGTTGTAGTTCACCTATATCCAGAGAGCACTGTGGACTCAACAATGTTAGATCAGGACCAACCTTGGCATCAATACTCAATATAAAATCAGATAGAACATATGATGAATTTTAAACATATTTAGATCAATTGGATGCATCTTCTTTTCATCGGGCATCAAACACAACCAATCTTTTTGTTCTTTTCTTGTACATTATTCTGTAACCACATTCTCTGCATCTTGATAGGATCTCTTGATTTAATTTCATTTTCTTTGTGACATTCTCCACAGATGTATATCATTGGTTGGTGCTTTGGTGGAGGTGCATCAGTCTGAGTGTCCATCTTCCACTCTTTCCTCTGACAGCGCAGACTGATCAATACTCAATATGCCCAAATGTGAACACCCGCGGCAAGCAAAACGTCTGGCTCAGGGCCGTAGCCAGGATTTTGATTCTGAGGGGCTGAGACTGGGAGGAAGAGGGTCTACCCTAGCAAACCTTTTGTATTGTTATCCCAATAACCCCATTAATGTGGGATATAATGAGCATGGTGATCAGATCATGATATGTGCACATAACAGTTTAAATAACATAACAGTTTAAATAATGTACCAGTAAGGCCTTCTCGCGGATCACCCTGAGAATTTCGGGGGGGGGCTGAAGCCCCCTTAGCCCCCCCGGCTACATGCCTGGTCTGGCTCCATAATCTCTCCCGCTGCAACCTGGCCATGGTGATCCAAGCCACGGTCATCTCGAGGCTCGATTACTGTCATGCACTGTACATTGGCCTACCTTTGTCGGCGATCTGGAAACTCAAGCTGGTGCAGAACGCGGCAGCTCGCCTGCTTTTAGGAGCCTCAAGAATGGCCCACGTAACACCACTCCTACGTGAACTGCACTGGCTGCCAATTGAATTCCGGGTCTCCTTCAAGGTGTTAGTTTTAACTTTCAAGGCCTTATATGGTTTGGGGCCAGTGTACCTGAAGGAGCAGCTTACCTAGGGTTGCCATATGTCCCTTATTCTAAGGGACGTCCCTTATTTTGGCCCTAAAATTTGTGTCCCTTTTTTTCAGGCCCTGTCCCTTATTTTTGACTAGCAGGGCAGGACTGGGCAGGGTTGGCCAGAGGAAGCTGCGCGCTGCGGTTTCCATGGCAATGCCTGCCCGGGGATTCCAACTCACAGGGCAGCCTGCGTCCCCGTTGGAAGGAAGAGGCGATACAGGACTTTTTCAATGTACAGTAGACTCAATTAACCATTACCCAAGGGGAATGTTGGATCATGTTGGATAAAGATAGTTTCTGGTTGCTTGAGAGTTACTCTTAAAATTGGCCTAGCTGTGCATCCCAATACTATACAATGCTGCGTAGCCCATACTATACTGAAGCAGTAACTTGGAGTCCCAAAACTCCCCGGGCACTCAGGCCGCAGAACGTGCGGGCGCAAGGAAGAGATGACGCGACAATTTCTACTGTGATCCAGGAAACCAGCTTTATTGCATCACATCAGCTGATGGGTCCGTCCACCCTATGCGGAAACGGGGCTGCTTGGCGAACAGAACTCCGAACATTTCTAGCATACAGGTTTTATACCATCAATGGAGTCAACATTTAGTCCCTCCCTTCTTCATGCACATTACTAGCTAGCATTCATGAACCCATTTTATCTTAGCCAATTAAACAAAGCCTTCTAGCATCTTATTCCTATTTGCTAATAACTATGGCGCAGTGTGAATTTCCATCATTGTTCTATGTTATGGCTTTATGAGCAAAGTGTTCTCAAATTGTTACATTTCTACCGGGCTTTAACTTGGTGGCCTGCCAAGTGAAAGCTTCATTTGCCATGCGCGTCTCCTAGCCATTCACTTACTTTGTAAACAAACGCACATGGGAACTGCTAGGCCAATCCGGACCGTATTCTTATCTAAAGGCACATGATGTCCTCTGGCGAATCACAGCCTGTGCCTGTACACCAATCAGAATGTATTATTCTCGTCATTTTTCTGGCAAGCTATTTCTGTACTCTGCTACTTCTGTTCTATCCTCATGCATCACTCCCCTCTGACATTTCTCCTGCTAAGGTGTCAATTTCTCCTTTAATACCATACCATTAACTATTGACATAATAATCATGAAGATGTACTGTCTTATAAAATTTATTTTATTGTAATGTTTAGACAGTGCACTTTTAAAGTCAGCAAAGTCAAGTACTAAATACAGATGGAGAAAATAAGGTAGTTCTAATAATGTTTTTTCTGCATGACAAAACATGCAGAAACATACCATGTACTGTTAAGAGGGTGTAAGTCAGCTTCTTTTGAGTTTCAATCATTATCTTATTCTCTTAATAAAACTTAATGTTGGGGTTTCAAGTTTTTAATGAAGTGTCCCTTATTTTTGTGAAAAATCCCGTAAATGTCCCTTATTTCTTATATCAAAAAATGGCAACCCTAAGCTTACCCCATACGTGCCCAGTAGATCACTGCATTCAGAGGGGCTTAACATGCGGGAGGTCCCTGGTATGAGGATTTGCAGACTATCCAGCACACGGCAGAGGGCATTTTCGGTGGCCGCGCTGGCCTTATGGAACTCGCTACCAGCGGAGATGCTCGCTCTGCGGGACCTAATGACTTTCCGCAGGGCATGTAAGACCTGGCTATTTAGGCAGGCATTTGGTGCCTGATTAATGCCTGTTATCCCTCACCATCCTGCCGCGTTGCTGCCGCTAGTGCTATATGCTTGACTGGTCATGGTTTACTGTAATGGGGTGGGATTTTTAATTGGTTTTATGACGCTGTATTTTATATGCTTTATGTGTTTTTAATGCTGTATTTTATATGTTTTATGTGTTTTAACCTGGTATGTTTTATGTGCTGTAAACCGCCCTGAGCTTCGGATAGGGCGGTCTATCAAGCCGAAACAATAAATAAATAAATAAATAAATAAATAAATAAATAAACACAGATGGAGTTTGGGGAAAATAGACCTTGACATTTGGGAGTTACAATTTCTGGGATTTATAGTTAACACACAATCAAAGAGCATCCTGAACTCTCGCAACAATGGAATTGAACCAAACTTGGCATATTGAACTCTCATTACCAACAGAAAATACTGAAAGGGTTTGCTTGGGAATTGACCTTGAGTTTGGAGGTTGTAGTTCACCTACACCCAGAGAGCACTGTGGACTCAAACAACGTTATGTTATGTTGTTGTTTGTTTTCTATCCAGAATCACAATGTTTGAAGGAGGCTCACCACTTTAAGGTCCCTAAAACAGGCATGGGAAAACTTTATGACAGAATCCCCTGTCATAAAGTCATAGAGCGAGGCTGGGAAGAAGGGAGCCCGAGTGGAGAAGAAAAAGTTGGGAAACACTGCTGTACAAGAAGTGGGAATCTAGGCAGCTCAGACAATTGGTGCTCATATATATGTATGTATGTATGTGTGATATTCTCTCCGTTGGTGTCCCTTTGTCGTGTGGGAGAGGCTTGCGTACCCTAATGAAGTTGTGAGCTATGCTATAGTTTAAAAGTAATTAATTAGTTAATTAATTAATGGCACTTCACTTCCTCAAAGAATCCTCCACCTTGTGCGACTGTGGAGCAGAACAGGCATCTGTATCCTTGTCGTCAATGTCCTGCCTCACTGTTGCCCGTTTTTGGTCGAAATATTTAGTCACTTGTCCTCTTTTTTATCAGTTTTGTACTAATTTATACTTTTGATACAAAATAAATAAATAACATAATTATGTGTGTGATATATCACATATAGTTATGTGTGTGAGTGTGATATATATCTTCTCTCTCACTATGACTCTAAACCAGTGGTTCTCAACCCTCCTAATGCTGTGACTCCTTAATACAGTTCCTCATGTTGTAGTGACCCCAATCATATAATTATTTCAATGCTAATTCACAACTGTGATTTTGCTATTGTTATGAAGCGTAATGCAAATATCTGATATGCAGGAGGTATTTTTATTCACTGGATCAAATTTGGCACATATACCCAGTATGCCCAAATTTGAATACTGGTGGGATTGGAGGGAGAGATTGTCATTTGGGACTTGTAGTTGCTGGGATTTATAGTTCACCTACAATCAAAGAGCATTCTGAACCCCACCAATGGAGGAATTGAACCAAACTTGGGACAAAGAATTCCCATGACCAACAAAAAATACTGGAAGGGTTTGGTGGGCATTGACCTTAAATTTTGGAGTTGTAGTTCACCTACATCCCAAGAGCACTGTCAACTCAAAACAATGATAGATTTGGACTAAACTTGGCATGAATATCAATATGCCCAAATGTGAACACTGGTGGAGTTTGGGGAAAATAGACTTGACATTTGGGAGTTGTAGTTGCTGGGATTTATATTACCCATAATCAAAGAGCCTTTTGAACTCCACCAAAGATAGAATTGGGCCAAACTTCCCACACACACACCCCATGATCGACAGAAAATGCTGTGTTTTGTGATGATCTTTGGCGACCCCTCTGATACCCCCTTGTGACCCCTCCAGGGGTCCCGACCCCCAGGATGAGAAACACTGCTCTAAACTATCTAGTCCATGAGCTGCTTTTTGCTGACGATGCTGCCCATGTCGCCCATACAGAAGCAGCCCTGCAGCACCTAACATCCTGCTTTGCAACAGCTGCAGAGTTGTTTGGGCTGGAAGTCAGCCTGAAGAAAACAGAAGTTCTCTACACAGGAAGAACACCATCATCCCCACGTCAGCATAGGCAAATCTGTGCTAAGTCCATTCAGCAGTTCACCTACCTGGGAAGCATCATCTCTTCAGACGCCAGGATTGATAAAGAGATAGATCACAGATTAGCAAAGGCATATCTCTCGGCATTACTTCGCGAACGAAGATTCTTAGGAAGGACTCATCCCACACTTTTTACAAGCACGTTGATGACTAAAAAGGCCAATCTCAGATGGACAAGTTCGGTTGCAGAAAGCACAGCAGAAAGTCTCCTTGGGTGATGTTGTTTCCAAGTTGCGGTTCTTTCTGCGTTGTCGTTTCTCTTCGAGACCCATTCTGCGTGTCTTCTCGAAAGAGGTCGCAGCATTGTGGATAGTGCATCTCCATGCCTCCCGATGTGAGGCCAGGGTGGACCATTGTTGGTGATCAATCTGGCCGAACCTTAGATGTTGTTTCAGGGAGTCCTTATATCTCTTTTTTGGGGCACCTCTCTTGCGCTGACCCATGGCGAGTTCACCATAGAGTAGTATCTTTGGGAGGCGGTGGTCCTCCATCCTAGAGTGCATTTGGAAGGCTTAACAAAAGAGTCTGGAGCAACAAGCACCTGAGGCAAAGCACAAAAATCAATTTGTACAGAGCTATCGTATTGTCTATTCTCCTTTATCGGTCTGAAACATGGGTCACCTATCGCCAAAACCTACGACTCCTCGAACGCTTTCATCAGCGCTGTCTTCGCTCAATCCTAAATGTACACTGGACTGACTTTGCGACGAATGTTGCTGTCGTTGAGCAAGCAGGGATCACCAGCATTGAGGCCATGCTATTGAGAACACAGCTGTGCTGGGCAGGGCACGTCTCTAGGATGGAGGACCACCGCCTCCCAAAGATACTACTCTACGGTGAACTCGCTACGGGTCAGCGCAAGAGAGGCACCCCCCCAAAAAAGATATAAGGACTCCCTGAAACAACATCTCAGGCTTGGCCAAATTGATTACCAACAATGGTCCACCCTGGCCTCACATCAGGAGGCATGGAGATGCACTATCCACAATGCTGCGGCCTCTTTCGGGAAGCCACGCCAAACGAGTCTCGAAGAGAAACGACAACACAGAAAGAACCTCAACTTGGAAACAACATCACCCAAGGAGACTTACTGCTGTGCCTTCTGCAACCAGACTTGCCTATCTCAGATTGGCCTTTTTAGTCATCAACGAGTTTGTAGAAATCGTGGGATGAGTCCTTCCTGAATCTTTGTTCACGAAGAAAAACTAAGAGAGAGAGATATATATATCACATATATATAGTTATGTGTGTGATATTTATATCTATCATAGCTATATATATGTGCCTTCTATTTTTATCAGTTTTATACTAATTTATGCAATGCTTTTGATACGATATATATACACACACACACACACACTCACAGTGTGTGTATTATGTATATTGTGTGTATATATCACATATATAGTTATAGCTCTATATTCCATTTTGTTAAGGCAGCATTCTCTGCAGTTCTGGACTTTGTAGTTCAGTGAAGCCCAAGCTCTGGCCTGGGTTGGGATTCTAATTGCTCCTCTTAAACTACTAATCCCAGAATTCCACTGAATTGTGCCATTCAGGGCTAGAGGTTTAGCACAGCTGGTAAATCATCAGCCATTATAAGATCTATCAACCAAAAGGTTGCAAGTTCAAAGCCCTGGCTTGGCATGAGCTGCCAACTGTCAGCCTAGTTCATTGTTTACCTGGGTAAAATTAAAAATAATAGGGGGAGAATCGAAAGTTTTGGCTCTCATTCTTTATCTTTCATTTCTCCTTTCTTCACCAGGGAAAAGAGCATTCTTTGGGGCCACATTTGTCATGACGGGAAACAATTCAACCTCTAGTGGATATTGAAGAATTTGGAATTCAAAAGCGCAGTAAGGAAACCAGTCATATAGGAAGAAGAAATACTCCGAAGGTGCTGATCTGGCTGAGCTCTTCACCTCAATCAGAGCTCAGAAAGGGAAACATGGGGAAGGAAGCATATACATGTACTGAATGTGGAAAGAGCTTTCCTAGGAACAGAACTCTATGGTCACATCAAAGAAGTCACACTGGGGAGAAACCTTATGAATGCCAGGAATGTGGAAAGAGCTTCAGCCGAGGTCAAGGTCTACATATACATCAAAGAACTCACACTGGGGGGAAACCCTTTGAATGTCCAGAGTGTGAAAAGAAATTTACTCATATTTGGCATTTGCATTCACATCAGAGAACTCACACTGGGGAGAAACCCTATAAATGCCAGGAGTGTGGAAAGAGTTTTACTCAAAGTGGATCTCTACGATCACATCAAAGAACTCACACTGGGGAGAAACCTTATGAATGCCAGGAATGTGGAAGAAACTTTGCGCGGAGCGATGTTCTACGGTCACATCAAAGAACTCACTCTGGGGAGAAACCTTATGAATGCCAGGAGTGTGGAAAGAGTTTTACTCAAAGTGGAGCCCTACGGTCACATCAAAGAACTCACTCTGGGGAGAAACCCTATGAATGTCCAAAGTGTGGAAAGACATTCACTCAGATTTGGAATTTGCATTCACATCAGAGAACTCACAGTGATGAGAAACCCTTTACATGCCTGGAATGCGGAAAGAGCTTTGCTCTGAGTGGAGATTTGTATTCACATCAGAAGAGAACTCACATTGGTGAGAAACCCTTTAAATGCCTGGAATGTGGAAAGTGCTTCGCTGCCAATGGAGATCTATGTAAACATAACAGAATTCACACTGGAGAAAAACCATATGAATGTCCGGAGTATGGAAAGAGATTTGCTCAGAGTGGAGATCTATCAAACCATCACAGAACACACACTGGGGAGAAACCCTTTAAATGCCTGGAGTGTGGACAGAGTTTCTCACGAAATGGGAGTCTTCATTTCCATCAGAGAATTCACACTGGGGAGAAACCATTTAAATGCCTGGAGTGTGGAAAGAACTTTGCCTATAGTAAACTATTACGTTTACATCAGAGAAATCACACAGGGGAGAAACCCTTTCAATGCTTGCAATGCGGAAAGAGTTTCTCACAAAATGGGAGTCTTCATTTCCATCAGAGAACTCACATTGGTGAGAAACCCTTTAAATGCCTGGAGTGTGGAAAGAGCTTTGCTCGGAGCGGAGCTCTGCGGTCACATCAAAGAACTCAAATTGGGGAGAAACCTTATGAATGCCAGGAATGTGGAAAGAGCTTCACCTACAGTGCAAATTTACGTATACATCAAAGAACTCACACTGGGGAGAAACCCTATGCATGTCCAAAGTGTGGAAAGAGGTTCACTCACAGTGGAAATTTACATGATCATCAAAGGAGGATACACCGGGACGAAACCCTATAAATGCCTGGACTATGGAAAGTGCTTTGCTCAGAATGTTTTAGATTCACCTGTGTTGTTGTGTTTTCAAGATGTATGTCCTGGGTTTGAGCCTGCCACTTTTGGACTCTCGCTTGCTGAGGTGCTCCTGCGAGTATCTCTATAGATTTTAGAAAACTATTTATTGATTTAAGTAGGTTGGTGTCCTGGCTGATACCCAAACAGCATTAATCCTAGTGATAAAACTGACCAGACAGATTTTTAATTCATAGTAATGTGAATAGGTTGGCCCAGATGATGCAATAAGCTGCTCTTTACTTTTATTTATTTATTTATTATTTACTATATTTCTATAACGCCCCTCTCAGCCCGAAGGTGACTCGAGGTGGTTTACATATGGCAGTAAATTATGGGCATTACAATAAGTTATCTTGAAGGTTTAGGTGTTGTGTATCTGAGACATTTAGGAAATGCACACGTGAGCAATCTATTGTTTTATTAATAGATTTGAATAATAAGGAAAGATCCAGAGCACAAAATCAAAGAAGTCTGAACAATTTGGAGTAGTTAATATAAATGTTCAACTCTGAGCCTGTTCTTGTGCATGTATACCTTACGATTGATGCAAATTTCAAAGAGGCGAATAGAATGAGTAAGGAAACCTAGAGGTCGTGCTGGAGGTCATAAGTACGGCTGATGTTTAGGACGTAGATACCTAGAATGATAATGTCTCATTTATTTAATATAATAATCCCTGAAGGTATATATACAGGAGTGAGTGCTGGTTTAAATAGTGCCTGAAAGGTTCACATTGCTCTTATGGGTTTGGCCCTACAAGGAACACAATGAATAAATACACCTGATGAGTTAGCAGTGCAATGGTGCAAAGATGTAGCAAACTAGCACAAGTGTCCCTTATTTTTGTGAAAATCCCATATTTTTAGGTAAATGTCCCTTATTTCTTATATCAAAAAGTGGCAACCCTAGTCTCCTTTCTCCTGCCCAAGTGTTCGGAAGAAAACCATGCTAATTTGGAATGAGTGGCCTTCCTTTCTAAGCGCTCCCAGATAGTCTCTTTAAGGATCTGCTTAAGAATCCTTCCAGGGATCCATGTCTTGCCCCGTTCCACCCAGTCTGATGGCACTCCTCATTTTCTTCTCCAGGAATCCTCCAGGATTCTTGCCAGGGTTCTGCCGGACTCCGGCCAGTTCCTCCCTCTTAATCTCCTTGGATGGGGTTCACCTGGTCCTTAGGACTTGAACCTGTTCAGATTGGCTAGTGTTCTTGCCAGGCCCCTTCTCCCTCCTCGCCCGTGCTGCCTTTCCCCTCCTGCATCCTCTGCTTCCTCCCTCCCTCCTTCGTGGAGACATGTCCACCTTTTGATATCCCTATTGTTTTCCGTCTTCCTCCTTTTGCTGCTTCCTCCAAAGAAGCCCGTTTTGTTGTTTGCTGGCTTAGGTATTCAACTTCTCCTTAAAAATTGTCATTGTTTGGTTTTGGACTTTATGAATGGACCCATTAGAAAATGGAAAAGGGTGTTCATGAACCATAATTCCCATCTTGCTGGGTTAAACTTCCCCCTCAAACCTCTTCAGCAGTCTAAATTGATCATGCTGGGTCTGTCTGCCAGGGTTGGCCCAGTAATATCTGATGGGAGTCATCAGGCTCTGTGGATGCAGGGGAGGTTCTGCTCCTATGAATCCCCACCCCACCCTGGTCAAATCCCTCCAGTGCTTCATGTTGGTTATGATGTGTCCAGGTCCATTGTCAGCAGGGTTCAAAGAGCTCTTTGGGCACAAGATGAACTACAACTCCTATCATTTTGGGTCAATCTTCCCCAAACTCCTTGTGACGCCCCACGGGGCTGTTTTATATCCTTATTTTGTATTTTGTTGCCTCCATGGGCCTTTGTTCCACCTTTCTGCCATGTGGACATTTATGGGAGGAGTTGTGTTTGGCTCCACAAATGACTTCACCCTAGCTCCTCCCCTTTCTGAGGTCATCTGAGGGGCAGGACTTCCCCTCTTTGACCATTCCAAGCATAGAACATGGACGTAGCAGGCGGAAGTCTGGAGCCAAGGCTCAGACAAAGCACCTTCGTTCACGTGTAGTCTACCAACGCTCTGAAACCAAGGATTTCAGTAATAGGAAGGGCCAGCCCTTCAACAGAGACTGTTTTTCTTTGGGGACCCAAGGACTTTGTGAGCCAGCGGACCATTTGAGGAGCAACAGAGGAATCTGGAACCTAAGAGAGGCACCTTCACTCTGCAAACGAAAAGGCAAGTGAACGCAATCCCTATGTTTAAAGGACCCTTTTTGCAATTTGAATACATCTTTAGCAGTGATTAGAGAAATTAGGTAGTGTTAAAAACGGGGAAGGTGTTTTATAACACCATAAAGAAAGAAGATCAGAAAATGCTGGGCAATCAAAAGGAAGGAGGAAGTCCTGACGGCTCTTCGTCATAGAGGATAGAGCAACAGCACCCCCTGGACTTGAGCCCAACCTTCCATGGCACCATAAACCGCTGAAACAAACAAACCAACTCCTTCTGTTCTGTGTATTGTCTATTCAAAGCGGCATTGAATATTTGCCGTGTATATGTACTGTGATCCGTCCTAAGTCCCCTTCGGGGTGAGAAGGGTGGAATATAAATTATTATTATTATTAATCGTGCTATAACAAACAATGCTGTGTGGCAAGGCAATAAAAGGGCTTGCAGATCAATAATAATGAGATAAGGATGGACTCCCAAATTTGGGTTAAGTAAAAGGGCTTCAACCTCCCAAGGGAAATAAGGATGCATCTACACCAAGCATGAGCAAACTTGGGCTTTCCAGCTGTTTTCAACTTCAGCAGTTAGGAATTGTGGGAGTTGAAGTCCAAAACACCTGGAGAGCCCAAGTTTGCTCATGCCTGATCTAAAGGCAGCTTGGGTCTGTCAGAGAGGAGAAACAAGGATACGGCCTATTCAAGGTTAGGCAGAGGCTAGTTGGCTTCTGTATCCTTAATTCCATTGTGCAACTAATGTTGAGAGGAGACATGTGAGTCATGAATAGATATGCGAAAGGAAGAGGAAACAAGCTTTTTTTCTGGTTCCCTTGAAACCAGGACTAGGAGCAATGGGTTGAAATTACAGGAAAAGAGATTCCAACTGAACATTAAGAACAACTTCCCGACTCTTAAGAGCTGTTAATCAGTGGAACTCTCTGCCTTGGAGTGTGGTGGAATCTCTTTCCCTGGGGACTTTTAAACAGAGGCTGGATGGTCGTGGGTCAGGGATACTTTGTGGTTTTCCTGCATGGCAGAGGGTTGGGCTAGATGACCCATTTGGTCTCTTCCAACTCTATTATCTTGTGAGACTGACTCATATCTTCCTGTCCTCTTAATCTGAGCTGACCCTTCTTGCCAGTTGTATAAATAGAAAGGGAAAAAAATCCCACAAATAGCTGGTTACAGCTGTTCCAATTATATGTACAAATAGATCATCTGTTTGAGGGCTTGCCTTTTTTAAATGTTAGTAGATCCGGTGATATATTTAGATATCAAAGTGCCCAGAGTTGAGTAACATTCTCTTCTGCAAGCTAAACATGCCCAGGTCTTTAAGGTGCTCCTCATAGGGATTCATGGTTTCTAGACCTTTGATCATTATAGTTGCTCTCCTCTGAACACCATCTAGCTTGTCAATCTCTCTTTTTAACTGTGGTGCCCAGAAGTTGACATAGTAGTCCAGGTGAGGTCTAACCAAAGCAGAATACAAAGGCACCATGACTTCCCTCGATCTAGACACTATACCACTTGTGATGCAGCCCAAATCCCATTGGCTTTTTAAACTGCTGCATCACACTGTTGGCTCATGTTCAACTTGTTCTCCACGAAGACTCCACTATCTTTTTCACATGAAAAAGATAGTGGAGTCATCCATCACCCATCCTGTATCTTTGCATTTCATTTTTTTCTGCCTAAGTGGAGTATCTTACATTTGTCCTTGTTGAAATTCATTTGTTAGTTTTGTCCAGTTCTCCAATCTGTTAAGGTTATTTTGAATTGTGATCCTGTCCTCTGGAGTATTAGCTATCCCTCCTAATTTGGTATCATTTTCAAACTTGATAAGCATGCTCTCTAAACCTTCACCTAAGTCATGAAGATGTTAAGCAGAACTGGGCCTAGGACCGAACCTTGTGGCACTTGACTAGTCACTTCTTTCCAGGATGAAGAGGAAGTACTGCTGGGTACCCTTTGCGTTTGGTTGCTTAACCATTTACAGATCCACCTAACAGTAGTATTGCATAGCCCACATTTGACTAGTTTGCTTGCAAGAAGGTCATGGGGGACTTTGTCGAAGTCCTTGCCAAAATCAAGATATGCTACATCCACAGCATTCCCTGCATCGTCAAAACTTGTAACTGTATCATAAAAAGAGATAAGATTAGTCTGGCATGATTTGTTTTTGAGAAATCCATGCTGACTTTTAGTAATCCCAGCATTCCTTTCTTAGCTTCAAAGCCTGGCTGCTTCCTTCCCGGGGGTCCTTTGTTGGGAGGTGTTAGCTGGCCCTAATTGTTTCCTATATGCAATTCCCCTTTTTCTGAGTGTTGTTCTTTATATACTGCCCTGATTTAGGAGGTTTTTTAAAAAACTGGTAGCCAGATTTTGTTCATTTTCATGATTTTCCCCTTTCTGTTGAAATTGTCTACATGCTTGTGGATTTCACTGGCATCTCTGTGTAGTCTAACATGGTGGTTGTTAGAGTGGTCCAGCATTTCTGTATTCTCAAATAATATGTTGTGTCCAGGTTGGTTCATCATGTGCTCTGCAATGGCTGACTTCTCTGGTTGGATTAGTCTGCGGTGCCTTTCATGTTCCTGGATTTGTGTTTGGGTGCTGTGTTTGATGCTCACTGTGTAGACTTGTCTACAACTGCATGGTATACGGTAGACTAATTGTGTCACATTCATGTATTTGGATGGTTGGGGGGAGAGAAAAACAACAACAAGGCAACGTACTTTTTCAAAGGAATATTTATGACACAAACCTGAAGTTTCCTTCAGATGTGTTTGGTTATAAAATAGGTATCAAAACATTCAATTACACAGCACCTTATGAACAAATCCATCCATTTCATTGGAAGAACAGAATTTGACAGTCAACAGAGCAAGAACTTAAATTTAGGACGGCACAAACATACTATTAACATTAAATATACAAACTCCCATTCAGAGTGTTTTCTTGGACTTAAAATAGACAAGCATCATTATTTACACAAGGTTATATAATTTAAATCTCAACTGTTAAGAGACTAGTATCTCTTAAAGAAAGCAATCTAGCATTTTACACTGGATCTAGGTTTGCTTGTCATAATAATTTCTACCACACAGTGGCAGCTTTTGCATGAAGGAGGAATGTAATGAGGTTTAGCTGACTGAGAATAATAAGCAAATTAAGATTTAAAAAATGCAAACAATTTCAATGCCTTCTGCATTGACTGCAGTATTCAGCAGCTGACCATTTCTGTACAGATTAAGTAACAGGAAGAAAGTACTCAGCATACAAGTCAAATTGCAGTTACAAATGATGAATTCTTCTGTCCCCCATCTTCATGTTTCCTGAATCAACATGTATCTTAAATCACTGATAGTAATACAAAAAAATTTCAAATAAATACAAATTTTCTTTTGTCCATATATAGACCAATCAAAATCTGCAGGAACGCATGGAAAAAACTTGAAATTTTGGATTGGTTTCAGATTCTTTTTTCTGTTGTAAAGAACTGAAGACAATCCAACCATACCATTGATTGACCTTATGCAGACAAAACAAATATTTTTTAAGCTTATGCCTGAAAACAGAAGCTTATCCATGTCCCTCCACTGCCTAAATATTCACTCAATAATTTAATTTTAAACTATACATTTCCCAAATAGGACTTTCATACACATAATTCAATTTTTACAGCCTTGAGCAGTTCAAAATGCAGAACTTGGAAACATTATTACTTTCAAAAATTACCAATATAATGAGCCTGCCCAAGCTCTCTGCACAAACAGTCCTAAACACGAGTCCATCCACTCTCACTGAACCCAGGTTTTTGCCTGGATAAAGATAACAACTGCATCAATTAGAAAAAGTGACATTGACAGCTACTCTAGGCACAGTGCATTATGAGTCAACCCTGTCTGACAAATTAGTGTTTTTTGTTTACAGCAGTGGTCCCTAACCTTTGGGTTTCCAGGTGTTTTGGACTTCAGCTTCCACAGTTCCTAACAGCTAGGTAAGCTGGCTGGGAATTTTGGGAGTTGAAGTCCAAAACACATGGACACTGTTTTACTGCCTCTTTCTGTTCAGGTGGAGACCATATGCTTTAATACCCCATGGAAAAGTTGTTAAATGTCTCTCTGGAAGTTAGGATGCCAGCCTGTATTATGAAAAGGCTGCTCAAATAGAAGACACATTGCATTTCACATTTTGAACAGCACAAGTTACACCTCCTAAGTGTATATACTAAACTTTGTACCACATGATATCACATCTATTCTAACATTATATAAAAAGGTACTAGGCTTCTAACTTGGCTGATTCTATTACTTGTATCTAGTATTGACATCCTAATTAGAGAGGCCATGTTCTCAGCAATTTTGGTTATGTCAAACTGACTTGAGCTAAAGTGATTAATCCAAGTCATTCTTGCATTGGTGCCAGAAGTTATGGCACAATAAAGTCCATCTCCATGTTGAATAATCCCATATAGGACAATGCACTGACACAGCACTTGTTTTTCCAAATGCTTCTAGTACCATGTTGTGACTTTCCTCTTTATTCCGTGGCTATTTAATACATACTGTATATCTCAATAAAAAGTCAGCACTCTGGAAAGCATATAGCCCTCTTCATATTAGGAAGATACTTAGTTTCTAAGGTAATCGATGGGTCGACAGAGACAGGAATTATGAGCTGAACCACTACAGACTTGCACAGGGGTAATGGCCATGTTTTGGTATAATATTTCACATAAAGAACCATGCATACATACATCAAGGAAAATGATACCTCCAAGCCTTCCCAGTGTGCTCGGATTACAATCCAATGGAGTGAAAGAATGCTCCCATTTAAAACTACTCTTATCTGCAGTGATGCAACCCACAATTCTGCACCTTGCTCTACGGTTTCATTCTACATGATGTTCAGAACAGGCCAATGCCACAGTACAAAAACATTAAGAGTATGAATTTCTCAATCACAACACCCAAGTATTATTGTTGCTCACTAATAAATATTATACAAACTCGCACACATAAATACTTTGACTTGTATCACAATATTGCTTAGAAAAGGAATCTGACAGCCACTGACTCTTCTGCCACAGGTCTAAAAAAGTTATATAGTTCATATTTTAATATCTGGATGCTTAATTCAAAATATTTGGCTAACTACTGTTGGAATTGTATCATTTGTATTCCGCCACTCTGCTCGACAATAACAACATTTGAGTTGGGAATTTAATGTGCAATGAAGTCAGGTTCATGAGGACCATCACAGTGGCAAAAAGCTTGGAAGAAAAGAGTATTTTAGAAGCCAGGCATGCCAAGTTTCACTGGCTTAATTTAGATAACGACAGCTGTACCGGCAGAGAAATTTATATGCCAAGAGCAAACATGAAAGACAATACATGAAAACATTGTTATAAATATAACAGTTATTGGTTTCAGGCTACAGTAAGCAGGGACCGAAAGGTGTCAGCTCTGGCAGCTGGAAAACTCGATTATCAATGTAAATCCAATGACCTCTGATACTGTTTTGTTATAGCTGCCTTGTTCAACAAGTGCAACATTGGGGAAACAGGTTTAGTTTAAAAAAGGAAAACAAAACCTTTCCCACTCAAAAACTGTGCAGAATAATGTTCTTCAACATACATCCCTTATGGAAGTGACAGTGCAGACAGAATGGAATTGTTATCGTTCTAGTACAAAGCAAAAGAAGGCAAAATACACTGCTGTTTAAGTTCAGAATTGTTACTACAACAACATAACTTAATCAGAGAGAGAAACTGGAACCAGCCCAGCCCAGCCTTAGGCACATCTTTCCCCCTTGAATAGTACATAATATCTATCTTCATGGTTTGAAGTGTAAAAAGGATTATTATCAGTAACATTTTGAAGTATACAACAATATGGAATGGAGGCGATGCTGTTTCAAATTTCAGGGAGAAGAAAAAGAGAACGATGCCAAGTTCATGGAAGCGACCAAGCAGCAAGGCCTGGAGAGAAGATCGGACCATTTCTGTGTTTAACACACCAAATACGTAACGTACGATCCAGCGGCTTCTAGTGGCAACTGGTTGCAGATTGGTTGTGCTTTAATGTCCCAATCCAAAGCTCAGCATTTCATGCCATTCACTTGACACCTGGAATCTGTTTTGTTCGTGCCACCATAAAGGATTCCATGGCAGTCTTCATTTCAGGTATATTCATAATGAAGTTCAACACTGTGACACAGGAAATGCTGATGGCCCACTATGACATTCAGGATCTAAGTACTGGCACTTTGTTAGAATGCAGTTTTGGCTAGGATTGCTGCGTGAGACGTCGGAAGTGAGGTAACATTTGGTTGTCAGGAAGGTAAAGGGCGAGTTCCAAAGCCACAAGGACAGTAAATTCAAAAGCAATGAGATCTCGTCGGTTGAATCGGAACCTCTCTTCTAACTTCTACGAGAGACAGACAGAGAGAGAAAAGAAACAAGAGAACAAGAATATATTATCAGAGATAATCTCTATGCTTAGAATAGTTTGCAGATTTTTGATGGCTTAATAATGGATGGGCACCGTTACTTCCATCCCCCACTGTGAAGAGTCTCGGTGTTATCCTGGATTCCAAAATGACGATGGAAACCCAGATTGCCTCCACTAGTAAAAAGGCCTTCTTTCATCTACGCCAAGAGAGGCAGTTGGCGCCTTACTTACCAACAGAGGCTCTGGCTACGGTAATCCATGCCACAGTTACATCGAGGCTGGATTGCTGCAATGCTTTGTATGTGGGCTTACCTCGAGCAGCAATTAGCAAGATCCAAATTGTGCAAAATGCAGCTGCTAGACTCCTCACAAAAACATCAATGAGGTGCCATATAACGCCGTCTCCGCAGCGCTTACATTGGCTGCCGGTTGAACACAGAGTCCTCTAAAAGACCCTGGTCCTAGCATTCAAGGCCCTCCGAGGTCAGGGTCCTCCATATCTAAGAGACCGTTTAATGCCACTCCACCACCAGAGACTGCCACGGTCAGCTCATGAGAATCTTCTCTATGTCCCTGACCCTAGAGAGGTTCGTTTGGAGTCCACAAGACAGAGATCCTTCTCCATTGTAGCCCCAATCTTGTGGAACTCCCTAATGCCAGACCAAAGAGCCACTCCTGATCTACATACATTTTTAGAGGCACTTAAGACATGGCTTTTCAGAAGAGCCTATGATTGAGTAACAAGCGGTGACTATGTAACCTGTTTATTTTAATTGTGTAAGTCGCCCAGAGCACCTTTCGTGGGGGGCGACTCATAAGAAAGAAAGTTAGTTAGTTAGTATTTTGGGCACAAACACTCCTCGCCTCCATGACCTGGACCAAACACCACTTATATGCCATCCTTGTTTTACAATCATACTTAAGCAACAACAGTCATGTACAATTGAGATAAAGAATGCAAAGCATGTTTGGCCAAAAGATAACATATTTGAAGCCTTTGAAATTTAGAACTTGGTTGAAGGAGATGAAACAGTGTTGTCAAAGGCTTTCATGGCTGGAATCACTAAGTTGCTGTGAGTTTTCCAGGCTGTATGGACATGTTCTGGAAGCATTCTCTCCTGACATTAACCCCACATCTATGGCAGGCATACTCAGAGGTTGTGAGGTTTGTTGGAGACTAGGCAAGTGGGGTTTATATATCCATGGAATGTCCAGGGTGGGAGAAAGAACTCCCCTCTGCTTGACAACAGCCGACTAACAACTACCATGTCAGACTACACAGAGAAGCCAATGAAATCCACAAGCATGTGGACAATTTCAACAGAAAGAAGGAAGACATGAAAATGAACAAAATTTGGCTGCCAGTATTAAACAACTCTAAAATCATAACAGTAAGTAAAGAACAACACTCAAAAATGGGAATTCAAGACAAGAAACAATCAGGGCCAGCTAACACCTCCCAACAAAGGATATCCCCAGTTGGGAAGCAGCCAGGCTTTGAAGCTGCAAGGCTATTAAATGCTAATCAAGGTGATCAATTGCAACATTAACACTTGCCGTAAACAGGCAAGAGTTCTTTCTCCCACCCTGGACATTTCACAGATATATAAACCCCACTTGCCTAATTTCCAACAGACCTCACAACCTCTGAGGATGCCTGCCATATATGTGTGTGGAATGTCAGGAGAGAATGCTTCCGGAACATGGTCGTACAGCCCAGAAAACTCACAGCAACGCAGAGATTAAACAGTTATGGCTTCAATTCTATGCATGCATTTATTTGGAATTATGCTCTGTTACAATGAGCAGTATTCATTTGTAAGTATGCATAAAATGTGGCTGCAGAAGACCACTCCAAAGCCACCTTTCCCAGATAAAGAAGTAGAAAAGGAACTGTTTGCCATTATGGGAGCGGGAGAGGAGTTAATCAACATAACAGTAAATGTGTCTGAACAAAAAGATCTGCTGATGGACAGAGTTCATTTAGTTTTTTGAGACAACACCAAATTCCAGGACTGAATGAATGTTATTTGTGGTTGTATATTGCTATTTTGTCAAAGCCAGTGGGTGGCCTTGATGTTAAGCTACAATTCAAGGTGATCAGGATATGAATGTTTGCTTGGCCTTGGAAACCCACTGGCTCACCTTGGGCAAGTCATACTCCATTTAGTCCTGGAGGAACCACCTCTGAACAAATTTTGATAAGAGAACCCTATGAATGTTGGGGTTGCCATAAATCAGACATCAACAAATGCTCGTTTGGTTGACTAGCAGCTGCAAGTAAACAGGACCAGGCATGCAGAGAAACAAGGACTCCCTTATCTTCATGCTAGCTGTGACATTCAAACAACAGCATTTAAGTCATGAGAATGAGTCAGGTCTCTCTCCCTAATGTTCTCCAAGATTTATGACAGGACTGGGATTAAGATTTTGTGTCGCCCCTCAGAGGATCTGAGTGGGCTGCCCCACATTCCTCCCAATGTCTGAAGTTTTTAGTATTAAATATGCTTTGCATTGTCTTTAGAAGGTGTAAAGGGCACTTTTTTCATATCCCCATCTCCTAATATGGTGTAATAGCTTGGGTATTGGACTAAGACCAGGATACAAGTTTGCCCTTGGCTATGGAAGCCTGCTGGGTGACCTTGGGCAAGTTACACCCTCTCAGCCTTAGAGGGAAATGGTGGCATAGGATTGACATAAGTTGGAAAATACTTGAACGCACAAAACCTTTTTAAAAGCAGGATGTAAAGTTGACATTTGGCATAATAAGGCCTTCCTGAACCTAAAACCTTTATGCAGCAGCAACAACAGCAAAAAAGAAAAAGCCAATGGAATGTTGGCCTGCATAAATAGGAGCAGTTTCTAGATCCTGGGAAGTCATGCTACCACTCTATTCAGCCATTTGGTCAGACCACACCTGGAACCATACTGTGTCCAATTCTGGGCACTGCAATTGATGGGAGATGTTGATAAGCTGAAATGTGGCCAGAGGAGGGCAACTAAAATGATCAAGGGTCTGGAGAACAAACGCTATGAAGAGCATCCTAAAGAGCTGGGCATGTTTAGCCTTCAGAAGAGAAGGCTGAGAGGGGACATGATGAGGGCCATGTATAAATATGTGAGAGGAAGTCATAGGGAGGAGGGAGCAAGCTTGTTTTCTGCTGCCCTGGACACAGAGCAATGGTTTCAAACTACAGGAAAGGAGATTCCACCTGAACATTAGGAACAACTTCCAGACTGTGAGAGCTGTTCAGCAGTGGAACTCTCTGCCCTGGAGTGTGGTAGAGGCTCCTTCTTTGGAGGCTTTTAAACAGGCTGAATGGACATCTGTTGGGGATACTTTGAATGCCATTTTCCTGCTTCTTGGCAGGGGGTTGGACTGGATGGCCCACGAGGTCTCTTCTAACTCTATGATTCTATAATTTTATAAAAACTGTTGAGAGACAAGACACAGCAAATTTGTCAAGGGCATTTAAAAGGTTTTTTTAAGTGCAGGAAGTACTGTTAGGTTCAGGAATCTAAATGCTGATATATATATATATATATATATATTTCTCCCATTCAACACTGTAAGCAGACCTACATAAATGTTGATATACAGGCATTGGAGGAAAATTTCAGAGTACTTCAACATTTACAGAGGTCTATGCGGACACTTCTGGAAGTTGTCCTGGCTCGACTGTTAGGGTCAGCAATCTAAGTGCTGAAATGTATGTTTTCCCCTCATTCAACACTTTAAGCAGGTTTACAGAAATGTTTATATAGGCATTGGAGAAAAAAATCATTTCAGCATTGACAGAGGTCTATGTGGACACTCCTGGAAGTTGTCTTGGCTCGACTTACATCAATAAGATGCTTGACTTCATGTTTCCTGAGATCACTGCTAATCTTGGCTGCAAGCAGCACACAAGCACCGGCACACAGTTTTCGGTTCTGTTTGTTGAGCTTGCCTTGGAGGACGAGCTTCTCAAAGTAAACATACGCCATGGACACAGTTACCGGCTCGAGGTTGCACTCCATACTCAGGTTCCGCATCTCTCTCTTTAAACTGCAATAGGAAGGAAAGATCAAAAGGGATATTTTATTTCTTTTAAAGGAAGCTTGCTTTTGCTCAGAAAGGTACCACCTCTGTGTTGATGGAGGTGGTACCTTTCTGTGTTGATGGAGGCAGGCAGGATTTCCCCGGGTACTGGTTGTGGGGGGTCGGGAGCAGGTGAGGGTTTTGCCCTCCTTTCTGCTAGAGATCCCTGTGTACAACTAGTGGGCCACTGTGTGACACAGAATGCTGGACTAGATGGGCTGAGGCCCGATTCAGCATGGCTCTTCTTATGTTCTTATGTTCTTTTCCCAACATTTAGTCTGGTCGTGTCTGACTCTGGGGGTTGGTGCTAATCTCCATTTCTAAGCCAAAGAGCCAGCATTGTCCATAGATACCTCCAGGTCATGTGGCTAGCATGACTGCATGGGGCACTATTACCGTCCCGCTGGAGCGGTACCTATTGATCTACTCACATTTGTATGTTTTCGAACTGCTAGGTTGGGAGTGGTAATTTTAAAAAGCCAGTAAATAGAAGAAGTTTTAATGTTTGGATTGGAAAGTGCTTATTGTGCTTTTAAAGGTTGTACATTACTTGATGTCATGACCTATGGCTGGTAAAATAAACAATTCATTCGTATGAAAAATGCTTGGGACCAGAAGTGTTTTGTACTTCTTATTTTGGGGGATTTTTGAATTATTTGTATAAACATAATAAAGTATCTCAGAGATGGGGTCCAAGTATAAACATGACATTAATTTATGTTTCATATAGCATAAAGATAATTTTATACACAACATTTAAAACAATGTTGTGTTTGAAACAAAGTTTATGTGCACTGAATAGACCATTTTGGATCATTTCAGATCCCAGAATTACTGGCAAAGTTGTAGGAGTGCTATTTATATGCTGCCATTCTCACAAAATTGAGACTCAAGGCAACTTACAATTTTAAAAAAGAACAATGCAGCTAAAAACATCCAAAAATGAACATTAACATGGAATTAAATAAATACATATGGGTTCTTGGTAGTCTGCTGGCAAGGGATGGCTCAATGGATGGATGGGCTTTCTTTATGTGACTTTCCTTATTTGTGCACAGAGAAAGAAGAATGCAGCCCTTTATATGAGGAAGTGCAATGGTTTGTGTGTTAGAAGCATGTTTCATATTTATAGAGGTCAAAGATACAGAGGCAAATCAATTCAATAGAATTCATCAGGACACTGTAAAATATACAAGCATTGAATTGGGTTATAGATCTTGACAGCTTAACCACCAGCTGCAGTAAATCCTGCCAATTGAAAGATTGACAGATCGAAGCCTAGGTTGGGGTGAGCTCCTGGCCTTTAGCCTAGCTTCTGCATACCTAGCAGTTTGAAAGCAAAATGGGAGTAGATAAATAGGTACTGATTAAAGCGGGGAGGTATTTAAGGCACCCATAAAGAAATGCCAGAAAATTCCGGTGATTCGATCAAGGAGAAAGTTTGGAGCAACAGCACCCCCCCCCCCCGGTGGCTGGAACTGGGGACAAGCCTCCAAGGCGCCGAAGATGGGAAAAGCCTATATATACCTCTATGTACAATTGTTTGTCTTGGCAGTGTATAAACGGCATTGAATGTTTGCTGTATATGTGTTTTATGAACTGCCCTGAGACTCCTTCAGGGTGAGAAGGGTGGAATAAAAATGCTGTAAATAAATAAATAAATAAATAAATAAATAAATAAATAAATAAATAAGAATATAACAAGCATTCTGAACAAGTTTAGGAAGAAAGAAACTTTTTGTCTTTAGCAGCTCAATATTGTCTTACCTTCTGATTTTACTCAGCGTGAGCTTGATGTGAGGAAACTTCTCTTTAAATGTTTCATTCATGTCCTTTTTAAGGTCTGAGGGTTTCACATATTCTATTACAGTGGTCTGAAATAAAATGGAATAGTGATTATTTATGGCTCTTTAAACTATCTTTGCTGGGAGAAAGAACTTGATTGAGTGCCCAATATATCATTGTTAATAATACAAATGATATGGAAGAAAAAGATGAGGAGGAGAAAGAGCGGTGTTTAATTTCTAGCTAGCCTTTTCTCCCGTGAGTTGAAGATAGTATTATTTATTTATTACTACACTTCTATACCGCCCCTCTCAGCCCGAAGGCGACTCGAGGCAGTTTACATAGGCAGTTATTGCCCTCCAGATAAAATACAATTAAAACAATTAAAACACTAACCATAAAAAACAACTAGCAATTAACAGTTAAAACGTAAAAATACAATTCACAGCGTCTCGTTAAAATCTCTTTCCATCCCATCGTCATCATTCCGTAGGTCTAATTAATTACATTTCGTCTGCAAAAACCTATACTATGCATGGCTCTCCTATTTTCCACAATAACCCCCTGTAAGATCGACCAGGTAGAGAGAAAGGATTGGCCCTAGATCACCTGGAATGCACCTACACTTTACAATTAATGCAATTTGACACCACTTAATTGCTACAGCTCAGTTCCACGGAATGATGGAAACTATAATTTGACAAGGTCTTCAGCTTTCCCTGCCAAATAGTGCTGGTGCTTCCCTAACCTACAACTCCCATGATTCCATAACACTGAGGTATAGCAGTTAAAGGGGCATCAAACTGAATTAATTCTACAGAGTAGATGCACCTTAGTGAGCTTTTTTGTATTGGTGGAAGGTTGAACAGTCCCACATTCTAAACATTATTCCATCTTTGGTCTGCACACCTTTATGATACACTAATCCACATTAAGAATCAAATGTAAACATGGACAACAATAACATAGCTTACATCTCCTTGCTAACCATTTCCAAGGCTTCTAAGAATTCCAATGCATCACTTTCTGAGCAAGAAGTTATGCATCTGATTCTGGCAAATGAGTATTGCTTTTGTAAACAATAGTACTTTAGTGGTGGACACATTACTACACTGAAATGACCTCAGCTGAGTTTAAAGCTGGATATCTGTTGTCCCATGGTTAAGAAGCAACTTGAGGGCACAGTGAACTTAGCTGGTATCATGTTATGCTAAGTTACTAGTATTAACCATCATTTGCCCTTGTATAGGATTACAGCCAAGTTGCTCCTGTATCTAGGCCATCACAGGAGAATCCTAGATGAGAAAACTTTAATCTCTTTGAGGACCAGAATGTTTTCAAAGCTCTTTGGTAATCTCTTAATGCTGTGATACTTGGCACTTTGGTACTGTACATGACTGCAAGCTTCTGTAGGTTCTCTGCTCCCCCCTCAACTATATCCTGGGCAACATAAACAAATATTCTTGGTTGTTGCACAGCTACGAAGCAAGTAAAGGGAGGTAACAACACTCCTTGCACCACCCAGAAGAATACTGAATAAATCGTTTGTTTGTGGATGATCTAACAGATTAATTGAAGTGTGGGATGTGACCCTGAGTTCACTAGGACTTCCTTGATGATTTAAGGTCAAACATGTGTTTAGTCCAGTATGTGATCTCCAGCAGGGATTGAACAGATAACTCTAGAAAACTCAGATGAAGTATTACAATCCCATCTCCAGGATCTGACCCTAGCAAATATAGATGCATAGCAGGTCAATGTGCTCTATGGTGTTCAAAGCACTCAAAATTTTCATGATCATCATGCCTGGATATGTTAGGATAGTGTTAGCAAACTACAGAATATCTCAACCCCTCTTACTTTTAGTGTTATTAAAAGACTCAAAAAATACACATGAGACTGTTGTGTTTAGTAGAAAAGGAAAAAAATAATTCAATTCACTGTAGTTCAATAATACAAAACAAAACAGAAGAGTTGTTATCACCAATGCATAACAAACAATATATCCGGTGAGTCTTCTTCTTTAAATGACAACATGAAAAACATGGCAAATATTTCAGTCTCTCTACTTTGTTATGAGTCGAATGTCCTTATCTTGCCATAGATAAGCAGCCTTCCTTGGCACTCCAAACGGCTTCAGTCTTCAGGACACTGCGTAACCACTCCCAGCAATGAAAATAACAGCCAACTGCTTCTTCAGCTCTAACGAGCCATCAAGCTAAGCCAAATGCAGAGCTCAAAGCTCCCAAACCTAGTGCCTTGTTATATGCAGATGTTGATAATGTAATAAGAAATTCAATGTGCACATTTGATAAATGTGAATTTTATGATGTGTGAGTATGAATTAGTTGAATGGAAGGATGTATGGATGGAGTTAATAATCTTGGAGGCACCAGTAAAATATTAAGGCTTGCCATGATTAACTACCTGCTTGCTGGACTGTAATTAAAAGTTGCTAATGACAGCTGAAAAGGTAAACTCTGATAAGAACTGTGGCAATGGTTCTTTCAAGTTAAGGAAATGTTTGCAACATTCCTTATGTTAAGAAGGAAGTCAACACAAGCCTTGTGTTTGTCAACACCAATCAAGAAGAATCAACATCTGGCCAGGAAACTGATATGGAGCCAGGATGGAAGGAGTCTATCATTCTTTTACAAGTTTGAGACTACATCAGCAGAATATTCCTATTAAAGACTCAGTTTAATAATGCTCAAATTGTGACAGACCTGAGGAGTCTGGTTCACTCGCCTCTCTGCTCCATGGGAAGTACAAAGATGGTATATTCAGAGAGTGTCAGATATGATATGGGAAAGCATGAAAGTATACTTTGGGGCTTCTTTCTCAAGGGAAGAGGAAGAAGAGCACTTTTGGAGTCGTAGATTTTGTGCAGGGAATCAGGTTCTGCTGTATGGAAAACAGAGATTTGGTCCTTGGCATTGTTCTTAGGGAAAGAAGTGTTGGCATTTCGGTGTTTAGAAATTTTGGTGTTATGGAAGTTTTGGAACTGTGCGTTGGCAGGCTGCAGGAAAGCAGGGTCTGGCCTAACAGATGCTTCTCCAAGGAGGGAGAAACTAATATCATAATATTTGGAAGCATGAGGATGAGTGCATGTACATGTGTGTGAATGGTGATTGAAAATGTAATTCTCCTTTGTCTGTTAACCAATGTAATTGTAAATCCAATGTAGTTGCATGGAATCTTTACGTCTGTGTGTTTTTCTGTAATCTGATGTACTTCTCACACTGGAAATTGCAATAAAAAACCTATGCTTTAAAGTTATTGAAAAGTTATTCATGACAAATTGGTGTCAGGAGTGGAATATTCTTTTCCAGTGTGGGAAAGTCATTCATAACAATAACACACCCAATTAACTTGTGGCAGCTGTAACAGAAATGGTTCTGATCCTCACTGTTACTTAGAAAATGTATATTGTAAACCTGTGATAGTAACACATCAATGTAAGGTAGTGATTCGGACACATGGTTTCCACAATTACTCAGAATTCACTCTCTTTCAACTCCCAACTCCTCCTACGAATGTGACAAACCATCATTGACGGACCCTATTTGAAATAATAGTGCAATAATTCTGTAGTGTGAATGGGTCCCTGTTGTTTTGCCTTAGTCCCCCATTCCCTCTGCCACCACTACGAACCATTGTTGTCGCTGTCATTTATAGTAGCAATCAAATTTACAGTGAGCAATACTGTGAAACTGAAGTACCAACATACACACAATAGTTACTGTGGAGGAATAACAATATGTACACCTTCAAACAATGCTTAATAGATGGTATAATAACTTTTTGTATCTTACCAGCCCTTGGATTTCAGACCCGGGAGTAAACAGAGCAAATGTCTGCAAGGCACATATTGGTACGAAACACATGATGAAACACAAAGCCATTAACTGAGGAGCATTAACTAATGCTAGAGTGCCACAACTGCTATGCATTTGCAATACATCAGAATCTTACCATGTATGATGCAAAGATGAGGACGCGTTTGTGCTTCCCGCAGGGCCATTGCGGATCATCAAGGAGATTGGGATTATATTCTATCAATTCTCCAATATCATTTCCTGGAAACAAAATAAAAAAGAACTAAGGACAACCGTAGAAATCCTATCTTAAGTTTTGAATAGGTAACTCCGCAATGGTAGAACACGGCTAATATTCAGTGGAATCTATTTTCCAGCAGTTTGAATCTTTTTCTTTTTGTCTCAGTCCCTAGAGCACCAGAAAACAAGCCTGCTCTGTCTTCAGTATGACATCTCTGCTGCTCAGGAGACCAGGACATGGAGCAATGGATTCAAACTACAAGAAAAGAGATTCTACCTTGAATTCATTGATTTGCACTATAGCCTCTGGAGTGGCAGAAAACAAGTAATAGTAATAATAATATAATTCTTTATTTATAGGCTGCTCTATTTATTTATTTCATTTATATACCACTTTTCTCAACCCTTGGGGGACTCAAAGTGGTTCATAACAAGGTAAAGGTTTCCCCTGACATTAAGTCTAGCCGTGTCCGATTCTAGGGGGTGGTGCTCATATCCATTTCTAAGCCGAAGAGCCGGTGTTGTCCATAGACAACTCCAAGGTCAAGTGGCTGGCATAATTGTATGGTGCGCCGTTACCTTACCGCAGAAGCGGTACCTATTGATCTATTCACATTTGCATGTTTTTGAACTGCTAGCTTGGCAGAAGCTGGGGCTAACAGCAAGAGCTCACCCCGCTCATCCCACTTTTGGTCAGCAAGTTCAGCAGCTCAGTGGTTTAACCCACTATGCCACCAGGGAGCTATCAGGGGTTCACAATAAAGTAAATGGCAAAATCAATGTTTTAAGTACTTTCCTAAACATCAGGAGGGAGAGAGCCGATCTGATCTTGCTGGGGAGGGAGTTCCACAGCCGAGGGTCCACCACTGAGAAGGCCCTGTCTCTTGTCCCCATCAGTCGCGCCTGCGAGGGCGCTAGGACCAAGAGCAGGACCTCCTCGGCCTATCTTAATGCTCTAACTGGCTCATAAATGGAGATGTGTTCGGATAGGTAAGTTGGACTGGAACAGTTTAGGGATTTATAGGCTAAAGATGGTATGGGCAAACTTTCTAACTTGGGGACTGCATGGTGGACTGGAGCGGGGTGGGCAGGCTGGGAGGGAGTTTTCCCCAAGCCCCCTCCCTGCCCTTTCCTCCCCTTCCTCTTTTCTTTTGGAGGCTGAAAGTGAAGGAAAGACAGGAAACATTTGGATCCCAAAACGGTTGGCCTTGGTTAGGATGAGATGGTGGACGGGAGTGAAAAGGTGTATCTATTAGACCCCTTATTGCAACTGCTGATATAGAATCCTAGAGCTGGAAGAGACCCCCAGGGCCATCCAGTCCAACAGGAAGGCACAAAGCACTCTCAATAGACAGCCTCTGCAGAAAAGCCTCCAAAGAAGGAGACTCCACCACACTCCAAGGCAGCCTATGCCACTCTTCAGGAAGCACTTCCTAATCTCTTTCTCTGCCATTTGAGACCAGCCCCCCCCCCCCATGTGCCCTGGTCTTTAGAGCAGCAGAAAGTCAGGGCCTGAGAAAAGAGCCCAAGGGGCCACATCCGGCCTCCGGGCCTGGGTTTGCCCATACCTGGGGTAAAGCCAGCACTTTGAATTGTGCTCGGTAGCAAACTGGCAGCCAGTGGAGCTGGCTCAACAGGGGGCTGTATGCTCCCCGTGAATCGCTCCAGTTAGAAACCTGGCTGCCACCCATTGGACTACTTGAAGCTTCCGAACAGTCTTCAAAGGCAACCCCATGTAGAGCGTGTTGCAACTGTCTATTTGAGATGTAACAAGAGAGTGGACCACCGTGGCCAAGTCTGACTTCCCAAGCTAAGGGAACAGCTGGTGCACAAGTTTTAATTGTGCAACAGCTCCTTTGGCCACCACCCAAGGGGACACCAACCATACATTATATTCCTTCAGATATATAAAGACAGCTGTCATGTTGCCTCTCTGTTTTCTCTTCTTCCAGCTAAACACATCCCACTCTGTATGTTGATCTTTTTTTTATAAAAAAAATCATTTCTCACAACTGCCTACTCAGGCTAACACTGGCAGAAATTATAGACCAAACAAACACATTACCAGCTGTACAACTTAATTTGGAAATGAAGCAGGTTTATTTTTTGGCTTCACCAATGTGAAGAATGCTAAATTCTCTATATTTAGATGTTCTGCTGCCCAAAAGAACAACAAGACAAAAATGTGCCCTTGCATGCCAACATTATAACTGATTTGATGCAACAAAGGAGAGTAGCTATTATTATTGAGATGCATGCCTCAGGCCAGCAAGTCCACGAAGTACACTAGCATTATGCAACATATGAATAGAAATATCTTTTAGGATAGATCTTTGTAGAGCAAAGAGCCAGTGTAGTGTAGTGGTTTGAACATTTGACTACAATACTGGAGACAAGGGTTTGAATCCCTGCTTGGCCACGGAAACCCACTGAGTGACCTTAAGCACATCTCAGCTTCAGAAGAAGACAAAGGCAACCCTCCTCTGAAGAAATCTTTCCCAGAAAACCCCAGGATAGGTTTGTCTTTCTGTTGTTTCCTGAAGCTGGAAGCAACATGAAGGAACAGAACAACAACTGTGTAGAGCAGCATGATCCATGTGGAAGATGGAAGCATCACAAGGCTCTGGCAAATACTAACGTATTAACAGGTATGGGAAAATCTTTAGGAAAAAACAGTGGGAAAAAAGTTTTCTTCTCTCCAGGTCAATGAGGATTTGGGCATGTTAAGTGACATGGATTACTGTACAGTGAGATTAAGGGAGAGGAAAACCAAGGTAGGGATGGAATGCAGCATCAAGAAAGAAGGTCTGGGTGGCTGGATCCTTAAAACAGGATCACTCCAAAATGAAACAATCTGTTGTCAATCCCACTTGTTTTGCATGGTCTTCCTATATTAAGAGAATCCAACTATCTGGTTCAATTCTCAAAAGCTGGGGGCATGTTGAGGAATTAGGATCCAGGGATATCTTTGCAAGAAACCCCAATTTTGGGCGGATAAGACATACAATAAACAATGAAGTAAAATTACGGTGCCCAGATTTGTACAAGAAGTTCTTTAAATTTTTGCTTTTTAAGAGGCCGCCTTAATTTTCAGAAAATGCCTCATCTGTATCCTTCAACTGGTCATGTTTATGAGGCTGAAAGAGATAATTTTTATCTATATTTAGACAGTCCTGACATTTGAGTGTACAACCACTCAATGTAAGCATTGTATAGGACACAATGTCCCACATAACCACAAGGAAATCTGCTCAAAAATAGAAGCATTTTGAAGGCATAAGCCTATTCTACATGCATACAAATATATAGAATATGTATGGAAGCTGGAGACTGGACAGGGATTGGCCTTCTGGGCTTCACCTTCGAAAGAAACTATCTTATGAGCTAGTGTGGGGTAGTGGTTTGAGAGTTAGACTGCACTTTCTGGAGATTAGGGTTTGAATACCTGGTTGGCCAAGGAAATTAGGTGACCCTGGGCAAGTCACACGTTCCCAACCTCAGAGGAAGGCAAAGGCAAACCCCAAACTTATTGACTCCAGTATAAGCCAAGGATAGAAAATGCAGCAGCTACTGGTAAATTTCAAAACAAAAACAGATACCAATAAAATTACATTAATCGAGGCATCTGTAGGCTAACTGTAATTTAAGACATCTGTCCAACTGGCTAAATGTTTGTTGGACACGGCCCCGGCTATGCCCCCGGCCGCATTTTTAATTTTTTTAAAAATGTAAATTTTTTTTTTTAAAAAAATGGCGGCGGGGAGGGCAGGGAGGAGGAAGTGAGCCAGCTCCTCCTCCCTGCACCGCCCCCTCCGTCCCTCTCTCACCGTCGCCAATGCAAACCGGTTTGCATTGACGCCGGTGAGAGAGGGGACAAGGGCGGTGCAGGAGGAGAAGCCAGCTCTCTTCCTCCTCCCTGCCCCGCCCTTCTCCCCTTCCCACCGCGTCGGGCGGCGATCTCCAGCGGCGGGGAGAGAGGGGCGAGCCGTGGGGAGAGGCTCCCCCACCAGCTCGTCCCTTCCTCCTAAGGCCGTGACATGCCGGCTTCCTCAGAAGGGCGATTTCGGTTGCTTCGCCCTTCTGAGGAAGCCGGCATGTCACGGCTTTAGGAGGAAGGACGAGCTGGGGAGCCTCTCCCGCTGCTCGCTCTCCCCCCCGCCGCCGGAGATCGCCGCGACGCGGTGGGAAGCAGTGCGAGCGGGAGAAGCAGGAGTGGCTACGGAGGAAGTCGGCTGCCTTCTTCCCCTGTAGCCACTCCTGCTTCTCCCCGCCGCGCCTGCCGCCCGGGATCCGAGGAGCAGTGCGAGCGGGGAGAAGCAGGAGTGGCTACGGAGGAAGCCGGCTGCCTTCTTCCCCTGTAGCCACCCTGCTTCTCCCCGCCACGCCTGCCGCCCGGGATCCGAGGAGCAGTGCGGCGGGGAGAAGCAGGAGTGGCTACGGAGGAAGCCGGCTGCCTTCTTCCCCTGTAGCCACTCCTGCTTCTCCCCGCTCACGCCTGCCGCCCGGGATCCGAGGAGCAGCGGCGGGGAGAAGCAGGAGTGGCTATGGAGGAGGAGCCGGCTGCCTTCTTCCCCTGTAGCCACTCCTGCTTCTCCCGCCGCGCCTGCCGCCGATCCGAGGAGCAGTGCGGCGGGAGAAGCAGGAGTGGCTACGGAGGAAGCCGGCTGCCTTCTTCCCCCCCAGCCACTCCTGCTTCTCCCGCTCGCCTGCCGCCCGGGATCCGAGGAGCAGTGCGAGCGGGAGAAGCAGGAGTGGCTATGGAGGAAGCCGGCTGCCTTCTTCCCTGTAGCCACTCCTGCTTCTCCCCGCCGCGCCTGCCGCCCGGGATCCGAGGAGCAGGAGCGGGGAGAAGCAGGAGTGGCTACGGAGGAAGCCGGCTGCCTTCTTCCCCTGTAGCCACTCCTGCTTCCCCCGCCGCGCCTGCCGCCCGGATCCGAGGAGCAGTGCGAGCGGGAGAAGCAGGAGTGGCTACGGAGGAAGCCGGCTGCCTTCTTCCCCCTGTAGCCACTCCTGCTTCTCCCGCCGCGCCTGCCGCCCGGGATCCGAGGAGCAGTGCGGCGCGGGGAGAAGCAGGAGTGGCTACGGAGGAAGCCGGCTGCCTTCTTCCCCTGTAGCCACTCCTGCTTCTCCCGCTCGCGCCTGCCGCCCGGGATCCGAGGAGCAGTGCGGCGGGAGAAGCAGGAGTGGCTACGGAGGAAGCCGGCTGCCTTCTTCCCCTGTAGCCACTCCTGCTTCTCCCGCTCGCGCCTGCCGCCCGGGATCCGAGGAGCAGTGCGGCGGGAGAAGCAGGAGTGGCTACGGAGGAAGCCGGCTGCCTTCTTCCCCTGTAGCCACTCCTGCTTCTCCCCGCTCGCGCCTGCCGCCCGGGATCCGAGGAGCAGTGCGAGCGGGGAGAAGCAGGAGTGGCTACGGAGGAAGCCGGCTGCCTTCTTCCCCTGTAGCCACTCCTGCTTCTCCTCGCTCGCGCCTGCCACCCGGGATCCGAGGGAGCAGTGCGGCGGGAGAAGCAGGAGTGGCTACGGAGGAAGCCGGCTGCCTTCTTCCCCTAGCCACTCCTGCTTCTCCCCGCGCGCCTGCCGCCGATCCGAGGAGCAGTGCGAGGGGGAAGCAGGAGTGGCTACGGAGGAAGCCGGCTGCCTTCTTCCCCTGTAGCCACTCTGCTTCTCCCCCGCGCCTGCCACCCGGGATCCGAGGAGTGGTGCGAGCGGGGAAAGAGGAGGGGCTACGAGAGCGAGCGGCCCCCTCCCCGCCCCGCCCCTGCGAGAGGCCCCGCCCGCTCACTGATCACCTCCGGCCCCCAGGTGATCAGTGACACTTCTTCCGGCCCTTGTCGGAAGAAGTTGGACAGCCCTGATTTAAGTTAAGACTGTCCAACTCTGATTACATCATTATTCTAACTTTCTTCAGTATAAATGTGCTTACGTATACTTCCAATAATAATGAAGAGAGCAAAACAATAAATGTAATAAAAATAGAAATGAAATAATAGTAATAGAGTAAAATAATAAATTTAATAAAATAAAAATAATAAAGTAATGTAAATGGAATAATAATAGGGTAAAATAATAAATGTAATGATAATAATAATAATAACCCAATAAAATAATAAATAACTTTGACTCAAGTATAAGCCTTGAGGGCTTTTTCAGCTTAAAAAAAGGGTTGAAAAACTCGGCTTATATTTGAATATCTATGATCGATGAACTACGCTTCTTGTCCTTTCAGTTGGATAAAAATGGATGTTGCCCTGGGAGTCTTTTGGCAGTGAAAATGTGGGGAACAATTTCATTAAATGAAAAAAGATGTGTTTACTGGTCCAATACATTCCACATTCTGTCTCTCAAATGGGTTCAGCACACTTATCTGGACAAAATCCTAGAGCAGAGTCAGCCATCTTCACTGATTCTTATTTAATTGTCCATATTTAAATGGATTCAATCTGGAAGAATCCTAGAGTGGCAGCTTGAATTTACAACTGGAAAGATATTGACAAAAATATGACAAAATTCCAAAATTAGAAATGGAATTTCAATTCTTATTTTTAATTCATCAATTTTTAACCAAACTTATTCCATTTGACCCTGCCTTCTACTGAAACAACGTTTGCTTTGCTGTAAAATAATATGATGCAGAAGGACACTGTTAGAGCAGAATGTGGTGCTTACCAATCTCAACTGTGGGAGGTATCGTTTTGGCTGTTGGTGTTTTGTATCTCGAACTGCCTGGACCTCGCGGGAGGGGAGCTCGACATACAGGAATGGCACCGTGGGCCTCGTTTTTGCGGCCGACGAGGGCGTTGGTGGGATACAAGAACCTTGCATAAGACACAACCTGCAAGACAGCCAGTTCCAAGAGTATTACCAAAAAGTATCTTTTATTTATTTCCTGAAACCTCTAGAATCTAGCCTCTTGTGTTTAAAGTTATGTAATTAATGGAACACCAACAGCTCTAAAGACACAAGAACTTATCCCAATTCCTAGATTTACTGCCATGTCTTTAAACCAAGCCAGCAGTTTGGGGAGAAACAGAGAGCCATTTCAAAGAAAGAAAAAAACTGTTGTATTGCTGCCATTTCCACATCAGAGGGTGTTTACAAACTAAACAGAGTGTCAAAAACCCACACATTTATTCCAAAGGATCTTCTAATTCTCATGCAGAGTTTTTACAATGGGTGAAAGTAGAGGGTTGATAGAAACAGAAATGGTTTGCATTTCAAACTATTCCATCAACAGGATTCTCAGAACCAAACCCAAGGAATTCTTATTATAAGGCAGAATGTCATAGCAACTAGGCTCATGACTTTTGTTAAAGTTAATAGCCATTAGCCTCCCTGTTGTGTTTGGTTAAATAAGGATGTAACTCAGCCAAGGGGAGTAGATGCATCTGAAAGCCCAGGAACCAAATTTCATCCTCTGGATGCCAAATTTACTACTAAAATTGGACAGTAAAAAATTACAAACCCCCCGCAATCCTTTAATAACAAGGTGTCTAGGAATGCAAACTTTGCTTTGAAGAGCAATAATGCTTTGTGAAAGTTTCTAGGAGTCCAACTGTGCATGAAAACAAAAATATTTGTGTGGAGGACTTAGTTTGCCTTTTCTGAGGCAGCCATTTCAGTTGGATTTTTTCCCCTGACACTGCAACATTAAACCCAGGTTGCTCAGCTCTTATTTAGTAGGGGATATATACAAAATATTGAAAACACCGTGCTTGCTTGGAATGGGGTTGGCAGTGGAATATACTGCTTAGGAGTCCAGTGGAGTCTCTTTCTCTGAAGAGTTCTAAGCAGAAGTGTCACAACGAGAAATATGATATATGGTTTGAATGGAACTGAATGAAAGGAATGAACGAATGAGAGCTAATTTAGCTGAAGACAACATTCAAAAAGATTGAGGCCTGCAATGACAAAATCATTTACTACCTACTGCTAATGAGAACTGAAATGGTTGACCTGCCTAGTAAACTGTGATAAGAACTGTGACAGTGATAAGGGAAATGTTTCCATCTGTTTCTATTTGTCGACATTTGCTGACCAGAAACCAGATTAACTATAAAGACTCTTTACATTAGTCAAAGACAATGCTCTTTCAGGTCAAACCCAGAACACAATGGTTCGTTATCTGAAGACAAACATCTACTGTATGTCAAGAGGTGAAGACTCAAGATAATTTCAAACAGGACAATTATTTACACCAGCAGAAATATTGCTATATAAGGGACCTTATAATTCTCAAGCGTGAGACAGCGGAGGTAAAGTGATGGTTTGTGTATGTATGTGTGTGTGTTTGTGTGTGTGTGTATATGTGTGTGTGTATGTAGACATGTCAGTCAGTCAGTGCATGTGTTTGCAACAAACCACACACACACATGTACACATCACACACACACACACACGCTTGGCGATGCCCAGGTTATTTGGAAAGAGCATTGTTCATTTTGGGATTTTAGGTAATATCACTTAAGTTTGGCCCAGATCCAATGTTGACTGGGTTCCGTGCTCTCTGGAAAAGGGAGAACTAAAACTCCTAGATTCCCACGGAAATCACCCTCAAGCCCCCACCTGTATTCACAGTTGGACACGTTGGGTCTGTGCTCAAAGTTTTGTCCAGATCCATCATCCCCCCAAACTCCTGCAGTATGTTCAATTGGTAATGGGAGTTCTCTGTGCCAAGTTTGGTCCTGGCCCATTGTCGGTAGAGGTCATAGTATTTCTGGATGCAGATGAACTGCAATTCCCGAAAATCAAAATCAATTCCCAGCAAACCCTGCTTTGAGTCCCCCCAGGGGTGAGAAAGGCGGTATATAAATACTGTAAATAAATAAATAATACATATATTCAATTGGTCATTGGAGTCCTCTGTGTGAGGTTTGGTCCCGGTCCATTGTTGGTGGGGGTCACAGTATTTCTGGAAGCAGGTGTACTACAACTCCCAAAATCAAGGTCAATTACCACAAACCCCTGAAGTATGTTTAGTTGGTCATGGGAGTTCTCCGTGCGAAGTTTGGTCCACATCTGTCATTGGTGGCATTCAGAATGTTCTCTGGATGCAGGATGAACTATAACTCCCACATGGGTGGGTGAGTTCCCCAAACTACTCCCCAGTATGTTCTATTAGTCACCAGGAATAGATAGATAGTTGGATAGATACTTTATTGCAGCATGTCTGAATAGTCTCAGGGAATACCACAAATTGCTGAAGAACCAGTGGCAATAGACGATGAATGACAAGTCTCCCTTTAAATCCAGCCTTTTTCTACTGAAACTGCCCAGCCTCAAATTTTTTAAAACAAAGACCTGTGATTCACGAAGGAGTTTCTTACCTTGCCATCAGCTCCCAGTTCCACGCCTTCCATTCCTAGCACCATTTCAGAAGAGACTGAAACGCCACCAGATGGGTGCCTTTGCTTCTGTCCTTCTATCCTCAATTCACTGTTAAGGGCAGAATTGGCAAGATGGGAATTAAAGCTGTTTTTTCTCATCCTGGCCGAAACTCTCTCAGTAGTGCGTTTTTTTAAAAAAAAGTAATCCAAACAAACCCACATTGTGAGATTAGAAGGGCAATTCTCATGCCTTTTCTTCCCCCATAAACATTTGTGCTTTTCAAAAGACTGTATTACTTTAAAAAAAATAAAAGGTCTGTGAACTAGCAAAGAAGACGTCAGCAACACCCAAAGTTCTTCCTGCTTTTATAAATAACTCCAGGGTAATACATAAATCTGTGCAAACATAACAATTCCCATGATAAGGTACAACACTTGAGAACGTTTCTGGGGTACAGGATGGCCTCTGAATTGCAAGATGTGAGTGTGGAATGGCCAACAAACATCCAAGCAGCAAAATACACACAGATGGGCTGAGCAATGGGAACCTAATAGTTCCATCTTCCACGATTTCCACCTTTTAAATCTGACCCACGTTGGCAGCTCTAACAGTATTGGTGGCAGCAGATTCTACAGCTTTAACACTGCTCTGAGAGTAGTATCCGTTCCTCTTGAATCCCTCACCTCCCAGCATTCAATGGATACTCCCCTGTTCTAATATTATGAGCATAAGAGCATAAGAAGAGCCATGCTGAATCGGACCTCAGCCCATCTAGTCCAGCATTCTGTATCACACAGTGGTCCCCAGTTGTACACGGGGATCTCGAGCAGAAGGGAGGGCAAAACCCTCACCTGCTCCCGACCCCCCACAACCAGTACCCAGGGAAATCCTGCCTACCTCAACCAACTCCGAGGTGGCACTTGAATGTCCTTATCAGTAACTACCGATACACTTGGTATCCATGAATCTGTCTAATCCTGCCTTGAAGTTGTTCAGGCTGACAGCTGTCACAACCTCATCTGGAAGTAAATTCCATAACCCAATGACCCTCTGGGTGAAGAAATATTTCCCTTTATTAGTCCTAATTTTCCTACCTTGGAGCTTCAGGGAGTGCCCTCTAGTCCTAGTGTTTTGTGACAAAGAAAATAATTTTTCTTTATTCACCTTTTCTATCCCATGCATGATTTTATACACTTTGATCAAGTCACCTCTTAGACGCCGTCTTTCAAGGCTGAAAAGACCAAGGCGTTGCAACCTGATTTCATAAGGGAGCCGCTCCATCCCTTGGATCTTTCTTGTTGCCCTTTTCTGTACCTTTTCCAGTTCCGTTATATCCTTCTTAAGGTGCGGAGACCAGAATTGTACACAGTACTCCAAATGTGGCCTTACCATAGATTTGTAGAGAGGTAATACAACATTTGCTGACCTATTTTCGATTCCCTTTCTGGTCATGCCTAGCATAGAATTTGCTTTTTTTCACTGCTGCTGCGCACTGGGTTGACATCTTCATTGAGCTGTCCACCAAAACCCCAAGATCCCTTTCCTGGTTTGTCTCGGAAAGCTTTGACCCCATCAATTTGTAGGTGTAGTTGGGGTTCTTTGCCCCGATGTGCATGACTTTACACTTGTTTAGGTTAAAATGCATTTGCCACTTTGTTGCCCATTCACTCAATTTCAAGAGATCTTTCTGGAGCTCTTTACAATCAGTTTCATTTTTAACTACCCTGAACAATTTAGTGTCGTCTGCAAACTTTGCTACCTCAGAATTCACTCCTACATCCAGATCATTAATGAATAAATTAAAAAGTAACGGACCCAAAACTGAACCTTGGGGTACGCCACTTCTCACCTCTTTCCACCCAGAGAAATGTCCGTTTATTACCACCCTTTGTTTCCTACAGTTTAGCCAGGTTCCAATCAGGACAAGATCTGTCCTCTGATTCCATGGCTGAAGAGCTTATTTAGGAGCCTTTGGTGAGGACTTTGTCAAAAGCCTTTTGAAAGTCAAGGTAAACAATATCAATTGGGTCCCCTTTATCTATGTGTTTATTTACACCCTCAAAGAATTCTAACAAGTTAGTAAGACATGATTTGCCTTTGCAGAAACCATGTTGATTTTCTTTCAGCAATGCCTGTTCTTCTATGTGCCTAGTAATTTTTCTTTAATAATGGTTTCCATCACTTTGCCTGGAACTGAGGTTAAACTGACTGGTCTATAATTTCCTGGATCACCTCTGGATCCTTTCTTGAAGATTGGTGTTACATTTGCCTCCCTCCAGTCCTCGGGTACAGTGCCTGATCTTAGAGAAAGGTTATATATCTTAGCTAGAAGTTCAGCAATTTCACACTTGAGTTCCTTAAGAACTCTGGGGTGGATGCCGTCTGGACCTGGTGATTTGTTGACATTTAGTTTAGTAAGGCATGTGAGAACATCCTCCTTGTTTATCTCTATCTGTTTTAATTCTTTTAATTCCCTCCCTGAAAAAACTGACTCAGCTGCAGGCATATGTTGTCTGTCCTCCTGTGTGAAAATGGAGGCAAAGAAGTTGTTTAGCCGCTCAGCAATCTCCTTGTCTTCACTGATTTTCCCTTTCTGACCATTGTCGTCGAGTGGCCCAACTGCTTTTCTAGTTGGGTTCCTGCTTCTGATGTACTTAAAGAAGTTTTGTTTTTTTAAAATATTCTTTGCTATATGTGCCTCAAAATCTCTCTTGGCTTTCCTGACTGTTGCTTTGCATTTAGTTTGCCAGAGCTTGTGTTCCTTTCTGTTGTCCTCGATAGGAAGAGCCTTCCATTTCTTAAATGAGTTTTTCTTCTTTCCAATCACATCTTTTACTTCATTTGTAAGCCATACTGGTGTCCTTTTGGACTTTCCATGCCTCTTTCTTTTTATTGGAATGCATTTTAGTTTGGCCTGTTTTAAGGTATTTTTAAACAGTTTCCAAGCATTTTGGAGGGATTTGATTTTTTTTACTGCTCCTTTTAGTTTGTTCTTTACAATTTTTCTCATTTTGGTGAAATTCCTTTTGTGAAAGTTTAATGTCTCCGTGTTAGTTTTCACTGACAGTTTGCTATCCAAACTTAAGTTGAAGGTTGTGTTATGGTCACTGGTACCTATGGGCTCAGTTACAAGGACATCTTGAACGAGATCTTGTTCATTAGTTAGCACCAAGTCCAGGAGGAAGATAAACAACTCAATTAAAGTTCGTCTGCATTCGCAGACGAACTTTAATCGAGATCAAGGATTACTATGACGACAAAAGGGAAACCGATTTTAAGATTGTGGAGCTGAGATTTGTATTTTGTAGTATTTAACTGTTAATTTTATATGTTTTTATATGACTGTTTTTATCTTGTGATGTATTGTATATGGGCACTTGTTGCCGCTTGTTCACCGCCTCGAGTCGCCTTCGGGCTGAGAGAAGCGGTATAGAAGCATGGCAAATAAATAATAAATAAACTACCTATTTACTTTCTCCATTCAATGCGTAACAGAAGGTTCTTCTATCGTGTCTCCACTTACTAACCTTTTTCTCCTAAGGGATGCTCCAAATATAAATGTTACTTCCAAGGAATGGTTGTTGTTTTTTTTTGCCTATTTCGACACATTTCCCAGCTCTACAATAGCTTCCTCATAAGACTACCTAGTGAGGAGAAAGCTCCCAGATAATGGAACTCCCTTCCACTTGAGCCCTGCTTTATTCTCTCTCCACTGACTCTTTGGCTCCCAAACCCATGCACCAGAAGGGCATCTTGATGGGAGGTACTATGCTTTGGTCTTTTTATTAATTTACTAGTCGTCCCCTGCCATGTGCTGCTGTGGCCCAGTCTGTTTATATGTGTTTTGTGTGTGTATATATGCATATATGTGCTACATATTTGTGTATATGTGTATATATGTGTGTTTGTGTATATATGTGGTTTTGCGCATGCATTGTAATGTATTTTCTATCTTTTGGCTTTTTCAGTCTCTCCTGCTGTGTTTTCAGTGTTTTTATGAGTGATGGTCACTCGTTGGCCTGATACGTGTATTGTGTCCAAATTTGGTGTCAATTAGTGCCAGTGATTTTTGAGTTATGTTAATCCCACAAACGAACATTACATTTTTATTTATATAAATCAGTCATTCCCAAAGTGGGCGCTACCGCCCCCTGGGGACGCTGTAGTGATCTCGGGGGTGGTGACATTATATTATAGAGGGATTATCCCTTGACATTATAGAGGCCCACTTCGCACAGCAATAGCCTTTATGATACACATGGACATACACACATACATAGACTTTTATATAGATTAGATAAAGAAGTGCAGTGGCCACAGCTGCACAGACTATTTCAAGTGTAGTCCCATCACAGATTTGATAAATGGCTGAATAATATTACTTTGAGTTCAGATTCACAGTCTTCTGGGACGTCTGAGAAGAGGCTATTGTTTGCAGCCACAGCATGGCGTACCTCTCCCTGCTTCTAAACCCACCCTTCTGCCTCTTGAACTTCAATAATTCCTTGAATTTTCAGCCACGCCAAGCTCTTTTGGGTGACCCTTAGAGTTTTCCCATCAAGCCAGAGAAAAGTTTCCCATAGTCTATTTATAGAGGCCCATCTGTATGTGGGTTTCTGTCATGAAAACATCCATTTCCTTCTTCAATGTTCTATGCGTGGGAGGGCTTGAGTGACACAAAATTTTAAATGCCTTTTCATAAGGAAAACATATGATTCAAAGTCATTAGTCTAGCCAAAAATAGGGAGCACTCACCTGATCCGCAAACTCTCCCCATAAGGCAGAATGGAAAAAGCCACACATAATGTTCGTTTAGCACAAATTAATACTATCCTGAAAGGAGACAGAGAAAGAGTGTCGTGAGTCATCAATAGTATTTTGTACCCACATTCAGCCTCCCCCATTAAAATGTCAGTTGCTTGGGATTTCAGGGAGCAATGGGAACCTAGCCTCTCTCTTATGGAATTGCACAAATTTGTGCTTACTCTGGAAATATAAATTAGATCGATCCGATCGATCCCACCCATTCCAGTAGGCACCTGGAAGATATGCATCCGTCAATCTTTAGCATTACAGTAGAGTGTAGAGTTTTGCTTATCTGACATAAACAGGCCAGGAGAATGTCAGATAAACGAAAATGTCAGATAATACAGAGTCTCCTACTGTTACCCGTCCAACACGGCACCAGACACCCAGAATACTAACAACAGGGTTAAGGCAAAGCAATGCCTCGGGACTAGAGCAGCCCAGCAGGAAGTGCCCGGATGAGGAAGAGGAGTGTGGAAATTACAGAGGGAAGGAGAAGGATGTTTCCACTTCTGGTCCTGCCTCTTTCCCCCTTTCTTCTCTTCTCCTCTTTGTCTTGCCTTTTTCACTTGTTGGGAATGGAGAGAGAGTTGGGGAAATGCTGGAGGAAAGGGGGGTATTGGATTAGACAGAATGTTGGATAAGCGAAGGTCGGATAAGCGAGACTCTACTGTAATTTTTTCTCAGTTAGAGGGCTAATATTTCAGGGTTAGAGTCCATAGCTTCCATTCAAAAGTCCTGGAACTCAATTCCCAAATTTTGCTCTCTTTTGGAGCAATACTATGCAGGATCTTTGTGTGAAGTTCCAGAGCACCACTGTCAACCATTCAAAAGAAGATCGACAAACAGTGGACCATGGGCTGATATCAAAAGCCCTCTCTAAGTAAAGCACTTGTACCTTCCCAGATGCCTGTTGAATAGAAAGGATGAGAGAGAGAAATGGTGGTAAGAGGGCAATGTAACAATTGATGGGAGTTCTCCTAAAGAAGAGAAGCACTTGGCAGGAAAAAAAACCCTCTGGAGTAAGAGATACTAAGCCGGATGGTCCAACGCGTCGACTCAATAACCAAATAGTCTCCTATTCCAAAACAAAAATTGGGAATCGTTGCATCTCATGTTGCTGTAAGGCACATGTGTTAAACTCAAGGCCCACCATGCCATTCGGTGTCACCCACCAGATGCTGGGCTACAACTCCTGTATTCCCTATAATTAGACACCATGATAGGTGCTGATAGGAACTGTGATACAGTTACATCTGGAAGGCTCTAGTTCAGTGGTTCTCAACCTGGGGGTCGGGACCCGTGGAGGGGTCGCGAAGGGGTGTCAGAGGGGTCGTCAAAGACCATCAGAAAACACAGCATTTTCTGTTGGCCATAGGAGTTCTGTGTGGGAAGTTTGGCCCAATGCTATTGTTGGTGGGGTTCAGAATGCTCTTTGATTGTAGGTGAACTATAAATCCCAGGAACTACAACTTCCAAATGTCAAGATCTATTTTCCACAAACTCCACCAGAGTTCACATTTGGGCATGTTGATTTTCATGCCAAGTTTGGTCCAGATCCATCATTGTTTTGAGGCCACAGTGCTCTCTGGATGTAGGTGAACTACAACTCCAAAACTCAAGGTCAATGCCCGCCAAACCCTTCCAGTATTTTCCGTTGGTCATGGGAGTTCTGTGTGCCAAGTTTGGTTCAATTTCATCATTGGTGGAGTTAGGAATGCTCTTTGATTGTGGATGAACTTCAATTCCCAGTAACTACAACTCCCAAATGACAAAATCAACCCCTCCCCACTCCCCCCAATCCCACCATTATTCAAATTTGGGTGTATCGGGTATTTGTGCCAAATTTGATCCAGTGAATGAAAATACATCCTGCATATCAGATACTTTCATGATAATTTGTAATGGTAGCAAAATTACATTACACTTCATAACAGTAGCAACAAAAATAATTTTATGATGGAGGGTCACCGTAACATGAGGAACTGTATCAAGGGGTCATGTCATTAGGAAGGTTGAGAACCACTGCTCTAGTTAGTCAGGAGGATGGGGTTTAGGTTTAGATACAAAGCTCATGGATATAAGGTGTGACGTTTAAATATCCATTAACCTTTCCCCAACCTCAGAGCGACAAGTGCCATTGGACTTCAATTCCCATTATCCCCATTCCGCATGGCAAATAATAAAAAGTGATGGGAGTTATTCAATTATTTCCCACATTTGTACCCCACCCTTCTCATCCTGAAGGGGACTCAGGGAGGCCTTACAACAGACAGTGATTCGATCCGAAAATAAACAAATACAGTTAAAATGATCAATTATTAAAACAACAGTTAAAATCACGCAAATTCAAATCACAGTTGTTCCGTAACATTTGGCATAAGGCGTAAGTCAGCAAAACACAACCTGGTTTTAGCCATCTATCACTCCTATGAAAGAAGTAAATATAACCCTGTCACCTTTCCTAAAAGCTGTGAGAATTGCCACATGTATTCTGACCAATCAGTTGCCGGTAGGCTGTTAGGAATTGTGGGAGATGAAGTCCAAAACATCCAGAGGGTTGAAGTTTGCTCATGCCTGCACTATATAATGTTTCCCCACTTCCCCTTTGTACATTGTTCCTGTAGATCTATCACAGCATTATATCGAAAAAGGAAAACGAGGGGAATATTCCTTTCTGTGTTCCTTCATAACTACTCCATTTGAAACAGAGTCTGGAAAAGTTACTTCTGAAAAATGGTCATGCTAGCTGGGAAGCAGGGTCTGGGAGCTGTCCTCAATTATTTTCCCCAAAGGTCCAAAGAGTACTTGATTTGTTTGCGGATTATGATAGCACTAGGATATAGGATACCAAAATCATTACCTTTAGGGTCCCAAATTACCTGTATTTACTCGAATCTAATGCTCCACTGAATCTAATGCGCACCTTGATTTCCAAAATCTTGAAACCAAAAAAGTATTTGCTAGCGAATGTAATGACCAGCAGCAAAAAATGTACTCTTTGTAATTTGACCAAAAAAGGTGCGCATTACCGTGGCTGCATGCTTATAATTCCTTCTTTAAAAACAAAAGTATTAGAACTCCAAAGCTTTCTATTAATGGAAAAGAAAACCTTGGGGTGCACCTATGCTGTAGAACGAATCCACTTTAACTGCTCTGGTTCAATGCTATGGGGTCATGGGGGCTGCCAAAGAATGCTGATGCCTCCCCAAATTACAATTCCCAGCATTGCATAACATTGAACCATGGCAATTGAATTAAAGATGACGTCCCTCAAACAGGAGCCCCAGGTACTCCTGAAGTAGCCTCACATTTTGCTTTGGCTCAGCACTAAGATTGCCATATTACACAAATCTAACGCACACCCTAATTTTGAGAAGGTAATTTAGTCAAAAAAGGTGAGCATTAGATTGGAGTAAATGAAATAGTTTGATCTCAGAACTAATAAAGCAGTAAGAACAGTTTGAAAGATAATCGTATTCAAGTAATAGGGAAGATCAATTAGTAAAAGTCATATAAAATACATACATGAAATATATAATCAGAAAGATTTGCTCAATAAATGCCCATTTCTGAACATTCAAATCCTTGCTACTCTAAAGCCAATTTCCATAATGAACTGGCGAGGCAAAAGGGAGTTCTTTAATCAAAGCAATACAGTCCTATGGCCACTTAAAGACTAACCAGTTTATTATCCCATGACTTCTCATGGGTTAAAACCAATTCATGGGGTGCATGAACCGTTATCAATATTTCAAGTATATATGATGTATGTATACATGGTTGGGGCAGAATAGGGAAGGACTCAAGTTGCAGTGATGGTTACGAGGTACAGAAAATACTGATAATGTCATTGACATGGGCCATGAACAGATGATGATATGATAATGAAGGATATTAGCATATTTGTGTTCTCAGCAGCAATTTGATCAGCAGCCAATGTTTATAATGTAGCACAGATTGTGAAAGCTCATGCTATAATAAATGTCTTAGTCTTCAAGGCACCAAAGGACTCCATTGATGCAGAAAGCTAATACAGCTTCTGTATATATGTATTTATTTGATTTCTATCCCACTTTTCTTCCAATACAAGGACTCAGGGCGGCTAACAACAGACGGAAAGCTTACCTGCTGTTCCTGGTGTCATACTGCCTCATGTTCTTAATGAAATGCATCTTCTTCAGGCCTTTGTGTCTTGGAGATCCGGATAAGTGCTTGGTTCTACAGAGGGAGAAAGATGGAGGTGAGCATTCTGGGCAGGTGGGTAGGAAATAAAGGAAGACTAAAAAAGGATGCAGATGTTAAAATCGGAATGAGCAGGCATGCAGGGCCTTAGGTATTCAGCTTGAAAGAGGGAGCAGGGGGAGAAAAAGGACTTGCCAAGCATGCAACGAGAGAAGGTTAATGCCGCAGCGGAACAAGTACCTTCGGACACTGGCACATTCCACTATGTCTTCTAAAAACTCTAGAGAGCAGCGCTGGGAGATAAAACGCCTTCTGCAAAAATGCACAACACCACGAAGAGCGAACAGTATTAGTTCATGGCCTCCGAGATGAGCAAGCTGCCAAAACAGCAGCATCTGTGTACATTTAATGTCCGTTTTCCCCAAAAGCTTCCTCCAACCTTCTCTGGCCAGGGAAGACAATTGACACCAATCTGTCTCTACTGGGGAACTTCCATGGAGAAGTTCTACACATTGCAAAGTACCCTAGATACTCATGTTTAGGTCTAGATATTTTAGTAAAAAAATATCATCCCCCCCCAAAAAAACCCCCAAGTTAATTTATCCACAGGTCAATGTGAATACTATCTCTTAACTCTTATCCAGAAAAGGAACCACCCTCTCCTCTGAACAGAATGTGAAAGGCAAGAGCCCAATCCATCCCTGGAGAACCTATCCATGCGTCATCCATAATTTTGATTTCAAAACTTGCACTCAATTTATACATGAGATTGCCTTATAAATAAGTATCGTATTTTCAGGCGTATAAGAAGACTGGGCATATAACACAACCCACAACTTTTCAAGTTAAAATATAGAGTTTGGGATATACTTGCCATATAAGATTATCCCTCTTCCAATACAATTCTATTCTATGCTCTTCTAATCACAAGAAATTCCAAGTACAAACCTTGTCAATGCAAGATGGTGGTGATTAGGGAACTGATGTTCAAGGGCTGGAGTGGGCATTAGCACCCCCAGGAAAACTAATAGAGATCCATAACTCTTTGTCTCTCTCTCTCTCTCTCTCTCTCTCTCTCTCTCTCTCTCCCTCACCAGGGGGTTTCAGGGGGGCCACCAAAGACCATCAGAAAACATATATTTCTGATGATCTTAGGAATCTCTTTGGCAGAGAAGGGCCTCCACCTGTCATTCTCTCTCCTTTTTGGAAACACTACGGTGAATTCTTCCCACCAAAAGCCCTCCTCTGCTGTGATTGGCTGGCCTCTCAGCCACAGGGAGGGCTGTTTCTGAGACTCCAAACAGGGGACAGGAGAGCTGGCATGGTAGGTGCATGGCAGCATGGTGCGCAAGTGAGGGAGAGCATGTGAGGCTGGGGGTTCTGTGTGGGAAGTTTGGCCCAATTCCGCTGCTGGTGTGGTTCAGAATGCTCTTTGATTGTAGATGAACTATAAATCCCAGCAACTATGACTCTCAAATGTCAAGGTCTATTTTCCCTAAATGCCACTAGTGTTCACATTTGGGCATATTGAGTCAAGCTTGGTCCAGAATGATCATTGTTTGAGTGCACAGTCCTCTCTGGCTGTAGGTGAACTACAACTCCAAAACTCAAGGTCAATGCCCACCAACCCCTTCCAGTATTTTCTGTTGGTCATGGGAGTTCTGTGTGCCAAGTTTGGTTAAATTCCATGGTTGGTGGAGTTCGGAATGCTCTTTAATTGTAGCTTAATTATAAATCCCAGCAACTACAACTCCCAAATGACAAAATCAACCCCCAACCTCACCAGTATTCAAAATTGGGCATATCGGGTATTTCTGCCAAATTTCATCCTGCACATCAGATAATTACATGACGATTCATAACATTAGCAAAATTACAGTTATGAAGTAATAACAAAAATAATCTAATGGTTGGGGGTCACCACAACATGAGGAACTGTATTAAGGGGTTGCTGCATTAGAAAGGCTGAGAAAACACTGCTCTAATGAGATCCGAGGAACATTCTCAACATGTTTGAGTACCCTACTGGACATTTTAGATCCAGAAGAGGCCTTTTTTAACAACAGGGTGAGTGCAAAAACCATTTCCAGTTCACATCTTGTTTTTACAAAATCTTCTGAGCATAATTTGGTCAGACTTTGCCCACCCCTGTTCTAGAGTAAATGATTGGCCTGAGTGATGTGGAGTCACCTTGTATGAACTGAGAAAGCACCCTAACACACACTTGACATGTTCCTGCAGCAACCCAATTCAAGGAAAAATGAGTGATGATGATGAAGAAGAAAGCACTTTCCAGGGATATATCTGCCACCACTTATCTCTCCACTGAGGACCTTAGAATGGCTCCTGGGTATCCCAGAACACAGCTGGGAAATCACAGGTCTAAAAGCAGTATGTTTCCCTGGACAAGGAACACTGTTCCTCCCAAGACGTTTCTCGGCTCTTTGTTAATGTTTCAGTTAATCTGGATTGCTACTGTACATCACAGATTGGAAAACGTATGTATGGAGTTTGTGGGTTAAATGCACTTGTCACAGTGGCCAGCTGGAGCCCCCGGTAGCACAATGGGTACCGTTAAACCCTTGTGCTGGCAGGACTGCTGACCAAAAGGCTGATGGTTCGAAACTGGGGAGCGGTGTGAGCTCCCGTCTGTCAGCTTCAGTTTCTCATGCAAGGACATGAGAGAAACTTCCTACAGGATGGTAAAACATCCGGCTATCCCCTGGGCAATGTCCTCACAGGCGTCCAATTCTCTCATAATAGACAAAAGGAGAACCACGAGAGCAGTGCTACAGGCTCAAATGTAACATAGAAACATAGTTCAAAGTAGCATGAAGTGATACAAATAGGTGTAATATTCAATCAATGGCAACAAAATTGCCATTGAGTGAATATTACACCTATTTGTATCACTTCATGCTACTTTGAACTATGTTTCTATGTTACATTTGAGCCTGTAGCATTGCTCTCGTGGTTCTCCTTTTGTCTATTGTTAGGTTTGAGCAAAAAACCCCTTCCTTAGTGCTTGTTGGTCCAATTCTCTCATACCAGAAGCGACTTGCAGTTTCTCAAGTTGCTCCTGACTAAAAAACAAAAACAAAACAGAAAAAAAACCAGTGGCCAGCCCAAACCAGTTTCTCCCTCCTGTTAATTTCAAGGGTGGTGAAAAGCCATTGTTCTTGACTTGGATTTATTGCGAGAATGTTCTTGACAAACAAGACGTCTGTGCTCACAAATAAGGAAAGACAGTGATGTATAGGAATGTGTACTCTGTGTTACACAAATAATATTCTGTTCCTGGAAAATCCAAGCAGAGAGCCAATGAAGTTGTTCTTAAGAAACAAAACACTGCAAACACATGGATTACAAGCAAAGTGGTTCAATACTGATTAAATGTCTGTATATAAAGTCTCGATATTCCTCCTCCAAACAAAAACTGTTTCAATACATCGATTTGCCTAGCTTCACAAACTCTAAATTGATTATTTTCAATCAATTCTACTTTTCTGCATTTTTTGCATTTTATCCCCTCTCGAATTCTTTAAGGCCTTGCTATTCTGTGTCCCCAATCATGTGTTATGTGGTTATAGTTCTATATTCCACTTAAATTGCTCTAGTTATGTCATATGGGATTCTGGTACATGCAATGTGGCTCATCAGAGCAGGAGCTATGGCAGTGAAAGTGGAATGGCCACGAACCCATTTGCATTGCAGATTAATAAAGCTACCATTCTGTAGTTTGAAGGGGCCAAGATCTACTTTATCACAATTGGAAGGGGAAAAAAAGATGGAGTTGAGGGTCAGATGGAGATCTTCTCAGTCACTGACCACCAGTATAGACCTCCCAGATTACTAAATTTCCATCAATTATGATTTGGGAGCCTCTCACTGAAAATTATTGGCACTGAATATGAAATCTCTGATATGGAAAAGATATGCTCTACCACTGAATGCACACTCTTCTGTTAAGAGGCACAACCATACTTACAATGCAAACCACACTGGGGATATTATTATCAAAACCTCAAAATCATAACCCAGGCATAGGCAAACTTTGGCTCTCCGGGTGTTTTGGACTTTGGAATTGTGGGAGTTGAAGTTCAAAACACCTGGAGGGCCGAAGTTGACCCATGCCTTTCATACTTTTTCTTAAAGCTGATTTTTCCCAATGTGCCCACAATGAATGCTCTTATCAAACAAAAGAACCTCTCTTATTGAAATCCTAAAAGCAAAAATACTCCCATATTGTGCTATAATCCCAATATAGTATCAGCTCACCATATTAATGGAAGATACATCCCTGGACCTAGTGTGTAAATGTGAAGCCTTACAAATAAATACCTTTTAAATTTCCTTCACATTCTCCCGCTTTTAAGGAACTTTAAAAGAGTCGCAGTTGCGCAATGGGTTAAACCCCTGTGGTGCTGAACTGCTGACTGGAAGGTTGGCTGATCTGCTGACCTGAAGGCCAGCAGTTCGAATCCATGAGATGGGATGAGCTCCTGTCTGCCAGTTCCAGTTCTTGCCAACATAGCAATTCAAAACATGCAAATGTGAGTAGGTAAATAGGTACCACTTTAGTGGGGAAAGGCAAAAAGATGCTCCAAGCAATCTTGTGGGCCACACAACTAGGAGGTGACAACACAGACTCCACAGCTTGAAAATGGAGAAAGCACCTCCCCAGAGCCAGACATAAGCACCGCCTCCAGAAGCCAGAAATGAAAGGAGAAGCCTTTGCCTTTGTGTTTGTGAGTCTCATTGTATTCACCTATGTACTGTATGTAAATGCTGCAATCTGCTCTGAATCCCCTAGGGGAGAAGGGCAGAATATAAATAAAGTGTATGTACCTCTGAGGATGCCTGCCATTGATGCAGGTGAAATGTCAGGAGAGAATAATTCTGAAACATGGTCATACAGTCCGGAAAATTTACAGCAAACAAAGTGTATTATTATTATTCAGAGTTGTTTGGTTTTGTTCAGCACTGGGTTTTGGTTTTTTTTAAAAACTTAAATCAGCTGTTTTATATATCTATCTTTCTATCATGACATGCAGTATCATCTGTCATTATTCCAGTTTCCTGGGAAGCAACTATAATCTCCATTTTATTGACTAAAGGAATTATCCCAAGAATAGGCCACAGAGGATCAGAGGCATCAGATTAGCTTTTGCTTTACAGTTCATGAGATCATGTCAGCTTATTTCGGTCTATTTCTCTGCAATGTCCAATGGCTTTATAAAACAAACCAAAAGAGGAGGAAAAACTGCACTGGGTCACTAGAACTGATGAAAGAGGAAGGCCAAATGCCTGGAAAGGAAGGGAAAGAAGAATAGTTCAGCGATAGTGGACATTTGTTCCAATGCAAATAGATATTTAAATAATTTTTTGAACTACATATCCCACAAACTTTCTGATGGTGGGGGAATGCAGCGAAGAACTGTTTCCAAGCTTTGGGTGTGCACAAATTTTTCTTGTTTTCCTCATACTTAAAATGTTTTTACAAGTTTTGCAAGTCTATACGGTTATTTTTTTACCACAATTTCCTAGGTCCTCTTGCAATACTAGTTGCCAAGTGAAATATTTGACTAGCACCTGGTTGTTGATAACTTTCTACTTTGTATAATTATATCACACACAATGTTTCTTGTTTTCCCCATGCCTCAAATGTTTTTCAAGATTTACAAGTCCATACAGTTATTTTTTACCATAATTTCCTAGGCTCTCTTGCAACACTAGTTGCTAAGTGAAATATCTGACTAGCACCTGGTTGTTGATAGCTTTCTACTCTGAATACTTATATCATGAGTGTCCCCATTGTCCGAATGCCTGATCGCTGTCTCCCAAAGCAATTACTCTACTCCCAACTCAAGAACAGAAAACAGAATGTTGGTGGTCAGGAAAAGAGATTTAAAGATGGGCTTAAAGCTTAACTTTAAGCCTTCGGGGAGTGGTGGTATACAAGTTTGATCTATAAATAAATAAATAAAAATAAACTTAAAAACTTTAGCATAGATACCGAGAGCTGGGAGGCCCTGGCCCTTGAGCACTCTAACTGGAAGTCAGCTGTGACCAGCAATGCTGCAGAATTCGAAGAGGCACGAATGGAGGGTGAAAGGGGCCAAGAGGAAGGTGCGTCAAGCCTACCTGACTGTGACTCCCTTCCACCTGGAAACCAATGTTCTCACTGCGGGAGAATACGCGGATCAAGAATAGGGCTCCACAGCCACCTACAAACCCACCACCAAGACACCAGATTTGGAGGATCATCATCCTCGGGCTACGAGGAATCGCCTAAGTAAGTAGTCTCAGCCATTCCCTTTGGTTTGCTGCATTCGCACACTAACCAGAAAACAGACATTCAAACAGATGAGGGAGGTGCCGGTCGAAATCACAATATGAACTTCATCATACCTATCTCCATGTCTTCTGTCATCTATGGTCCACATGTAAATGGCCAGAACAGAAACTAGCATGTGCTCAAGAGTTAGCAATGGGAGAGAGGATATGCAGTGATGACCCCATAAACCTTTTCCTACAAGAAATGCAAATGGGATGCAGATCCTAAACCAGTTCACAGACATGTTGAGTATCCCTTACCCAAAGTTCTGAGCACTAGAAGTTTTCCATAATTTGAATTTGTTCATACCATGGAAGACTTGCATTTAGGGGCAGTGGTAGCACAGCAGGTTAAACCACTAGATGCAGGAAATCTGCTGACCGGAAGGTTGGTAGTTCAAAGCTGTGAGTCGAGATGACCTCCTGACTGTCAGCCCAGCTTCTGCCAACCTAGCAGTTCAAAATCATGCAATGTGAGTAGATCAATAAGTACCGCCTCAGAAGGAAAGATAAAAGGGATGCGCCATGAGGATATGCAGACATGCCAGCAACACAATCAGAGATGTCTATGGACAAGCTCCTCAGCATTGAAAAATGGAACAAGAGCACCTCCCCATGGCCAGAGTTGAGTATCGCCTCCCGACGCCAGAGATGGAAAAAGGGTAAGCCTTTACCTTTGTCTGTGTTGTATGGCGGTGTTCACTGTGTGTAAAAGGCATTGAATATTTGCCTCATATGTGTATATTGTAATCCGCTCTGAGTCCCTCCAGGGAGATAAAGTGGAATATAAATAAAGTGTATTATTATAATACATAATGGGACCCAAGTCTAAACATAACATCTATTTTTGTTTCATATACACCTTATACACACATGAAGGTAATAATTTGTGCATTAAACAAAGTTTAGAAAGCAAAGGTGCCACTATCTCAGCCACACGTATTGACAATATTGGATTATTTCAAATATAATAAATTTGAATAAGGGATGTTCAGCCTGTATCAAGACTTCCTTTTAATTCATTATTAACATAAAGGAAATCCTGTTTTGAGGGGTAAAATAATTTCTCTGGGCTGAGAAGGTATACAAAAATCACTGAAACACTTCGCTTAGGATGGATCTACACTGCCATATCATTCTGATTATCTGCTTTGAACTGGATTATATGAGTCTACACTGCCATATAATCCAGTTCTAAATAGAGAATCCAGATTTTATATGCCAGTGTAAACCCAACTTCTCATAAACCTTCTGCATCAAGAAATGTTACTTTAGGAGTAGCACAGATTTGCAAACTGCTGTTTTTCAGAATTCAGCCCACTTTTCATGAACAACTAGGATCTTAAGGTACTTCAAGAAAATGGATATTCCTTCTCAATCTTGTTTCTTCACTGGGCAGGGTTCTTACATTTGCAAATAGGGTTGGCAAGTCTCATGATCTGGGTCTCATGGTCTGGACGCTCTTCTCCAGAGGAGGAACCCTGGGTCGTAACTTGAAATGTGTGTGTATATAGCATGTTTGGCTATTTCTATTTAAATAGCATATTCGGGCCAGCTGTAGTTCACCCTTAATGACAGCTGCCCCTTGTAGCATAGCCAGGACCTGTGAGGTCTCAGACTTTGATCCTGAAATCTCATGCCTTGGAAGATTCTTGATGTAGCAACCTTATTTACAAGCCATTTAAATAATCATACATGCAAATTTAGAATCTGAGCATACTTGGATCTCATCTCATGCCTGTTTCTGCATGCAATAAAACACTGCCCTAGAGGCAATCAACAGTCAACAGCAAACCAAAGGGTGGAAAGTACCGGGTATTGTCACAGTTGCCCGAGGCCACTGACAGCCTGCAGGAAGGTGATCCCTTTTGCAATGCTGTGGCCGGCTCTGAGATCATTAAGGTACCAGAATTTCACAGCCGCCAATCAATGTGCCCCCCAGCTGACAGCAGGAAAGATACCGATTGGCTTCCAGAGGGGATGTTTTCTAGTTTGCTTTGACTACAGAGAACGGATGCAACTGTACTCTCACCCACACAGACTTCCAAATGTATATAGCTTGCTAAAATTAGTTGTCTGTAAGACCTCCCTCCTCCCCCCCAAAAAGCATGCAAAGCACAAGATGTCAGTTGAAACATACTTTACTTGACATATTAAAAAACAACCCCTTCAACAAAAACTGAATTTATTTAGAAGAGCTATTATTTGTAGGTGTGTAACCTGGCGATTCTAACCTAATGTCATGTGTCCCTCAACCTGGTTTCCAAAGCTCTCAGGTAATCGTCAGACTTTCTGCAATAATTCTGTCCTGGGCCCAACATTATTTAACATCTTCCTAACTGGTTAGGATGATCGAAAGATACCCTTGAAATTAAGTCTAGTCGTGTCTGACTTTGGAGGTTGGTGCTCATCTCCATTTCTAAGCTGAAGAGCCGGTATTGTCCATAGACACCTCCAAGGTCATGTGGCCAGCATGACTACAAGGAGTGCCGTTACCTTCTCGCCAAAAGTGGTATCTATTGATCTACTCACATTTGCATGTTTTCGAACTGCTAGGCTAACAAAAGATGGGGCTAACAGTGGGAGCTCAATCCACTCCCTGGATTTGAACTGCTGACCTTTTGGTCAGCAACTGCAGCAGCTCAGCAGTTTAACCCACTGCATCACTGAGGAACGGGGTATAAATACAGTAAATAAAATAATAAAAATTAAATATTATTTGCAGGTGAGCCTAACCTAATTTCAAATTGAAAGGGATTGCTAATACCTGAGAGGGCAGGACTAGTATCCAAAATGACCCTAACAGGTTAGAAAACTGAGCTAACAAAATGGATTTCAACAACGAAAAATGTAAGGCAAAATATTTGATAAGAAAAAAATGAAATACACAGATATAGGATGGGTGATACCCGGCTTGAAAACAGTACAGGCAGTCCCATTACAAAGAAAATAGTGTCTCTAGGCTTGTTCTTAAGTTGAATTTGTTGGTAAGTCAGAAAAGGTCCAGCAAAAAAGTGCACTCTTTGTAATTTGGCCAAAAAAAGGTGCACATTACAGTTTCCTCATTATTAGAATCCCTTAAATAAAACCATCAAAGCTTCCAAGCAATGGCAAGGAAAACCATAGAAATAGATAACCATTCCCTCCAGGAGCCTCTCCTGTTTATCCTGCCCCAGCTTCCTTGGGGTATGGAATGACTGCAGTTTGACACCACTTTAACTGCCCTGGTTCATTGCTATGGGATCCTGGGAGCTGTAGTTCTACAAGGTCTTTAGGCTTCTCTGCCAAAGAATGCTGCTGCCTCACCAAACTACCAAATCTCAGCATTGCGTGGCATTAGGCCAGGGTAATTCAAAGTGGTGTCAGACATGAAGGAAAGGAGATGAGAGGTGGAGAAATACATGGAGGATGAAAGATATACTGATAGGAAGAAAAAGAAAACAGGCCGAAGAGATCTATAGGAAGGAAACGGAAAAGGGGTTTGGAGAGACAGATAGGAAAGATGTGTTGTTGAAGTCTTCCATGGCCATCGCTGAGTCTGGAACCTCAGGTTTCAGCGGTGAGCGGGGTAGCATTCGCACAGTTAAAGCTTGTGCGCCAGCTGCGCCCGTACCTTGGGAAGTCTGACTTGGCCACTGTAGTCCACGCTCGTTACATCCTGTATAGACTACTGAAACGCACTCTACATGGGGTTGCCTTTGGAGACTGTCCGGAAGCTTCAACTGGTCCAACGGACGGCAGCCAGGTTGCTAACAGAAGTGGCTCTCAGGGAGCGTACAACAACTCTGCTGCGCCAGCTCCTCTAGCTGCCGGTTTGCTACCAGGCACAATTCAAAGTGCTGGCTTTGGCCTATAAAGCCCTAAACGGTTCTGGCCCAACTTACCTGTCCAAACGCATCTCCCCTTATGAACCACCGAGGACTTTAAGATCATCTGGAGAGGCCCTGTTCTCAGTCCCGCCATTGTCACAAGCACGGCTGGCAGGGACAAGAGACAGGGCCTTCTCGGTGGTGGCCCCTTGGGTATGGAACACCCTTTCTAGGGAGATCAGATCGCCGTCTTCACTACTAACATTTCAGAAAAAACTTAAGACATGGCTATTCAAGCAAGCATTTGCAAATATTGAGTAACGGACATAAGAAACGAAACAACTACACGATGGGACCAGACAATGTTTTAATGACTATTTATTGAATTATGTTTTATTGTTGCTGTTATGCTTTTATTGCTGTTAATGTTTTTATATTGTACTTTTGTTTTTATGGCATTGAATTTGGCCTTGTAAACCGCCTTGAGTCGGCACAAGGCTGAGAGAGGCGGTATACAAATATAGCAAATAAATAAATAAATAAAGCGGGATATGATAACCATGTTTAAATATTTGAAAGGCCACAATGGAGAGGAAATATGCTTGTTTTCTCCTCCTCCAGAGACTAGGACACAGAGCAGTGGATTCAAACTACCGGGGGGGTGGGGGAGATTACACCTGAATATTAAGAATTTTCTCACAGTTAGAGTTGTTCAATATTGGGATATGTTCTTGAGAATGTGGCAGAGTCTTTTCCTTTGGGGATTATAAAACAAAGGTTGGATGGCCATCTGTCAGGGGTGCTTTGATTGTGTATTCCTACATGGCTGGAGATTGGACTGGATGACCCTTGTGGTCTCTTCCAATTCTATGATTTTATTCTGTCCTACTTTCGGCATCTGGAAACTGGGCAGGATTGAAGACAGACAAGCACACTTACAGAGAAACACATAAGCAGCAGGGAAAAGAAGAGGGCCTTCCTATCTGTAGTTCTGTCTTCTCCCGTCAAAAGGAATGCAGCTCTCCAAGAGAAGAAAGGTAGCCCAGTCCCGTTTTAAAGTCATGCCAAGTTCCAGGTGCCCAACTATATGCAGGAATGTATCTGTCAACATTTTAGCATTATGAAACAGGGGGCACCTCTCATAGGCTACCCATTGACAAGACTACTGAATAAAGTTAATCTGAGACACACTGGCAGGCATCTCTGGAAATATAGTCTGGGAAATAATCAAGCATCTGGTAACAGCTAGAACAGGAGACAAACAACTGGGATGAAAGAGAAGTAGAATATTTTATTTATCTTTTATTAACTTTATTTATACCTCGCATCCATCTCCCAGAAGGGACTCGGGGCGGCTTTGGCCTCAAAGAGGGGGATTTGGGCTCAAAAGGGCAAGGAAGCCTTATATGAAAAGATGAGCTTGAAGTTAAGAATTGAGACTCCATTTACACTGTAGAATTACTGGTAATACAGTTTGACATCACTTTAACTCCAATAGTTCAAGACTATAACCACGGGAGTTGAAGTTTTACTATAAAGCATAGGTTCTTTTTATGGCAACTTTCCAGTAAGAGAAATTGTATCAGAATTTTTACACTTTTAAAAAAGAACGACATTGGACAGATGGATTCTATGTAACTACACTGAATCCACAAACCAACCTACAGTTACATTGGCTAACAAACAAAGGGGTTGTTGTTGTTCAGTCGCTTCCGACTCTTTGTGATCTCATGGACCAGCCCACACCAAAGCTCCCTGTCGGCCATCACCTCCCCCAGCTCCTTCAGAATCAAGCCAGTCACTTCAAGGATAACATCCATCCATCTTGCCCTTGCTCGGCCCCTCTTCCTTTTTCCTTCCATTTTCCCGAGCATCATTGTCTTCTAAGCTTTCCTGTCTAAGCTTTGTGGCCAAACAAAGGGGATTTTTCCACAACTACTCAGCATTCACACTTACACATATGCATTCATTCAACCTCATGCATACATCCAAATATTACAATTTCTCCATTCTACCGCCATGAAGAAGACCTGCTTTTATTTATTTATTTACCATATTTGTATACCGCCTTTCTCAGCCTGAAGGCGACTCAAAGGAGTTTACAGTCGGCAACAATTCAATGCCCCAACAACATAGAAAATAATTAAAACATTAGCATATAATATAAAAACCATATAAAACCAATAAAACATAAATTATCAGCATCTCCGTATTACTGCTTCCCAGACTGCTTCCCTGCAAATCTGCCATCTTTCCAGTGCTTCCAAAATGCATCCTCTTTCTCTAAGAACAAAGCCAAGGATCAGATCCCTGTTTTCCCTACAGCAGAAACTGACTCCCTGCAAACATATGACTCCAAAATAACACTCCTTTCCCTTCACTTGAGAAAAGGAGAAAGTGACCAGACTGCGTTTCATTGCAGATCTGCCACTCTCAAAGGTATACCATCTCTCTCCTTCCCAAGGAGAAGAGCAGTGGGTGGGCCGGACTCCTCCAGTCTGCCACAATTTTGAAATATTAAAAGCAACATTTCTTACTGCTATTGTTCCAAAGTTGTAAATGAATAATATATGTTTTCCAGCTTGAAACAGCCTGACTCCCCAGTTTCCTGTAGATGTTGACTGTCCTTAATTGGTGTTGGTAAACTTAAGGAGCTTTGTGTTGACTTCCTTTTTAATGTAAGGAACCTTGTAAACATTTCCTTAACTAAAAGTTAATGATACTAAAAGTATCATTGTCTCTGATACTGTAAACACGTTGTTTCCCCCCAAAAGCTAATCAAGTCAGCAATATCAACAGTTAATCATTGTCACAGTTCTCATCAGCAACATTTACTTAGTCTTCATCTCCTACTTGTGGTTTTCCAGGACCCATTCCTTAGGATGGCATCTCTAGACTACATAGACCCCAACCATACATCTTTCATGCAATTCCATTCAAACCATACATCATATTTCATGACACCCTGCCAAACTCCTGGTGTGCCACCAAACTACAAATTCCAGGATTTAACAGCACTGGGAATTCCTTAAATTTGAAGAAAAATGCTATGGAGACATGCAAAAGATTCCAGTGGGAAAGCGGATCTGAACACAGACAATGGAGTTGACACAACAGGGGGGTGGTATGCTCCCTGTATGTTGCTCCAGTAAGTAAACTGGCTGTCACTTGTTGGAGTAGTTGGAGTTTCCAAACAGTCTTCAAAGGCAATCCCATGTAGAGTGCATTGCAGTAATCTATTTGGGATGTAACAAGGGCATGGACCACCATGGCCAGACCAGGGTATGAGCGCAGCTGGCGCACTATGCAAAAGCTCCCTGGCTAACACTGAAACCTGGGGTTCCAGGCTGCGAACCTGAGTCTTCAGGGAGAGTGTAACCCCATCCAACACAGGCTGTAACCCTATGTCCTATTTGGCCTTTCGACTGTCCAGGAGGACCTTTGTCTTGTCTGAATTCCATTTCAATTTGTTAGTCCTCATTTCGATTTGTTAGCCCGTCTTTTTGACTAGAACAAAAGGTATCTCTTAATATCAAGTAAGAATGAAGTTATATTTTAATAACAATCCTTGCCATTCTTCTTTAAAATTTGGAGTGGGGACACGTTTTGGTGCAAGATTATGAAAAGTCAAGAAAATTCCGGTTATGTTGTTAGAGCAATAATGCGGCTTGTCTAGTCTGTACAGGCGCATACCACAGGGAAGGGGCGGGCAAAGGAAGAAGAGACAGGGAGAGGCATATATTAATTAAATAGCAGGGGATAGTGCCAATATATCACCGTTATGGCTCTGTAGTTCTGGCAAGCGAAGCATTAAAAGAAGCACGGATTTTTATTTCAAGACACGGAAAGCGGTATCTGTAAATGAAGGCTTTGCTCGTCAAATTTAATGGCATATTGTACATTCAATATAAATGTCAGGCTGCATGAAGAATAAGCCTTTAGGAGCAAATGAATGCCAGCAAGAGCTAGTCGGTACCCTGAATCCTGTAATCAAAGGGCAGTGCCAAATGTTTTCACACGACCTAAGGACTAGGAAGAAAGGTAAATACTGTAGATTGGTTTGACATTTATGAACAGAAACAAAAGCAGCAAAAGGGAAGACAAGAATGCTGCAAAAATCCCAGCAATAAAGGCATATGGCCACAGAATCAAAGCTCACAGAGACAATAAAAATTTCCAAGATTAACATACTGTCAGACCCCAGGCCTCTACTTCCCTAGAACCAAACCACAGCCATGATGGCATTAAGTTGCCAGTCAGGCCTCCTTGTCTTTCTCATGCAAACCAACTGCAGAGCAGGCAGGTTCAAACCTTGGTCAAGGTCACTACTCCTGTTCAGGCCGATAAGCGGAGGCGCTGGGATACTAGAGAGAGCGCCACTCCTTTGCACAGATGTCCGAGCTAATTGGGTTGCATACCTTTCCCTTGAGAGGAGGCTAACAACAGCTGGAAAGCCTCTCCGTGAGAATAACACTCGACGCAACTTGCATCGGACCATCAAAGCTTTGGTGAACTATAAACACTGGAACTTAAAAACCATTTCTGTCTCTAGCCAACGTAGCAAACTCAAGCTCATGGAACCTTGAATAGGCCTGCCGGCCTCCTTGCCAAGAACTTTGACTTCCAAGCCTTGCTGAAGGACTCTGCCTGTGGATTTAGCCCGGTTTGGGGCAAGAAGCTTTCCTTGTTTTGTTCCTGATTGCCAAAGGACTATAATCCGTTTCTGCTTCCTTGTGGACAATGTGCTGCTATCTGTTGCTGCTGTTTTAAGGGCACCAATAGACTATTTCCTAGCCTCTTTCCTATTCAAGTTATTCTAAATAAACCATTTAACCTCAGCTGGACTCTTGTGGTTTACTAAGGGAGGTTTCCAAGTGTCTCAGGTACGACACATACACTCTTTCGCAAATGGGATGTGATCTTGTATTTTGCAGGGTGACCTATAATACAGTACAGGATTGAGTATCCCTTACCCAAAAGTGTTTTGGATTTTAGAATACCACAGAACTCATAGCATAATTGTCACCACCGCATAATGTTTTTTCAATTCAAAATTTGGTTTCTTAGCTTATCATCACATAATTGTCACATGGGTAGTTCTGTTTATCTGTGGCAAGAAGTGGTTTGAAAAGTCTGAGGTTCCCATGGAAAGAAGTGATTTAAAATGTGTGGTGGTCCCATTGGAAGAACTGAATTAAGGATTGTGAGAGACCCATTGAAATGAGTGATTTGAAGAACATGTGTGTTCCATTTCTCCATATTTACAGTGTTTCCTTTTTGTTGATACTATATTGAATTTTTAAGTACTGTAATACCGGAACCTTTTACAAGAAAGCTTCATGTAATGGTCACACTCCATATCTTGAGCCAGAAAAATCAGCATAAAATCTGTGATGATTATGCAATGAAATATGGTACCTGAATTGGCACATTATGTATACAATGAGACATATTGGAATTGGAATTCAAAAGTCTGGACCTGAAATTCATATACGTTTCAGACAAACCTCATACACATGGCTTGAATGTGATTTTCTACAAATTATTTCCAAGTAATTTTGTGCAAGAAACAAAATCTGTGTACACTGAGCATCAGAAGGTAGAGGAGTCACTGTCTCAGCCACCCATCGGGACAATTTCAGAAGAACAAGAAAAATGAATGGGGGAACTAGTCAAGGAAGCAAAAGACTGGTATAACTAGGAAATGTGTGTGTTTGTGTGTGTTGGGGGTGTGTGTGTGAAAGAGAAAAAACATAAGGGAAGGAGATGATGTTTAGCCAGGAATTGTGAAACGGGGAAGGAAAAAGAAACAAGAAGAGGAGAGATTGGGCAACTAAGGAGAACGGTGTAAGCAGTAGTTGCAGAAAGAAGACTTCCAACACAATTGGAAGGCACCAGGTTGAGGAAGCCCATTGAAACCACATCTCCTTCTATGAACCGGTGTGAGCCTTGAGATGTGCTTGGGAGGCCCTTCTCTCGGTCCCACCACCATCACAGGTGCAGTTGGTGGGGATGAGAAAGAGGGCCTTCTCAGTGGTGGCTCCCTGGCTCTGGAATGCCCTGCCTAGAGAGATTAGATTAGCCCCAAATCGCCAAACCTTCCGTTCAAGCCTAAAAAACATGGCTATTTACACAGGCCTTTGATCTGGACATGTACTATGGTCATGTGATGATGTCGACCATTGTTATTCGGCACTTTTGTTCATGTTTGAAGAAACCCAGTGACCTACTAGTATGACTGTGTTTTAATTTTTTTAAATGTTATTGACATTGTCCATTATTTGTATCCAGGCAAATTGTGTATTGTTTTGATGATGTGTAATTCTATTTTATGTGTAGCACCTTGAGTGCTTTCCTAGCTGCCCCGAGTCCTTTCGGGGAGATGGTGGTGTGGTACAAATAAGGTATTATTAGCTTTTTAGCAGAGCTTTTAATGTTTAATGCAATCTATTTGGTATTGTGTTGTTTTAAATGCAATTGTTTTATGTAAATCACCTGGAGCATTTTAATGGAGGGCGATTAACAAGTGAGAAACTGATGGTGATGATGATGATAAAGTAAGGAAAACTACTCAGATCTTTGTCCAATTTCACTGATTGCTACCACCACAAAGCAGGGAACTCTAAGGACATCATGTGCTTTTTGTTTCTAAAGTGGAGAGAGAGATGATAAATGCAGCCACAGGGTACCTTTATCTGGTTTAATTCCAAAGATAAAAAATGGTCAGCAGACCAGAAGAGAGGGGCGGGAAAGGCTATTAAAAACATGTAAGTATTTCCAAAAATTGTATCTAGGCAGCTGAAAATGTCAGAGCCTAATCCTTGATGGGTCATGGGAACCTTGTGGCTATATCTTTAGAGGGAGGATACAACCATAAGGATAAAGAGGCACAGGAAGTTAGAGAAGGTCATGCAGCTGGAACTACCAGTTCTTTCCCGAGGACACAATCTTGTTCATGTCATCTGCCCTCCTTTCCTAAAATGGACATTTCCCCTGAAGGACTGGCCTTATCTTGCAGGCATCTTTACTGCCAACCACTCTATTTGCTTTCCCTCTCTGCCCATGGAGACAAAGAGAGCTGGCATTGTGGTTTCAGCGTTGGACTATGACTCTGGAGACCAGGGTTCAAATCCCTTCTTAGCCATGGAACCCACAGGATGACCATTTAGTATACGGGACACTATTTTTCTACACCATTGTATGTAGTGGGACTTGAACACCCATGGATTTTAGTATCCTTGAACCAAACCCCAGCCATACCAAGGGCCCGATGTATATACTGAACAGCTATTAAATAAACAGTCCATGCAGAATGGTACAAACTATTTTTTTTCCATTGAGAATAGAGGCCTTTCCACACAGCCCTATATCCCAGAATAACAAGGCAGGAAATCCCATATTATCTGAGTGTGGACTCAGATAATCCAATTAAAAGCAGATATTGTGAGATTTTCTGCCTTTATATTCTGGGATATAGGGCTATGTGAAACAGTCCTTTGTTGTTGTTTATTCGTTCAATTGCTTCCGTCTCTTCATGACCTCATAGACCATCCCACGCCAGAGCGCCCTGTCGGCTGTCACCTCCCCCAGCTCCTTCAGAGCCAAGCCAGTCACTTCAAGGATCCCATCCATCCATCTTGTCCTTGGTCGGCCCCTCTTCTTTTTTCCTTCAGTTTTTCCCAGCATAATTGTCTTCTCTAAGCTTTCTTTTCTTCTCATGATGTGGCCAAAGAACTTCACCTTTGCCTCTACTATCTTTCCCTCCAATGAGCAGTCAGGCTTTATTTCCTGAAGTATGGACTGGTTTGATCTTCTCGTGGTCCAAGACACTCTCAGAACTTTACTCCAGCACTACAGTTCAAAAGCATCTATCTTCTTTCGCTCAGTCCTCCCTAAGGTCCAACTCTCACATCCGTAGGTTACTACAGGGAATACCATTGCTTTGACTATGCGGATCTTTGTTGCCAGAGTCATGTCTCTACTCTTCACCATTTTATCGAGATTGGACATTGCTCTCCTCCCAAGAAGTAAGCGTTTTCTTATTTCCTAGCTGCAATCTGCATCTGCAGTAATCTTTGCACCTAGAAATACAAAGTCTGTCACTGACTCCATGTTTTCTCCCTCGATTTGCCAGTTATCAATCAATCCGGTTGCCATAATCTTGGTTTTTAAAAATGTTTAACTGCAACCCAGCTTTTGCACTTTCTTCTTTCACCTTGATTAGAAGGCTCCTCATCTCCTCCTCCCTTTCGGCCATCAAAGTGGTATCATCTGCATATCTAAAGTTGTTAATGTTTCTTCCAGCAATTTTAATCTCAGCCTTGCATTTGTCAAGCCCCGCACATTGCATGATGTGTTCTGCATACAAGTTGAATAGGTTGGGTGAGAGTAGACAACCCTGTCGTATGCCTTTCCCAATCTTGAACCAGTCTGCTGTTCCATGGCCAGTTCTTACTGTTGCTACTTGGTCCTTATACAGATTCCTCCGGAGAGAGACAAGTTGATTTGGTATTCCCATACCACCAAAAACTTGCCACAATTTATTATGATCCACACAGTCAAAGGCTTTAGAATAGTCAATAAAGCCGCCCCGAGCCACCCTGGGAGTGGCGGCCTAGAAATCAAACAAACAAACAAACAAACAAATAAATAAATAAATGTTTTTCTGAAACTCTCTGCCTTTCTCCATTATCCAGCTTGATACATCTGTTCCTTTGCCTTTGCTAAACGCAGCTTGTATATCTGGCAACTCTCTCTCTCTCTGTGTGTGTATTGCTGGAGTCTTCCTTGCAAGATCTTGAGCATTACCTTACTAGCCTGAGAAATAAGAGCTAGTAAGGTAATGAAAGAAAGGGTCCTAGGGTACATATTTTGCATTCTTTAAATCAGTGATTTCCAACCTGTGGTCTATGGACCACCAGTGGTCTGCAAGAACTAAAAATATGGTTTGTGGCCTCACTGTTACTACAGCATTGCAACAAGAGCGACTGGTCTTGCAAAACCCTCTTATAGTGCCGAGGCTTATTGAATATGGTTTTCCTGTGGGCGAGCAGATGGCGACTATTGGATGGGATATGTTCTGTACTAGAAACTGGAGGTGATGTGGTCTATCCAATGCAATTTTCTGAATCAGCACCTCAAATAATCAAACCGAATCTAAAGTTGACCAAAAACTGGTTCGTAACCCTTTTGGTGCTAATGTTGGAGAGTGGTCCCTCCTTAAGTGGTCCCTTGTCAAAAAAAACAAAACAGTTGGGAACCACTGCTTTAAATCAATCTCAGCAACCAACAAGCACAAAGCAACACACCAGAAATTAAGTTAATGGAACACCTTGATACAGCTGTTAAAACCAACACCAGATGAGGAAAAATACATGCACATAAAGTCTATGTATTTCCTAGCCATTACTTCTTTAACAGAAAATTTGGTACCAGCAGCAGCAATAAAATGGGAAGAACAGGGGTAGGTTCCCACACCCTCAGAAAAAAAGAGGGGGGGGGGGAGGAGAGAAAAGCAATTCAATATGCTTCAGGGAATCCTTATATACCATAAATTAAAAACAAACAAAACAAAAAATCTAAACCTGCTAGAAACTTCTCCCAAAAGCCATCTAGAGACAGCTTTATTCTCTTTCTCAGTCTCAACTCTTTTATCATTTCAATTTTAGTGATCACGCTCATAGAACTATGATTTTTAATGGGCTGGTGAGGAGAGCTAATTTATTTTCCCCCTTTCTCCCTGTTCTGCCTTTTATGCATGTTCAGTTAAGGGTTCTGGTGGCAGCTGCTCCTTACTTTGCCTCTTGTAGGAAGGCATGAGTGGAGACAGTAGGAGCAGCCATTCTTTCCCAAGCTCAGGTTTTATTGCGTTGTTCACTGAAGAATGCAATGTGCCAACATGAAGCCCTTCTTTATCATCCTTCCAATGCATATGCTACTAAACAAGTTTAGCAACACATAGGACAGGGAGGAAAGAGGAGCTGGGCAGGCACAAAAAAGATTTTGTACAATGGAACTTCTTTGCGAAAGGTTTTGATAATGAAGGGCCAGGCTGTGGCGCAGCTAATTAGTAGCCAGCTGCATTAAATCACTACTGACCGAGAGGTCATGAGTTCGAAGTCAGCCTGGGTTGGTGCAAGCTCCCGACTATTAACAGTCTACCTTGCTGTCGACCTATGCAGCCCGAAAGACAGTTGCATCTGTCAAGTAGGAAATTTAGGTACCGCTTTATGTGGGGAGGCTAATTTAACTAATTTACGATGCCATAAAACCTTCCAGCAGTGTGCAGAAGAATGAGGAAGTACTCCCCAAAAGGACTCGGTGTCACAAGTGGACAGTGAAGTGGCTGCTCCCCCTGTGGCTGGAATTGAGCATACCCTCATGAAGCCGGAAAAGCTGGAATGTTAAATGTCTCTATGTTTGTCTATATAAGTTGTATCTCTAAATGGCCTTGAATGTTTGCCATGTATATGTGCATTGTAATCTGCCCTATGTCTCCTGCGGGGTGAGAAGGGCGGAATATAAATACTATAATAAACAAACAAATAAAATAAGGTATGTCTGTACCTAGCTTTCACTGAAACACACATGCAAATTCTGTTTGAATATCCTCTAATATTTTCCCAAATATGTAACTAGTTCAAACTGATCCTCAACTCCCCGCCACTCAACTTGCTTTTGATCTGGTAAACATGCCCCACTGCAGTTGCATGCAGCTCCCCTTCTCAGCGCTTCCTTCACAGCTGAGTCACTCTTCCAATGTCACCACCCAATTAAACAGGAGTTATTTTTGTCCCGGTGCTCCCTTATTACAGATTACTGGCAGATTCCCACCCCGCTCTCAACCCTATGATCACAAGGTTGTGATTTAAGACTGGACATCTTGGCAGGAGTCCAAAAAGCTGCCAAGGCTCACGCGAGGGACCTGAACATGCCCGGCAGATGCTTCTTGGCTTTCCTTGACTCTACTTTGAGCACCATCATCTGCAGGAAATGTGCAAAGATTGTTGATATAAATATCTGCTTATTGCAGGTGAGGGAGTTGAGAAATGATTTTGCAAAGACCATCTGGAGGTAGCCAGAAAGCGGTCTTATGCAATCATGGCAGACTGTTTCCTGCTCCTCCTAATCATGTCTATTCTTGACGAGCAGATGCTCTCCAAAGGCTTGGAGCCATGTTTTCCATGATATGCACTACCTGATCAAAACAGAGATGATGGGAATTGATGTCTTTGTCACGATGCACGGACTTGACCGGCCCCTTAATCACACACACAGAGACAGAATGAAGGCTAACTACTTTATTGAAGAATAATAACAGTATCAATGAATAATGTCCAATAGAAATATAAAAGCAATCCAAAAAGCTTGAAGTAACAATGTCCAAGGTAACGTAGCAAATAGGCAAAAAGCTTGGCAAGGCTCCGCAAGGCTATGCGGATCAGGAAACAGGGCAAGGCTCCGCAAGGCTATGCGGATCAGGAAACAGGGCAAGGCTCCGCAAGTCTATGCGGATCAGGAACAAGGCAAGGCAAGGCTTGATGACCACGGGCTGGCTTAGCTTGTGGTCCCACTCCGCTTCGCGCCTATTCAGATAAGACGTGGCCGGAGCACTGAGGATTCGTTCCCACGGATCCTATACTTAATCCTTCGGCCGAGGTCCGCGACGCTCTAGGCTTCTGCGTCTCCAATCGCTGCTCACTGACCTCGGCCGGTCTATGCTCTTAGACCATTCCCTTCTGCTAGACTCTATGTTCCGTCTCCTATCAAAGGTTCAACCTTGTCTTTCCACAGCTGTGTTTCTATCTCCCTGAGAGCTCTCCTCCCTAGTCGTTTCCCATGCGCCTTCTTCCATATCTTCCTCAGGAGGCTCCTGAGAAGATCTTCCTCCCGGATGTTCATAACTCCCAGAATCGCTATCTATCTGCACCTGGTTATCTGAATCTTCCCTAGGACCAAAACACATTTCTTCCCAGGCCAAGCTCTCTGTGGGCGAAAGAGGCCCCTGAGGGGAAAGCTGCCCTTCGCCCCAATCATCTAGCTCATCCTCTGAATCATGTTCTGGCACTGCTGGTTCTAATGCTAATGGGACCCCAGGTCCTGTCCCCTGCCCTCCAGGCACAAACGAGAACTGCTGTGCTACAGTCTTCATCAAAAGTATGCATCCTATTATTGGCCTCTAGTCCCTTCTCAAGTGAGATTTGAAAAGTTCAACTTCATAATAAGAATGGGGTATTTCTGGCCCAGGTATTTTGGACTTGACCCCTGGACACCCCCACCCAGCATGGCTAATGATAAGAAATTGTAGGGATATGTAGTCCAAATATCTGGAAATTCACAGGCTGGGGAAAGCAACCTTCTCAAGCCTTCTCTATATGATATCATTACCAAATAAACCCAGATTAGGTTGTGATCCTAACAGGTCATGATCTATATACCCTGATGGTCAGTGATCCTAAGAGGTCAGGATCCATTATCCCCAATAATCCACACACTTTATGCCCTTCATTAGTTAGTAATCTCTCAGTAGCCATGGATTCAATCATCTAGGCCTTGAAAATACTTCTTTAAAAATCCAAAAAGCAAATCTTGATCTTGCCTTTTTACACAAAGGACACAATTTTACTATGGCATTGCATACAATGGGATTTGAGCAGCCACAGATTTGATCCTGGAACAATACCCTAGCAGAGACCAAGGGGGCCCACTATATTAATACTTATTTATGGACTAGCCGCCCCCTGCCACACGTTGCTGTGGACCAGTCTGTGTATATTTGTTTTGTGTGTGTGTACATGTGTATGTATTTATTTGTTTACATGTGTATTTATGTGGTTATGTGCATGCCTTGTAATGTAATTTTTGGTTTTACCTGTCTGAATGCATCTCTCCCTATGAACCATCGAGATGTTTAAGATCATCTGGAGAGGCCCTGCTCTCAGTCCCGCCTTCTTGGCAGGCGCGACTGGCGGGGACGAGAGACAGGGCCTTTTCAGTGGTGGCGCCTCGGCTTTGGAACGCCCTCTCTAGAGACATCAGATCGGCCCCTTCCCTCCTGACATTTCGCAAGAAAGCCAAGACCTGGCTGTTTGAGGAGGCATTTGCTGATGAAATATAAAGGTTTAATTAGATATATGGAATGACGATGACGTGACGGAAACGGATTTCAACATGACGCTGAGACTGCAATTGTATGTTTTTAATTGTTAATTTGTTGTTATATGGTTATTTTTTTGTTTGTTTGCTTGTGTTGTATTGAGGGCAGAGACTGCCTTGTGTAAACCGTCCCGAGTCGCCCTCAGGCTGAGAGGGGCGGTATAGAAACGTGACAAATAAATAAATAAATTCTGCTGTGTTTTTCAGTGTTTTTATGAGTGATGGTCACTCGTTGGCCTGATACATGTATTGTGTCAATTCACCCAGTGAGTTTTGAGTTGTTAATCCCACAAACGAACATTACATTTTTATTTATAGATGAAAGACCATCAAGTAATGCTAGACACTGTAGGCTACAATTCAGGGGAAAGCACTGGCAAACCACCTTTGACTATTCCTTGCCTCACAAAAATCCTATGAAATTTATGGCGCCACTGTAAATCCATAGGTGACTTGAAGGCACACTCACTTAAAGACAACTAAATTATACTATTGCTTGGAACTCTTTTAAGAGCAATTGTGATGGAAGAGATATCCTTCCAAAGCGGTGAAATTATCTAAATACGTTTTGGGATGCAGCAAATGACGAACTTTGGATTTATTTTCACTCTCCTTCTGGGCTGAATCCTGCTGTCTTCTTAAGCTGCTACTTTTAAAAAGTGTGATGTACAAAAATATTTCAATTTTCTTGCCTATGTCAAGGATGTGGCAATCCTCCTCAACACTTTCTGTAAAACGTGGGCTGTAAAAATACCTGGGAGAGTGACATGAGAGGAACAAGAGATTTTAGAGAGAACATCAAATCAGTGAGTCCATAAGAATCAGTAAGTCCATAAGAATTAAATGTGGAAATGTGGAGGGGCTGACCGTACACAACTATATCACTCTTGAAAGATGCTCATCAAACCTGTTTAAAGAACAAAACAGTATATTCCACTGTTGAGAGCTGCTTACAGTAAAGACGTTCTTCCTAAGGGGCAGGTGGAATCTCATTTCATGTAATTTGGAGAAAGGATGGTGCTGATAGCTTTGCCTTAGGGTCACCATAAATAAGGAATGACTTGAATGTACTGTACATTAGATCTACAATTCACAGTAATGGTTAGCAGGCTTTATCCCTTATCAGATAAAGCCTGCTACTGATCACATGTTATATTTTGTTTCCTAACCATCCTATGTCATTGTATTCCCATTCAGATATATGGGAAGTCTTTCGTAACTTGGTGCCCTCTACATCTATTGGAGTGTAAGAGCCATCATCCCAAGACAGCCTGCGGGGGATGATGGAGGTCTCAGCACAGCTGAAAGTCATCAGAGAGGGAAATACGTCCTGAATCTGCAATTGCAATGATAACCTGAACTTTAGGCTCCTATAATCTGTTCAGTTTTACAAAGACGAGCAACTTGCAACAGTAGAAATACAACTTAAAAGGCGACAGGATATAGAATCATAGAATTACAGAGTTGGGAGAGACCTCGTGGGTCATTCAGTCCAACCTGCTGCCAAGAAGCATTCAAAGCACCCCCAACAGATGGCCAGAGACCCTGTCTGTAGTCAATACAACTCAAATAGATTGTTGGGAGTTATTTCAACCTCAGTATCCCACCATTTTGTTTGGCCATCTCCCCTTCTTTTAAAGCTCGCCACGGTTGAGCAAGAGGTTAAGGTGGACACATGCTCTCTCTAAATCCCTGAAGATCTCCCTTTCCCTGTGCTTTCTGCAAAGAAGTCAGAGAAATGGAGGATCATGGCAGTAGCTGCCATGATTTCCTTCCCACATTTTTGCAAAAAGGTGAGGTAGAAATTCTGGCTCAGCACAATGTATCTGGATGACCAATCTGAACCAAGATGTGCAATCCCTTGGGAAACTCCTCTACATATGCCTCATGGAAATTAATAAGACACTACAAAAGATAACCTCTACTGAGATGTTCCCCAAGCAGAAGTCTGGAGGAAGGAAGTCCACTTTTATTTCTTCATAAGCCAACTGTATATACAAGCTTGATGAAGGCTGTAGCAAAGGGAAAACAGACCACAGATTTTTTTTACATTTCTGCAATGCAAAGGGCTGGAGCAAGGAAACATTTCATGTAATACTGTGACTTTAAGCCAGAGCTTGGAGTAGTTAGTTACTCTTTTTGACAGAGATTCCCAGAGATCCTCAAAGGGGTCTCTTGTATGTCCAACCATCCCAAAAGGATAGATTGCCAAGAATATAAGGCAGGGTCTTCTTTGTAACAGCACCTCAGTTGTCAAACTCCCCCCTAAGAAAAGCCAATCTGTCTCCATCCTTACTTTTTTTTTCAAGTGGCCAAGATGTATTCTTTTTCTATGAAATATTGGGTTTTAGGGTTGTTTTTAAAGCTTGGCTTTAAAAATGGTTCGTTTCACTCCGTCCAAGTATAACTCTGGGCTTCAATAACAACAATAATAATCACACAGCCCTAAATGCTTGGGAAGTGTTCGACTTGTGATACGAAATCCAGCATATATATCTTGTTTGCTGTGTCATAATGTACTTTTTGTGTCAGTATGTCATCCCATATTATATAATATTATATATTATTAATAATATTATCCCAGGTGACAGCAGAATTGATGAGAAGCAACTGGAAAGCTTAAATGATACAAGGATTTAAAGATTGAACTGCAAAGATTCTGACACAAGCCAGTAAAGGTGGTCTCTATGGTGATTGGCACACTGGGTGCAGTGCCTAAGATGTTGGCCTGTACTTAAAAACAATTAGCGCTGACAAAATTGCCATCTGTCAGCTGTAAAAGGCACCCTACTCAGATCTGCACCCATTGTTCGCCGATACATCACAGCCCTAGACACTTGGGAAGTGTCTGACATGTGATTCAATATAACAGCCAGCATAGTGATCTTGTATGCTATATACTAATCTTGTTATGCATTTAATAATAATAATAATACACTGCTTTTCTCCCAAGGCAGGGTTCCAAAGTAGCTCATGATCTTCAAAGCTATACAGTTAAAAAATATACAATATATAAATATAAAAATAGAAATAAATATTATAATCAGTTTTAAAAAATTGAATAAGTTTTTTTAAGTATACTGCATCCTGTTGCACATTCTTAAAACCCTGCCTGAATAAAAAGTTACCATAACTATCATAGCTGTGTCCTATGTAATCCTGGAACTTGTACTTTGGTGTTTACCTTTCTGAGAATTCTAAATTCCCCTTCCCTTCAGCTGCAAATCCCAAGATTTCATAGGATTTGGCCATGCTAGTTAAAGTGGAATCATAGGACTATAACTGTGTAGTGTGACAAATCCCCTAATTTGTAGGAAATGGGTTTTGTCTGTTGCTAAATACTGATTTTGTCTGTTCTGCACTGACTGGGGAGCATCGGCAGTCTGAGAGGCTGCAAATGTTTTTAATAAATAAACATTGCCAGCTGCTCAAGAGACAGCTAGATTCGCCAATTATTTCTTTCCCAGGCACAGAGGAACCTTTCTCTTGCTGAGCTTTTCTGCTGGGGCTTCATAGGAATAAAAATCCAACGCAGCCCAGACAGACAGAAGCTTTTGGCTTTTCCTCAGATTTTTTCTTGCTTTCATAACCTGCCAGTTTTCAGAGCCTTCAGGTATCATGGCCACCTCTGCGAATCCTGCCAGCTCCTTCTGGCCCAAGAGCAAGCATTCATTAAAACCTGGCACCGCTGCGGAGCACCAGCTCGGTTCACTACCTTCCTCCTTGTTAGCCTTATTCTTCTGAAAGAACAAAAGGATGAAGGAGCAAAGAAAAAAGACATTTGGGGCAAGAGAGTGGAGAAGAGCAAAAAAAGCAGCCAGGGTTTCCATGTAGGACTGGTAGCAGCGCCTTGCTTAGGAGAGTCTGCAAAAAAGGCCAACCCATGGTTTTGATTTTCACTGGCAATGCTTCAAATGGGCACAATTTGATTGCTGATTAAAATCAGTTTAAAAAATAATTCCACATTATTTGCAATATCACAATACTGTAACAAATCATAACATAGGATTGTTGTGAGTTTTCCGGGCTGTATGGCCATGTTCCACAAGCACTCTTTCCTGATGTTTCGCCTGCATCTATGGCATCAATGCATCTATGGCAGGCATCCTTACAACCTCTGAAGATGCCTGCCATAGATGCAGGGGAAATGTCAGGAGATAATGCTACTGGAACATGGCCATACAGCCTGGAAAACTCACAACAACTCAATGATTTTGGCCACAAAAGCTTTCGACAATACATTAAATCATAACATAACATTTTGCATGATCCCAAACGTGCATAATGAAAGAGATGGATTGTTTCAGTTTAAATGGCTTCGTTGGACCAAGCAAAAACTGGCAATCTCCATTTGCCATTTGTTCAAATCCACTCTTCCTCATCCTTCCCTCTACATGAAAAACACATTTCTCTACACCTCCCACTCACTGGCAGCATTTAAAACTACCTGCGCAATTCATTCCTTATTCTTTTCTCATATTTGGTCCTATGGTAAGGAATTCAATGAGCCGGTAATGACTAAACAGGCTCCCCAGCACTCATTGGCAGCATCCAAACTATTTCTGCAATTCATTCCTCCTTCTTTTCTCACAATTAGATTCTGAGAATAAACCGGACATGGCTGCAGTGGTGGATATGAATACTCAGAGAGTCTTTAAAGTGCAAGCTGTGTGTTTTTAAAAAGATTTTATGCCATTTTCTCTCTCTTACAATACGCTTTCGGACTTCTCCCGAGACTGATTGACAATGTAATTCTTTGTGTTATCCGGGAATCTAATTATTGCCGCCTGGATAGCCATTGCAATTAAAAGAGAAGAATTGCACAAGGCCTGCATACTGACGACTGACCGAATAGTCTGTGGAATACATTATACACAGTTATGCTGAAACATCTAATGAGATTTACACAAGGGGTTAATTCTATTAGGACGTTTTTATTAAATGCCACTTGTTTATGGTAATGGACATATTACAGCTTGGAAGGCACAGCTTTGTTCACTGCAGCTTTGGAAAATTTTGGACTGTAAAAACCCAAATCTCCCAGTTAACATAGTAATAGCGCATACTGGGAATTGTAATTTTAGCAGTAACCATTTAAAGTTTATGTGTGGAACAGTAGTTCTGCATGTGACAACTTGCCAAGCTCAAAGCCAGTGATGAGTGGTGCCACATTCAGGAATGGGTGAAGTTGCCCACAAGATATTCTTGCCAGAGATCATGAATTTATTACTTGCAGACAGCTTTGGAAATTAAGCCAAGGACAAGAGGGTTTTTTTCACTATCATGATGATGTATTTGTTTCTTGCCTCTGATCATTGGCAGAGTGTCTTTTTCCACCAGTGATTGACATTATGAAGGTTTCACATATTTTTGTGTGGAAGTTGTGAAGTAATAATAATAATTTCTTTATTTCAAACACTTGTACCCTGCCCTTCTCTCTCTCTCTCTCTCTCTCTCTCTCTCTCTCTCTCTCTCTCTCACACACACACACACACACACACACACACACACACACCGGGGGCTCAGGGCGGCTTCCAATCGGCACAAGTTCGATGCCACAATAAGTATATAATAAAAACAAGCAATCAATTATAGTTAAAAACATTAAAACAATACAATTAAAAACTACTAAGAATTACCACTTTGGCCAAAAATTAGTTGAATGCTCCATCAAACTTATCCATAATACATTTTCAAGCCATTGTCAAAATTGTTATTGTCATTGTCCGCTTAATTACCTGAAGGCCTGGTCCCACATCCACGAGAAGACCATGTCCCCACCAAGCGTGTTTGAGACAAAGGTGGGGCCGAGAGCAGGGCCTCACCAGAAGATCTTAAACTCCGAGGCGGGATGTAGAAGGAGATACTTTCGGACAGGTACGCTGGACCGGAGCCGTATAGCGGTTTATAGGTCAAAACCAGCACTTTGAATTGTGCTCGGAATTGGATCGGCAGCCAGTGGAGCTGACATAACAGGAGGGTGGCATGCCTTTTTCCACCAGAGTCTAATATTATGAAGCACTTTGGCATGGAAATTGGCACAACAATAGTAATATAAATGTAAACATATTGGATTGCTGTGAGTTTTCCGATCTGTACGGCCATGCTCCAGAAGCACTCTATTCCAACATCTCACCCACAGATACCCCGAGAGGCCGCAAGGTCTGTTGGAAACTAGGCAAGTGGAGTTTATATATTTTCCAACAGACATCACAACCTCTGAGGATGCCCAAAGAAGACGTGGGCAAAACATCAGGAGAGAACGCCTCCAGAACATGGCCATTCAGTCCGGAACACCCACAGCAAGTCAGTATTTCCAGCCACGAAAGCCTTCGACAGCACATTGTATTCATAATTATAACACTTTATTTATATTCCACCCTGTCCTCCCAAGGAGACTCAGGGCGTATCACAGTACACATACAGGGCAAACATTCAATGCCGCTTTGGATAGACGGGACACAGACAGATAGAACAGAAAGGAGATATGTTGTGTCGACATCCAGCTACTTTGGCACCTTGGAGGTTGTGCTCAAATCCAGACACAGGGGGTGCTGTCACTCCATCCTCTATGACAAAGAGCCATCAGGACTTCCTCATCCCTTCTTTTGGCCGCTGGGTATTTTCTGATCTTTTTCTTTATGGTGTTGTAACAACCCCACCCCTTCCCGGCTTGTTTTTTTAGCGGTACCTAATTTCTCTACTTACAGCTCAAGCTAATTTTGAACTGCTTAGATAAACAGCAAGCTGGGCTGACAGTCAGGTGCTCACGCCGACCCAGGGCTTCAAACTGACCACCTTTCGGTTGGTGGATCATATCATTGCTGACAATTTGCCAGCTGCGCTAAAGTCTGTAGGTACCTGCCTTTGACTATGGGCAGAGTGCCTTTCACATAATTTTAATGTGGAAATTGCATAATTTTTTGTGTCAGGCGCGACTTGAAAAACTGCAAATTGCTTCTGGTGTGAGAATTGGCCATCTGCACGGACATTGCTCAGGGGATGCCCAGGTGTTTTGATGTTTTACCATTGTCGTGGGAGGTTTCATGTCTCTGCATAGGGAGCTGGAGCTAACAGAGAGAGGTCATCCATGCTCTCCCTGGATTTGAACATCTGACCGCTCAGTCTTCGATCTTGCCAGCACAAGGGTTTAAACCTTTGCGCCATTGGGGGCTCCCGTTGCATAATAATAACAACAACAATCTATCTATGTACAGTATATAATAAAAGTCAGTGTTTGCGGCGGTGCAGAGGGCGGGAGGTGCGGAGGAATACGTGCCAGCTTTTCGATTGGCTACCACTGTGGGATTATATGCATAAAGGACTCTGATTGGCCAGCCTCAGAACTCCAACACTCTAAGGCACCAGACAGAGGGAATTGGTTGCCACTGAGAGACAATTTGCATAAAGGACTCCGATTGGCCAGCAAAATAGAATGCAACTGAATGCTTGAGTTAGCCAAATGAGATTTTGTTTCCATTAGAAATGGAATGTTCATTTTCTGGGAGGTGCGAAGGTGCCAAGGAATATGTGACAGCGTTTCCACAGATGATGGGAAACGGACCACAGATGATGGGACTTGAAATACCTTCACTCACCTTCCGAGACCGCTGCAACCCTCGTCCAAAGAATGATATAGACCAAATGTGACACACAGAGCCCCCATGACCCACTCTACATCCTGGTGCTGTTTGGAGGGGGATGGACCATGGCCAATGGGACTTGCAGTACCTTCACTAAGTTCCTGAGACCACTGCAAGCCACATAAACATCTAATAGGAACCAACCTTGGCACACAATGCAATCCTCAAATAACCCGGGCACCGCCGGGTCCCTAAGCTAGTAATAATAATAAATCTCACCAGAGGTTGACCACCTTTACTACAATCTAAATGTGGAGAGCAAGATCCAACAGTGCTATAGCCTGTGGATGTAGAGCCAAATACCTAAATAGCAACCTAAATGGATTGGGGATCCAAAGAAGTTAAGACATACTTTAGTTCCATGACTTAAATCCTACCAATTACAGAGATTGCAAGTAAATGAGGTAGGAAAAATGGTGAACAAATTCAATCAAGGAACCCATGCTCCTTACTTTGCAAGATCTTAGGAAAGCAGTTGATGACCTGGGATCTAAGAGGGATTCAAATGGTCATTACAAACCAAAGTTGAGTTGATGGCAAACAACAACAAATGGTTAAGAAAAATTTCTTGAAGAAAATTCAAAATTATTTATTCATTATTTCTTTGGAAAAGTACTCTTAGAATTTGTTCAGGAAATTGAAGTTCCAAATTATTGCTTTGCTGCAAGTGCTCTGTAATTATGCAATTGATTTACTTCAAAATTTCAACATTCCCTTTGAGTCCTGAATATTTGCTCTCAAGGGAGAAGAAAAACACAAACCACAGCACATTAAATAAATCCACTCTGACCTCTTATGCAAGAACATCCTAAGTCAGTACCATGTCAACCTGACAAAGTCATTAATTCTGAACCCTGCGGGGACAAGATTTCAACGTGCTTTCCCTTATATGATGCTGAGCAAAGATAACTGCAAGCGCTCATCTCTCCCAAAGGGGTCAGAAACCAACAATGTGCTCTTTTTGAAGTTGCTTCCCATATACTGCACTTTGCTACTTGCGCTGTAATTCTGGGGTTGCTTTTCAGCAGCATCACAAAGTCAGCAATCGACCTGCAGAATTTCACCTGCCCCAAAGAACTTTCAATCTATATTTAGCCAGCGTATCAAAGCTTGACCCCAAAGGGGCAAAGTTACATCTCTGCTGGTTGGGGTTAAACCACCTCCAATATCCTTGCTATCAGCACCTCATGAATTAGTGCAAATTAACCTCATTTGTCCAAGCCTGGCAGGTATCGATACTTCAATTTTGATCCTCCTGAATGACGGAAATTGAATGCAATGGGAAATATGTTCTTATTCAATTCAGTATAAGAAACATGTCAAATACTAGGCTTCCAGAATTGAATCATGCACTGAAACTGGCAGACATTTCCTCTACCCCCACATTTTTCATGTCATTCCCATACCCCTGTTTCATCTGGTGATATTTAGAGAGTGTAGGAGAAAAAACTCTTTTATAGTCTCTCCTTCCGCTCTTCTTTCTGCACCAGCAAGGTCAAGGAAAACATATGGGACAGTTTAATAGCTATCTTTTTGTTCTTGTGAAAGTTCAAGTAGTTTCCAACTTATGATGACCCAAAGGCAAACCTATCAGAGGGTTTTCTTGACACGATTTGTTCAGAAGAGGTTTGCTATTCCCTTTCTCTCAGGCTGCAAAAGTGTGACTTGTCCAAGATTGGTTTCATAGCTGAGCAGGGATCCGGTCTATAGTCCAAATGCTCAAACCACTACACCAATTGAAATGTGATGCTAGAGAAGAATTTTGCGGATCTCCTAGATTTCTAAAAAGATCATGAATGAGTCCTAGATCAAAACAAGTCTGAAGTCTTCAAAGAAGGCAAAATCACAGAAACTGAGACTGTCACATTTTGAGCATATTAAGGGATAGTGTGACTCATTAGAAAAGACTTTACGAGGGTTGAATGAAAAGTAATGCCTCCACCTTTGTAACTCAACAGATGGCATTACTGGTCTGCGGCAGGTCCTGGCTTGTTCAGTAGACTCTCCTCTACAATTCCATTTTGGCAGGAAGCTTTAGCATTGAATGGTTGTGTTGTTCAAGTGTGAAGTATGGAACTCTGCGCAGATGGTCAGTCAATACAACTTAAGCAACGTGCAGTCATTGAATTCTTGACAGCAGACGGTGTCACCCCAAAGGAGATTCATCAGAGAATGATTGTGTTGATGTGAGTACTGTGTGTCGCTGGGCAAGTAAGTTTAAAGATGTTGAAGTGGGAACATCTGACTTGCGTGACAAAGAGTTGGACGTCCTGTGACAGCATCCACCAAGTTTCACAAGCAAAAGGTTGACAGATTGATTCAGGATGATCGTTGTATCACTCAGAGAGAAATTTCAAGTATAATCAACATTTCACAAGGACGTGTGGGTCACATTATGGCTTTGCTTGGCTATCGGAAGATCTGTGCATGATGGGAACATAGCAGAACTTCAGAGACTGGATCTCACCACCGTACTAAAGCCGAACTAAAATGCATTCCTAAAATAAGAAAGAGGCCAGGAAAGTCCAAGAGGACATCGGTATGGCTTACAAATGAAGTAAAAGATGTGATTGGAAAGAAGAAAAACTCATTTAAGAAATGGAAGGCTCTTCCTACTGAGGAGAACAGAAAGGAACACAAGCTCTGGCAAACTAAATGCAAAGCAACCGTCAGGAAAGCCAAGAGAGATTTTGAGGCACATATAGCAAAGAATATTTTAAAAAAATAGCAAAAACTTCTTTAAGTACATCAGAAGCAGAAACCCAACTAGAAAAACAGTTGGGCCACTTGACGAAAATGGTAAGAAAGGGACAATAAGTGAAGAGAAGGAGATTGCTGAGCGGCTAAATGACTTCTTTGCCTCCGTTTTCACACAGGAGGACAGACAACATATGCCTGCAGCTGAGTCAATTTTTTCAGGGAGGGAATTAAATGAATTAAACCAGATAGAGATAAACAAGGAAGATGTTCTCACATGCCTTACTAAACTAAAGGTCAACAAATCACCAGGGCCAGATGGCATCCACCCCAGAGTTCTTAAGGAACTCAAGTGTGAAATTGCTGAAATTCTAGCCAAAATATATAACCTTTCTCTAAGATCAGGCACTGTACCCAAGGAATGGAGGGAGGCAAATGTAACTCCGATCTTCAAGAAAGGATCCAGGGGTGATCCAGGAAATTATAGGCCAGTTAGTCTAACCTCAGTTCCAGGCAAAGTGATGGAAACCATTATTAAAGAAAAAAATACTAAGCACATAGAAGAACAGGCATTGCTGAAGGAAAATCAACATGGTTTCTGCAAAGGCAAATCATGTCTTACTAACTTGATAGAATTCTTTGAGGGTGTAAATAAACACATAGATAAAGGGGACCTAGTCGATATTGTTTACCTTGACTTTCAAAAGGCTTTTGACAAAGTCCCTCACCAAAGGCTCCCAAATAAGCTCTTCAGCCATGGAATCAGGGACAGGTCTTGTCCTGGATTGGAACCTGGCTAAACTGTAGGAAACAAAGGGTGGTAATAAACGGACATTTCTCTGGATGGAAAGAGGTGAGAAGTGGCGTACCCCAAGGTTCAGTTTTAGGACCGTTACTTTTTAATTTATTCATAAATGATCTGGATGTAGAAGTAAATTGTGAGGTAGCAAAGTTTGCAGATGGCACTAAACTGTTCAGGGTAGTTAAAAATGAAACTGACTGTAAAGAGCTCCAGAAAGATCTCTCGAAATTGAGTGAATGGGCAACAAAGTGGCAAATGCATTTTAACCTAAACAAGTGTAAAGTCATGCACATCGGGGCAAAGAACCCCAAATACACTTATCAACTGATGGGATCAAAGCTTTCTGAGACAAACCAGGAAAGGGATCTTGGGGTTTTGGTGGACAGCTCAATGAAGATGTCAACCCAGTGCGCTGCAGCAGTGAAAAAAAGCAAATTCTATGCTTGGCATGATCAGGAAGGGAATCGAAAATAGGTCGGCAAATGTTGTATTGCCTCTCTAGAAATCTATGGTGAGGCCACATCTGGAGTACTGTGTACAATTCTGGTCACCGCACCTCAAGAAGGATATAACGGAACTGGAAAAGGTACAAAGAAGGGCAACAAAAATGATCCAAGGGAAGGAGCAGCTCCCTTATGAAATCAGGTTGCAACGCCTTGGTCTTTTCAGCCTTGAAAGACGGCGTTTAAGAGGTGACTTGATCGAAGTGTATAAAATCATGCATGGGATAGAAAAGGTGAATAAAGAAAAAATATTTTCTCTGTCACACAACACTAGGACTAGGGGCACTCCCTAAAGCTCCAAGGTTGGAAAGTTAGGACTAATAAAGGGAAATATTTCTTCACCCAGAGGGTCATTGGGTTATGGAATTCACTTCCAGAGGAGGTTGTGACAGCTGTCAGCCTGGACAGCTTCAAGGCAGGATTAGACAGATTCATGGATACCAAGGGAATCAGTAGTTACTGAAATGGACATCCAAGTGCCACCTCTGTGTTGATTGAGGCAGGCAGGATTTCCCCGGGTACTGGTTGTGGGGGGTCGGGAGCAGGTGAGGGTTTTGCCCTCCTTTCTGCTAGAGATCCCCGTGTACAACTAGTGGGCCACTGTGTGACACAGAATGCTGGACTAGATGGGCTGAGGCCCGATTCAGCATGGCTCTTCTTATGTTCTTATGTTCTTATGTACAGCATCCTCCATTCAGTCCAGACTCCCATCAGTTCCCAATAATGAAAGAAGATATGTGGATACATCATTATGCTTCTGATGAAGACGTTGAGAGAACTGTGAGATGTTGGTTGTGGAAACAGAGTGTGGATTTCTTCTGTGACGGCTTCAGAAAACTTGTTCATTGTAGGCAGAAATGTATCCAATTGTCTGGTGATTATGTGGAAAAGTGAATAGTGGTAGTCAAAGAGCACATTCTAAGGATTATTTCTGTTAGTCTGTGTTTTGATTAATTGGGAGATTTCAAAGTGTATGTTTTAAAGTTATGACTATGTGTTTTCTAAAGCTGCCTAGCATGTGTAGAGTTAACAGACCACAGAGGTTTAAGTTATCCTAGAAAGGGCTGTAAAAATGTTTTCCTGCTTCCTGTGATGAGAGTGGACTTCAATCATCACAATGGAATTTGAAAGATGTGCCTTTACTGATAAGAGACTGCAATCACCATCTTTTGAAGATGTTCCTGCATCAGTATGGATGTACCTGCTGTGTGCTATGTTTGTGTATATAGTGTAAATAAACTAATTACTTTATGGCTGCAATTAATCCAACTTTTATTACCACTTCGACAATTTCTGCATTTGATTTATTAAAATATTCCCATCCAAACCTAAGTAATGAAGGTGGAGGCATTACTTTTCATTCAACCCTCGTACTTAGCTATGCAGCAGAGGCACTAAGAAAGCCTGTTAGTGAATAACCAAGATGCATCTGGAGTGTCACACTGTAGATGAGCATTCCTTAGGCAGCGTCCTCATGCACAGCAGTTTTGATGTTCATCAACTCAATTGATTCCAATGCAACTTGGGCATTTTGCTGGATTCCCTAATTATTAAGGAAACAGCATCCCTTTACATTATGAAACTGCCCAATTCTACTTCTCACAGGCTTAAGTCCACTGACGAAGATGTTAAATCCTCGACAGGATTCTGGGCAATAATACTTGATTAAGCAGTTGAGTGATTCATTTAAGGAAGGATTTGCAAGGCCTGAAATCTTGGAGGCTTCTCATTCAAAGGGTTGCCATAAATCGAGGTCAACTCTACAGCAGATACTAACAACAAGGCATTAGGGCAAGCTGCAAGCTTTAAGGATATACTAGTTAACTGTGTCTGACAAAGAGGGAAGAGACCTGGCAAAGGGAAGAACCTCACATACCTCAAGAGGTCACAAGGAGGACACTGTGTCACAACCACACTGCGACAGCTTCTTCTGAATGAATCTTGGCACAAGGAAAAAGTGTGAGATGGGGTGATCCAAGCACAGCCCGTATGTGTTACCACCAGACCCTTTGAGGTCAACACTGCTTAAGCTCTAGGGGGAAGGGGGCCACCAAGCTGCTTTCATGAACCAAAGACATGATTTAGGTCACTCCAGGAATAGCAGAACTATAGTCCCATTAATGCCGGGGTTGAATTGACTCAGCAAAGGGACAGAGAATGCAGAGCAACATGTTCATGACATTAAAATGGCATGTGCTTGTTCCATTTAATAAAGAATGGATTGCGTAGCATCCAAAACAACATTATTGTCTTCAGCAATCATATCATTAGCAGGCTGTGTATTTGTTTACAAATAAAATAGACCATTCTGTACTGAAATACTCCAAAATTATGCGCAAAAGGGCTGGACCCATTTCTAGAGCTTTGATAATGTTTTTACTTGGACTACATGTGAATGAAATTGTATGATTGGGGTCTGGCTGGGGCCTATTAAGGTCTGGCAAGGCTGAAAACACCATCCTAAAATTTGGAACCTGAAAATCGCATTATGGGGAACAAAGGAGATGAAGAGTTCATTAACTGTGGCATGAAAAGTGCTAATGAGAAATCCAGAGAACTGACCTGAGTACTTTTGATGCAAACAACACCTGTTTACATAATCAAAGACAATGACATTTTAAGAAAGAAGTTAAACAACCTATCTGTTCTGGAATTGATAATGCTTCAGCAAGTCAGAACAGAATGACAGAGGTTATCTAAACAACCAAATAACAGATAACCAAAACACTACATAAGGAGACCCTTTTCCTTTTCGATTGTGTGCCAGACCTGCAGGGATGCAGCGTCTGTCTACCCACCTCCTTCCTTCCAACACACCTGATCAAGTTAATGAAGAGGAATTGTGAATATGAATGAATTCTAAGTATATGTGATGTTTCTCCTCTATCTGGTCAACCAATATGGCTTTTGGTACTAATGTTGGAGGGTGGTCCCTAGTCAAAGTGGTCCCTGGTCAAAAAAAGTTGGGAACCAAAGATATACACAAACTAATTTTATACCCTATATTTTAATATTTTTTGCATTAGATAAAGTTCGCACACTGAATCATCAGAAAGCAAGGGATTTGCAACCTGTAGTTGGAACAGGAACTTCTTAAAGAAGTTAAAGGGACAGTCATAATCAAGGAAAATGAGAGGTGCTTAAAGAAGCCAACTGGGCTATGATAGATCTTATGAATACAAGTCACAGATTTGAATTCAGACTTCTTCGTGGTAAAAAAGAGAGCCGCTTCTGGGAGGTGTAGTCCAATGAAGTAACATTTACAAGTTTGGCTTACTTCTCCAAACAGCAGCCTGGCTCCCATGTTGCTTTAGTAAAAAAACACTCTGGCTCATCCCTTCCTGAAAAAAAGGTAGTAGTGATTTATCATTTAAGTCCTACCTGAACCTACAAGGAGACTATTTTTTCCTGGAAAATCTTGAACAATCCAGATAAACAAACAAAACAAAGTACGCAAAGCTAAAAAAGAAATATACAAGAAAAATATTTTACCTGGAAAGGTTAAACTGCAGTGCAGTCATGGGTATATTTATACTGCCATAGCTTTATGCCCAAATAAAGAAAAGTTCATCTACTCTCCCAGAGTTGGCATTTGACAGAGTAATCCAACAACAACAAAACTTAGTCATCTGTCCAGTTAGTTACTTAAAGCAAACACTCGTAAACCAGAAAGAATAAGAGAAGCATGAGAAACTACTCAAACAAATGCTCTTTTAAAGCAATTTCAGAGAACAGACTGAATCCATCTTCATGGAACAACATGGCAGGAAAAAAAGAGAAAGGGCTCTTGATCTTTTAATGGTTGCATATAAGAGGATGACATACAATAGCTACTGAAATTCCCTATTCATAAGAATTACAGAACTGGAAGAGACCCAAGGGCCATCCAGTCTAACCATATGCCATCCAGTCTAACCATATGCCATCTAGTCTAACCATATGCCACACAATCAAAGTACTCCTGACTGATGGCCATCCAGAAGAATTAAGGGCTACAGCAGGTTTTATTTATTTATTTATTTGCGTCATTTATAGTCCGTCCTCACCTCGCAGGGGACTCAGGGCGGATCACAATGCACATATACAGGCAAACATTCAATGCCATTGACATACAACATATATAGACAGACATAGAGGTAATTTAACATTCCAGAAATCAGTTAAATTTAGCCTCCCCACAAAGTGGTACCTAAATTTCCTACTTGACAGATGCAACTGTCTTTCGGGTTGCAAAGGTCGACAACAAGCTACACAAATTGGTCAAGAGCTCAACCCGACATGGGCAGGCCTCGAATTCATGACCTTCTGGTCAGTAGAGATCTTATGCAGCTGACACTCAGCCAGCTGCGCTACATTCCCGGTGCAAACTTTGTCCCTCCAGGTGTTTTGGACTTCAACTCCTATGATTCATTTATGTTTCATATACACCAGTAGTTCCCAGTTTCGTATACACCAGTAGGAATTGTGGGAGTTTAAGTCCAAAAGACCTGTAGGGCCAACGTTTGCCCATGCCTGGGCTACAGGGACCCTGCCCATTATTTCACTCCAACCAAGTCGTCTGCCTTCCACCTAAAAAATCAGAAAACTCATTCTGGTTTAAGGACATGAAACAACACAAACAACCTTTCTGATATCCTGACCCTATTCAGGGTTTTGTGGATCAAAAGCACACTTCGAACTGAACTCAGAGGTAGACTAGAAGGCAGCACTACACTAAATGGATTTAAGCATTTCTGTTTGACAGGTTAAAAGGTTTGCCTGTAAATAAATACTCTAGTTCTCAGGCTCTGGGCTATCTTTCTTTCAATGTTTTCCATACTGCAGCAATGCACTGGTGTTTCAGCAGTTCTGCGAATCCCACAGGTAGCTATGAACAAACCACTTGTTGGGTATAATACAGGTGCCTTCTGACCTAAAAAACCTGAAATAGACCCGGACCATAAAAATAACTCTACTTTCATACTCCACAATTATTGCATTGCGGTTCTGTTTTAATTGCAAAGGCAAGCTATGTAATTCTAGGGTTTGTAGTTTGAGGAAGCACTAGCTAGAGCAGGTTTGAACAAACTTCGGCCCTCCAGGTGTTTTGGACTTCAACTCCCACAATTCCTAACAGCCTACTGGCTGTTAGGAATTGTGGGAGTTGAAGTCCAAAACACCTGGAGGGCCGAAGTTTGCCCATGCCTGAGCTAGAGCCTCCTGCCAAGCCTAAATGTCCTCCCTTAAACTACAAATCCCATGTACGATAAATGTGGAGTGTGACAGGGAACCTGGCCTTCTGGAAGAGAGTCTTCCCAAGTCTCCTGACAGGATCCCAGCTTACCATTAGCATGAATATAAGAGTATTACCGGGTGCATCTACATAATGTAGAATTGATGCAGCTTGACACCGCTCTAACTGCCATGGCTATGAAATCAATGCTATGAAATCATAGGGGTTGTAGTTTTGCAAGGTCTTTGGCCTTTTCTGCCAAAGAGTGGTGGAGCTGTTCAGCAGTGGAACTCTCTGCCCCAGAGTGTGGTGGAGGCTCCTTCTTTGGAGGTTATTAAACAGAGGATGGATGGCCACCTGTCGGGGGTGCATTGAATACGATTTTCCTGCTGGACTGGATGGCCTATGAGGTCCCTTCCAACTCTATGATTCTATGCCTCACCAAACTACAACTCCCAGGATTCACAGCATCACAGCATCAAGCTATGGCGCTTAAAGTGGAGTCAAACTGCATTAATTCTACAGTGTGGTTGTACCCACTAATTCAACTTCTAGAAAACAGACAGAACTCCAACCACATGACAGATTTCTTATGCACACACAAAAAAAGTGTTTTTGTAACACAACTTGCCCTTCAATGAAGCCTGCTGTTCTCACAGCAGGCAAGATGTTCACTAAAGAGATGTGCAAGCAATTAATCACACATTAAGTAATTTCAACGGAAGGAAAGCATTTCAAGGACAACAACAGAACTTGGGCCACAAACGGCCTTCAGTCAAGTTCAGGGCCTGGTAAGAATTCCCCAAGTCACTATGGATGCATCTACACTTGAGAATTATTTATTTATTTATTATTTGGTTTTATATTCCGCCCCTCCCTGCAGGCTCGGGGCGGGTTACAACATATAAAACGGGCAGCATGGAGCAGCCATGCGGCCCTACAATAAAACATTAAAACATTTAAAATTACATGTCACAACACCATAGAGAGGAAATACAGAGAGTGCCTTAGGTCCGAGACCCCAGTAGGCAAGGTAATTATGTCAGGAACAGCCGGCCGAGGGGCCTAGACAAAGGCTGATCTAAATAGGATGCATCTGCTGAGATGGTTCGAGTTTCCTCTGGGAGAGAGTTCCAGAACTGGGGCTAATGCAGTTGAAGACAGAAGGCAGGACTCCAACTTTAATTGCCATGGCTCAATGCCATAGAATCCTAGGAGTTGTAGTTTTAAAAGGTCTTGAGCCTTCTCTCTCACAGAATAATAGAGTTGGAAGAATCCTTCCCCATTCTGCCAAAAAGCAAAAAAAAAATTGCATTCAAAGCACCCCCAATAAATGGCCTTCCAGCCTCCCTAAGAGTGCTGATGCCCCACCAAACCAGAAACCCTATGGTCACATAATATTGTGCCAGGACAGTGTCAAACTGCATTAATTCCACAGTGTAGATCAGTGTTTCTCAACCTGGGGGTCGCAAGGGAGCGTTAGAGACTCACCAAAGAACATCAGAAAACACAGTATTTTATGTTGGCCATGGGGTTTCTGTGTGGGAAGTTTGGCCCAATTCCATCGTTGGTGGGGTTCAGAATGCTCTTTGATTGTAAGTGAACTAAAATACCAGCAACTACAACTCCCTAATATCAATATCTATTTTCCCCCAAACTCCACCGGTATTCACATCTGAGCATATTGAATATTTGTGCCAAGTTTGGTCGAGATCCATCATGCTCTGGAAGTAGGTGAACTACAACTCCCAAACTCAAGGTCAATGCCCAACAAACCCTGCCACTATTTTATGTTGGTCATGGGAGTCCTGTGTGCCAAGTTTGGTTCAATTCCATCATTGGTGGAGTTCAGAATGCGCTTTGATTTTAGGTTAATTATAAATCCCAGCAACTACAACTCCCAAATGACAAAATCAACCCCAACCCCACCAGTATTCAAATTTGGATGTGTCAGGTATTTATGCCAAATTTGGTCCAGTGACTGAAAATACATCCTGCACACTAGCTATTTCCATGATGATTCATAACAGTAGCAAAATTACTGTTTCGAAGTAGCAACTACAATAGTTTTATGGTTGGGGGTCACCACAACATGAGGAATTGTATTAAGGGGTCGCAGCATTAGGAAGGTTGGGAACCACTGGTGTGGATGCACCCAGGTAAATCTACCTAGGATAAGGCCGGACTTTTGCCAGGCAATTATTTACCAATGGAGAGTTTTCTTCTCCTTAGGATGTGTTCCTTCCTCCAACGAACCTTTTATTGTAATGTCTTTGGTACTGTACAAGGCATTTAGAGTCACAGAATAACCACTTTGAATGAAGGCCCAGTGCTATAACACACACACACAAAGTAAATATACACTCAGAGAGGGTGAGATTCTGATCTAAGCAAAGCATGAGTGAGCTTTTAGTCTGGCAATGCCATAAAAACAAGTGGGAAGAAGAGCAAAGGCAGGAAGATCAATAGAGGAATCAACGTGATACAGAAGTCGGGGGTGTTTACACCAGTCATGGGCCAACTTGGGCCCTTTCGCGTGTTTTGGACTTCAACTCCCAGAATTCCTCACAGCCTCAGGCCCCTTCCTTTTCCAGATGTTCTTTTTCCAAATGTTCTCCAGAGAGGTTTTCTTTTGCTTCTTTATAAAGGCTTTTTTATTATATGGTATGGTATAATATTGTATATGCATATAATATTGATAATGTTCTAATGTAATACAATATAATACTACTACTAATAAGATATTATAATTGTATATTTACATGTAATATTACTAATAATATTGTGATACAATTGTTATAATGCAATGTGACATGTAATTGTTGTACTGTGACAATGACATAGTGTGTTGTATTTGATATCATAGTATAATATAGTATGGTATAGTATAGTGTATACATATAATATTGATAATATTGTAATGTAATACAATATAATACTACTACTAGCAATAATAAGATATTATAATTGTATATTTACGTTACATGTAATATTACTAATAATATTGCGATATAATTGTCATAATACAATGTGATGTGTAATTGTTGTACTGTGACAATGACATAGTATGTTGTATTTGATATTATAGCAAAATATAGTATGGTATAGTATATTGTGTATACATATAATATTGATAATATTGTAATGTAATGCAATATTATACTACTACTACTAATAAGATGCTTTAACTATATATTTTTGTGTTACATGCAATATTACTAATAATATTGCGATACAATTGTTATAATACAATGCGATATGTAATTGTTATACTGTCACAATGACATAGTATGTTGTATCTGATATTATAGCATAATATAGTATGGTATAGTATATTGTGTGTACATATAATATTGATAATATTGTATTGTAATGCACTATTATACTACTAATAATAATATGATATAATTGTATATTTACGTTACATGTAATATTACTAATAATATTGCAATATAATTGTTATAATACAATGCGATATGTAATTGTTCTACTGTGACAATGACATAGTATGTTGTATCGGATATTATAGTATGGTATAGTATATTGCAGTGTTTCTCAACCAGTGTGCCGTGGCACACTAGTGTGCTGTGAGCGGTCATCAGGTGTGCCGCGAGAAAAGCTTTCTGCCCCCCTTCCTTCCCCCCTCCTCCTGCCAAACTCCTGCTGCTTGGGAGAGGAGGAGGAAGGGATGGGCGGCTGCAAAGAAAAAGAAGGGACTGGGGCACCGCCTCCTTCGGCTGTTTCCCCAACCAGCCTCCAATCTGCCATGACTCTCGCCATGACTCTCACCCCTTGCTTGTTGAAGCCTCGCGGAGAAGCCCCGCCTACTGAAGCCCACCCACCGCTCATGCTCCTCCTCTGTGAGAAAGCTGAAGCCGAGGGGAGGGGGGCATGACACAGCCTGGCTCCGCCCCCCCCGGCTTCAGCACTCCCATAGCTTCGCCAGCCTTGAGGGGGCAGTACCAAGCCAGCGATGGCAGAGCCAGCACAATGCTGGCTTGCCCCCTCAAAGCTGGTGAAACTGTGGGAGAACTGAAGCGGGAGGGGGGGAGGGGAGGGGCAGGGCATGGCGTGGCTCCGCCCCCTCTCCCAGCTTAAGCGCCCTCACAGCTTTGCCAGCCTTGAGGGGGCAGTGCCAAGCCAGCGGTGGCAGAGCCAGCACAATGCTGGCTTGGCACTGCCCCCTCAAGGCTGGCGAAGTTGTGGGAGAACTGAAGCTAGGGGGAGGGGGTGGGGCATGGTGTGGCCTGGCTCCTCCCCTGGCTTCTGCACTCCCAGCAGCTCACTATCCCCCAGGCGTTCTTTACTGTGTTATAGTGTCATTTTGTGTCATTTTGGTTGGTGGTGTGCCCCCGAATTTTTTTAATGTTAAAAGTGTGCCGCGGCTCAAAAAAGGTTGGGAAACGCTGGTATATTGTGTATACATATAATATTGATAATATTGTATTGTAATGCAATATTATACTACTAATAATAATATAATACTATAACTATATATATTTTGTTACATGCAATATTACTAATAATATTGCGATATATTTGTTATAGTTCAATGTGATGTGTAATATTGATGTCATGCTTTGGCAATAATGTAGTTTATTGTATTTGCATTTGCTTGTGAGCCGCTCTGAGTCCCCTTCGGGGTTGAGAAGGGCGGCATATAAATATTGTGAAATAAATAAAAAAGAAGGACCCCAGACCCAGAAACGAGTGGCTTTCACTTCAATTGCACACTTGAATCCATTTGTTGTTAACCTGAGCTCACCGGGCACGGACCCCGTTATCAGTGGTCGTAGTATTAAATTTGACTATGCTACAAGTTTGGGATACTTTGAAATTGCCCCCCAAAAAGACCCCAAAGAGACCCCAAAACCACATCTTAAGGGGCATTTCCTTAAGGAATAGGAAGGTTTGTGAGACTGGTAGGGATTCTGGGAGTTGAAGTCCAAAACACCTGAAGGGCCCAAGGTGGCCCATGCCGGATCTATCTCCATTGACTAAGGATAGCAATAAAATATCACAAGGATGCTAATGGGAAGTGACTGAAAAGCACTCAAAAATAATACATGTCTGGACCTAGGTTTCAGGGGTGTTTAGGTTCGGGGGGGGGGGGAGTCCCACTTTCTCTTGGAATAGTTATAGCCAAGTTATTATAGCCAAGTTATAATAATAATAATAATACTTTACTGAGTGTACACACTGTAGAAATACAGTCAGACCCCACTCGAACGGTTATGGCTCAACTCTACAGAAACAAAACCAGCTCTTTTTTGGGGGAAAGGTAATAAACTGGATATACAGAATGGGGGGGCTTCCACACAACCCTATATCCCAGAATATCAAGGCTGGAAATCCCACAATATCTGCTTTGAACTGGGTTATCTGAGTCCACACTCAGATAAAGTGGGATTTCCTGCCTTGATATTCTGTGATATAGGGCTGTGTGGAAGGGCCCTAAGTTTAAGGGAATAGAATCTTACAGCTGGGCTTCCATTCTGGCAGAAAGACACCCTCAAAGCCCTCCCGACAGATGTCCCTAAGGCCAGGAACTCAGGGCTTGCCCACCTTTGCCTCTGGGTCTCCAAGGGGAGCCCGCCTCCTGCTCCAAGTTGGCCCCTGCTTGGCCTGCACTGTAGGAATACACCCTCTGACCCCACTTGAACTGTTGTGCCTCAACTCTATAGGATCACAACCTCCTCTTCTGTGGGGAAAGGGAACAGATTGGACACAGAATTGGGTGAATGGGATCCTAGAGCTGGGCTGGGAGGGAGACACCCTCAAAGCCTTCCCGACAGATGTCCCTCCTGCCTGCTGCTCACCTTTGCCTCTGGATCTCCAAGGGGAGCCCAGACTTCGCCCGGGGTCCGGCTCAACCGCGGAAGGGAGCAGAAGCCCGCTTTCGGTGGCGGCGGCAGCGGCGGCTTTGTCCTCCGGTTGTGTCGGCGGCGGAGGGGGAGGGGGAGGCGGCGGAGAAGGCAGCGGCGGAGGCGGCTGCTCTTGCGGCTTCCCCGGGGCCCCCAAGCAAGGCGGCCGCCCGTCCAAGGAGATGTTGTTCAGGAAGAAGAGGGCCGCCTGCCTCCGCCGAGGGTCGCCGCCCCGTTTCCTCGGCGCGGGGGGCGGCTCCGCCTGCTCCTTGGAGGAGGAGGACGACGACGCCGCCGCGGCCATTCTCAGCCGCCGCTGCAGCTCCTTCCCCGGCTGCCTTTCTCGGACTTCAGCCTTCCTTTTTCCTCCTTCTCTCGGCTAGAGGACGCTCTGCTAGTGGCCGGGCAGCCATTGGGCGCGTCGCGGGGGTATGTAAATCACGGAACGCCCAGCGCCTTCTCTGGTTGGTCCGCGGCGGAATGGAAATCATGGAACGCTCCACCCCCTCCTCTGATTGGTCCGCGGTCTAAGCTATTGTCAAAGCTGTCCCGGCAAACTCCGCCTCCTTCTTTCCCATTCGTGGGCTGGCCAATTCATTGGGCGCAACACGGCGGCATGTAAATAACAGAACGCTCAGCGTCTTCTCTCATTGGTCCGCCTTCTCTCCCTCAGTAGGGCCTTTTCCTTCCTTTTCTCCTATGTAAATCAGAGAACGCCCAGCGCCTTCTCTGGTTGGTCCGCGGCGGTATGTAAATCACGGAACGTTCCACCTCCTCTCATTAGCCCGCGGTCTAAGTTATTGTCAAAGCTGTCCCGGCAAACTCCGCCTCCTTCTTTCCCATTCGTGGGCTGGCCAAGTCATTGGGCGCAACACGGCGGTATGTAAATAACAGAACGCCCAGCGTCTTCGCTCATTGGTCCGCCTTCTCTCCTTCAGCAGGGCTTTTTTTCTTCCTTTTCTCCTATGCAAATAAGGGAACTCCCAGCGCCGTTTCTCATTGGTCCACGGTCGTGGCTATTGTCAAGGCTGGCCGCGAAGCTCCTCCTCCTCCTCTAGAGCTCTTCCTCCTTTTCTCCTCTGCCTCTCTCTCTAAAAAAAAAAAGAGGAGCCGGGTCCTAAAGTCTGCCGGATTACAAATCTGGTCGCACAAAGGAGAAGGAACTACATTGCATGGGAGGGTGACGTCTTCATTCTTTGATCTGCCTTGTCGTTTCTGATCTGGAGCAACCCTAAGGCGAACCTATTACAGGGTTGTTGTTGGTTTTTTTTGGCAAGCTTTGCTGAGAAGATGCTTGTTCTGAGGCTGAGAGAGTGTGACCTGCCCAATGTCATCAAGTGGGCTTCATGGCCGAGCAGGGATTCGAACCATGCTGGTCCTCTACGACAGTGTTTCCCAACCTTTTTTGAGCCGCGGCACATTTTTTACATTTACAAAATCCTGGGGCACACCACCAACCAAAATGACACAAAATGACACTCTAACACAGTAACACATATAGTTAATATGTTTTTTAATGTATTTATACACTCAGTGTGAAACCTGGGCCTGTTTCGATGAACACAACATAGATATCCTGGCAGGAATGGCAGAAAGACACAAACTTCCCACACAGAACTCCCATAACCAAGAGAAAATGCTATGAGAGTTTGGTGGGCATTGACCTTGAGTTTTGGAGTTGTAGTTCACCTACACCCAGAGAGCACTGTGGACTGAAATAATGATGGATCTGGACCACACTTGAAATGAATACTCAATATGCCCAAATATTCAGGGGAAATAGACCTTGCCATTTGGGAGTTGTAGTTGCTGGAATTTATAGCTCTCCTACAATCAAAGAGCATTCTGAACCCTACCAATGATAGAACTGGGCCAACCTTCCCACACAGAACCCCCAGTTGGCTCCCTTCCTGAATGGCTCTCTCCCTCTTCCACACCAGAAGGGAAGGCACTCACTTGGTCCGCGGTTGCCTGCCTTCCTTCCTTCTTTCCTGCGGTTCGAAAGAAGAAGCAGGCTCCTCACTTCCGCTTCTGTTCCCCGCCCTCCCTCGATTGGAGGCTGGCTGGGGAAACGGCTGAAGGAGGCGGCGCCCCGGCCCCATCTTCCTCTTTGCCACCGCCACCCGGCCCTTCCTCCTCCTCCCGCAAGCAGCAGCAGCAGGAGTTCGGCAGGAGGGGGAAGAAAGGGGGGAAGAGAGGTTTTTCCGTGGCACACCAGGTGATCGCTCACGGCACACTAGTGTGCCACGGAACAGCGGTTGGGAATAGCGGTTGGGAAACGAATATCAGAGGATATTTTTTTAAAAGTTGTGTTGGCTTACTTTGAATCATACCTGGCCTGAATATTTGCACTTTATTGTGCATATCTCTGGTTGTACTGATCCATTTAGTTTCCATGGCAAGAATACAGGGGTGGGTTGCCATTACCTTGGGTGTCGCTTCACAGTTTCGCTCATGGCATCAAGCTCCATCGCCATGACAAGGCAACGATCCTTTGAAACAAGCAATGCATTGAGATGGAAGAAGACAATAGAACAGGAAGGACAGGAGGCCTCATCCAGAAAATAAGAAACATCGGAGGTAAATTTCAGGCAAAAATGGACAGGATCATAAACAAAGATGGCAAGGACCTAACAAGCTGAAGAGATCAAGTGTCACACCTCAGGGGCCTCAGGCGTCACTTTCGCTTGAGCGAAGTTCCAGCCAAAGTACCCAGAGTGCAACTTTCAAACCAGCTTGCTTTGCAAACCCTGCCTGGGCCCCGCACCCTTCCTGTGAGAAGTCTAGGGATGCAAGCATAACAGAAGTCTCCAAGGCCATACCATCATTGCCTCCCTTGATAGTGGAAGCGGGCCGCGGGAGTAACAAGCTAGACTCCCCGGCCCAGCTGGCCCAGTTAATGAGCACCGCATTCTTGGAGGACTGAGTTCACAAAACATACTAAGGATCATCAATCTTCGCCTTTGACGTTTGACGCAACTGAGGAACCCTATATCTGCCCTGCAGACCCTTATGCCAGTGTCTTATACCAACAGTGCATTCGGGCATAGATCTCGAGGGTAAGGCCAGTCGGGCCTTCCACCAAGCCAAGCCAGTCAGTCCATTGCGGGTGGGCCAACTGGTGGGCCACTGTGTGATACAGAATGCTGGACTAGATGGGCTGAGGTCCGATTCAGCATGGCTCTTCTTATGTTCTTATGTTCTTATGACTTGTTCCAGCGTTGCCTTGTTCCAGTTCATCGTCGAGACCTGTTGATTGTTCCTGAAAAGACTCTTTTACCTTTTGAACCCTTTTGCATTTAAACCACATATCCCAGCTTTCTTGCCTCAGCTGGGATTCATAGAGACTTTGCATCCGGCTTGATTTCCCGTTTGCCGCTTGTGCTCCATCATACTGCGGAGCACCCATGCCTTACTGGTTCCTGTTTGCTGCTAGTTGGGGCACCGCAAGGATTGCCTCCAACCTTTCCCTTTATACTTACCTGTCATCAATAAAACCCGTTGTACCTCAGCTGCTGTGTGGTTTATCCAGGGGGGTCAGGTTGCCAAGGCCAGAGGGAGATATCAAGAGAAGATGGTAAGTCTATACAGAACATCTGTATAGGAAGGATAATAACATCGAGGATAGCTTTGGCGGTGTGGTGAGTGAATTAGAACCAGACATCCTGAGGAGTGAGGTTGAATGGGCCTTAGGAAGCATTGCTAACAACAAGGTAGCAGGAGACAACAGGATCCCAGCCGAATTGTTTAAAATTTTGAAAGATGATGCTGTCATGGTGATGCATGCCATATGCCAGCAAATATGGAAAACACAAGAATGGCCATCGGACTGTGTGGGTCATAAATTGTGGCAAGTTCTTTGTGGTATGGGGATCCCAAGTCACCTTGTCTCTCTCCTGAGGAACCTGTATAATGACCAAGTAGCAACGGTAAGAACTGACCACGGATCAACAGACTGGTTCAATATTTGTTTATTTATGTCTTCGATTTTATACCGCCACTCCCAAGGCTCGGGGCGGTTTACAGGAAGATACAAACAGCAAAGATAAAACAGTGAATTAAAATTTCAACAACTGTCAAAAGCCTGCCTGAACAGGAGGGTCTTGCATGCTCTACGGAAAGAGCTTAGATATCGGAGGGCCCGAGTCTCAGGCGGCAATGAGTTCCATAGCACTGGGCCTATGATGGAGAATGCCCTTCACCGAGTTGCAGTTAGATGAAAGGATCTAATACTGGGGATACAAAGAAGATTCAAGTCTTCTGACCACAGTGATCTTGGGGGATTGTGAGGGAACAAGAGATCCTTTAGATCAGGGGTGCTCATTAGGTAGATCATGATCTACTGGTAGATCTTGAAGGGCGTCCTGGTAGATCTCGAAGGATGTCCTCGTAGATCCCAGGCAGATCACAGGCACAGTGTGTATGGCTCCCATGCCATTTGTGAGGAATGCTCAAGGGCTTATTATACTCACATTTAGTTGAATTCAGTCTTAAAATGTATTATATGGCTCCCACCGAAATAAATTTCCTAATATTTTGCTTTTATGGCTCTCTGAGTAGTGGGTAGGTAGATCTTTGGGACTTGGTTGTTTTATAAGTAGCTCGCATGCTGGAAAAGTGTGAGCACCCCTGCTTTAGATACACTGGTTCCAGACCATGCAAGGCCTTGAAAGTGAGAACTAACATCTTGAAAGTGATCCGGATTTCAATCTGTAACCAATCCAGATCTCACAGTATGGGTGTTACATGACAACTCGCAGGCTTCCCTGCGAGGAACCGGGCAGTGGCGTTCTGCACTAGTTTAAGTCTCCGGGTTGCAGTCAAGGGAAGGCCAATGTAAAGAGTGTTACAGTAGTCCAGTCTTAAGATGACAGTGGCCTGGAGCACCGAGGCCAGGTCATTCCGGGACAGATAGGGGGCCAGCCGCTTCGCCTGATGCAGATGGAAAAATGCAGCCCTGCTGAAAGTGGAGATTTGAGCCTCCATTGAGAGCAGGGGGTCCAAGAGGACTCCAAGGCTTTTTACAGATGATGACGGGTATAATGCCTCACCATCCAGGGTCGGCAGCTGGATATCCCTATCACCCGGATGGCCCAGCCATAGGATTTCCATCTTTGCTGGGTTCACCTTCAGCCTGCTGGCTCGCAGCCATCCAGTAACGGCCTCAAGGCACAGATAGAAATTATCGGCTACGGAGTCCAGCCGGCCCTCCATCCTCAGAATGAGCTTGGTGTCATCAGCGTACTGGTGACACTCCAGCCCAAAGCTACGTACCAGTTGAGCGTAGGACCAGTTGAGCGTAAGATTGGGAAAGGCAGGAAAGACAGGAAAGCTTGGAGAAGATAATGATGCTGGGGGGAAAGGAAGGAAAAAAGGAAGAGGGGCCGACCAAGGGCAAGGTGGATGGATGATATCCTTGAAGTGACTCTCTTGACCTTGAAGGCCACGGCCAACAGGGAGCTCTGGTGTGGGCTGGTCCACGAGGTCACAAAGCCTCGGAAGGAACTGAACGAATAAACAACAAATGGTATAAGAATATTGTAATGTAGCTGAAAGATTTGGGTTCAACTGTACTGTTTTCTTTATATTAGTTGCTAAGGAGGACAGAGGGTGCTGTTTAATTGCCTATGTAATTAATTAAATTACACCTTCCTCCTAAATCAACTGACATTCTAAGGGCCCTTCCAGACAGACCCTATATCCCAGGATCTGATCCTAGGTTTTCTGCCTAAACTGGATTATATGAGTCCCTACTGCCACATAATCTGGGATAGACAGAAAACCTGGCATCAGATCCTGGGATATTGGGTCCAGCTGGAAGGGCCCCAAATGTCCTGGATATCTCTCTCTCAGCATTACTTCGCGAACGAAGATTCAGGAAGGACTCATCCCACGCTTTTACAAGCGCGTTGATGACTAAAAAGGCCAATCTGAGATAGGCAAGTTCGGTTGCAGAAAGCGCAGCAGAAAGTCTCCTTGGGTGATGTTTTTCCAAGTTAGGTTCTTTCTGCGTTGTCGTTTCTCTTCGAGACCCATTCAGCGTGTCTTCTCGAAAGAGGCCGCAGCATTGTGGATAGTGCTTCTCCATGCCTCCCGATGTGAGGCCAGGGTGGACCATTGTTGGTGATCAATCTGGCCAAGCCTGAGATGTTGTTTCAAGGAGTCCTTATATCTCTTTTGGGGGGCGCCTCTCTTGCGCTGACCCGTGGCGAGTTCACCGTAGAGTAGTATTTTTGGGAGGCGGTGGTCCTCCATCCTAGAGACGTGCCCTGCCCAGCGCAGCTGTGTTCTCAATAGCATGGCCTCAATGCTGGTGATCCCTGCTTGCTCAAGGACAGCAACATTCGTCACATAGTCGGTCCAGTGTATATTTAGGATTGTGCGAAGACAGCGCTGATGAAAGCGCTCGAGGAGTCGTAGGTGTTGGCGATAGGTGACCCATGTTTCAGACCCATAGAGGAGAATGGACAGTATGATAGCTCTGTACACACTGATTTTGGTGCTTTGTCTCAGGTGCTTGTTGCTCCAGACTCTTTTGTGAAGCCTTCCGAATGCACTATATGCCTTTGATAATCTGTGATCTATCTCTTTGTCAATCTTGGCGTCTGAAGAGATGATGCTTCCCAGGTAGGTGAACTGCTGAACGGACTTAAGCACAGATGTGCCTATGCTGACGTGAGGATGATGGTGTTCTTCCTGTGGTGCGGGCTGGTAGAGGACTTCTGTTTTCTTCAGGCTGACTTCCAGCCCAAACAGCTCTGCAGCTGTTGCAAAGCAGGATGTGAGGCGCTGCAGGGCTGCTTCTGAATGGGCGACAAGGGCAGCATCGTCAGCAAAAAGTAGCTCACGGACTAGATAGTTTAGAGTCTTTGTGCGAGCTCTCAGACGGCTTAAGTTGAACAAGCTACCATCAGTACGATAGCGTATATATATGCCGTCTTCTTCTTGTAGGTCTGCCGTAGCCCTTTGGAGCATCATGCTGAAGAAGATTGTAAATAGGGTTGGTGCAAGAACACAACCTTGTTTCACTCCATTAGTTATGAGAAAGGGCTCCGAGAGAGCATCGCCATATCTAACTTGACCGTGCTGGCCCTCATGTAACAGGGCAATCATTTTGAGGAACTTGGGGGGACAACCTAGATGTTCCAGGATCTGCCACAGACCTTTCCTGCTCACAGTGTCGAAGGCTTTGGTGAGGTCGACAAATGTTACATAGAGTCCTTTGTTCTGCTCTCTACATTTCTCTTGCAGTTGTCTAAGGGCAAAAACCATATCTGTGGTGCTCCTATTTGCTCTGAAGCCGCATTGGCTTTCAGGGAGAAGTTCTTCTGCAATAGCCGGAACTAATCTGTTCAGGAGTATCCTTGCAAGGATTTTTCCAGCAATGGAGAGCAGTGTTATACCTCGATAGTTTGAGCAATCGGATTTTGTTCCCTTTTTCTTATACAGGGTGATGATAACTGCATCTCGGAGATCTGATGGCAGTTCACCTTTTTCCCAGCAACTCACAAGGAGCTCGTGGAATTTAGCATGCAGTACATGACCTCCCTGTTTCCAAGCTTCAGGTGGGATTCCATCGATCCCGGCTGCCTTGCCATTTTTCAACTGCTGTATGGCCTCAATGGTCTCTTCCAGAGTGGGAGCTGTGTCCAGTTCATTTTTCATTGGTTGTTGTATCATGTGTTGGATAGCTGAACCTTGGACTACTCGGCTGGCATTAAAGAGACCCTGAAAATGTTCAGCCCAAATGTCCTGGATATAAACTTCTTAGAATCATAGATTTGGTAGAGACCACAATGGCCATCCAGTCCAATGCCCTTCTGCAGGCAGGGACACACAAAGCACTCCCAACAGATGACCATTCCTATAGGCAACCAATGAAACCCTTTGTTCAGAAAATGCTCTGAAGAGAGGAGGTGGCTTGGTTGCATTTATGCTGATCCAATGCAATACTTCCTGTGTATTGTCGAAGGCTTTTGTGGTCGGAATCACTGGGTTGTAGGTTTTTCAGGCTGTATGGCCATGTTCTAGAAACATTCTCTGCTGATGTTTTCCTGCATCTGTGAGGTACCTCACAATCTCTCAGGATGCTTGCCACACATGCAGGTGAAACGTCAGGAGAGAATGCTTCTAGAATATAGCCATACAGCCTGAAAAACCTACAACAACCCAACACTTCCTATGTTCTTATGGACATTATGCAATAACAGAGTGCCAATGTAGGGTTATAGGGTTTTGAGTTTGGAACTAAGACTTTGAGAGACCAGTGTTTAAATCCATACTGATCCATGGAAAGCCATGGGTTGGCCTTGAGAAAGTCACACTCTCTCAACCTCAGATGAAATCAATGGCAAGCCTCCTGATGATCAGAAAATGCTAAGATAGGGTTTCAGAAACAGAATCAACTGGAATGAACAAAACAACAGCATGGAAATAACAGCCGTGACATTTAAATAACTGTACCTTGATGGTTTTTCCGCTTTTCTTACATTTGGCTGGGTAATATATTCTTTTTACGCATTCGGTGCACCGCTGAACAAACTGACATTTTGTCTTCCTGTTATCTTTGATTCTCAGCCAGTTCACTTCCTTAGAGTATTAGTAACTTAATTGGGCCCACACAATAAACAAGACTTTGGCTTTCTTTCACATTGGGAGTGCTACGTTAGCATTAAATGGCTAAATGGGTGATGTTATCAAACTTCCTGCTTTTGTAAATGGCTCACTGGCTCCCACCATAAATATATTTAGCTCTCCAAAGAAATGTCACGGTTAACAGGTGCATTTCATTAACTAAAGATATTTTTAAGAAGGCAACATTTTATGCCAGAAGCTGCCCACAGAGTAACACTGGAGAACCTAGAAAGAGCTAAAGAGGTAACTTCTCTAGGCATTTTGAAGTCCTGTGATCACCTCCTAGTGCAGGGGTTCTCAATCTGTGGTCCCCACGTACTTTGGCCAACAACTCCCAGAAATCCCAGCCAGTTTACCAGCTGTTGGGATTTCTGGGAATTGAAGGCCCAAAACACCTAGGGACCACAAGTTGAGAACCACTGTTCTAGTGGATAGTTTGTAATTGTTGACAAACTCTCATGTATCCATCAAAGTCGATGGATAAAAATGTATTTTTGCGGCACCCAAAGCCTTTTTTTTTTCTTTTCTAATTGCTGAGCAGATGTACTTGCTGACTGAAAGGTCGGCGATTCGAATCCGGGGAGCGGGGTTAGCTCCCACTGTTAGCCCCAGCTTCTACCAGCCTAGCAGTTTGAAAGCATGCGAATGTGCATAGATCAATAGGTACCGCTTCTGTGGAAAGGTAAGGGCGCTCCATGCAGTCATGCCAGCCAAATGACCTTGGAGGTGTCTATGGACAATGCTGGCTCTTCGGCTTAGAAATTGAGATGAGCACCACTCCCCAGAGTCAGACACAACTAGACTTAAAGTCAAGGGGAAACCTATACCTTTACTTTCTTCCCACTAACTCCTAATGTCCAAGGTACCAAAATACTCTGTTTTTGCTGCAACATATCAATATGGTTGCCCTGTCAATATTAACAAATTCAGGAATTATTGGATGGGAAAGGGTTAGTAATATCTGAAGGTGGTTGTAATATTGGTTATCCTGTGATTGTACAGAAGGCTATCTGTGATATGGTTTGTATGTGTGTGAAGTGAAAAACAGTGAAGTCATGTTTTTGTTTAAAGTCAGCTTCAAATTGTGGGCATGCATTTTAATATGGTAGCTAATTTAATTGTTTTTAAACCTTTATATCATTTTTTGATTGCATTACAAATATTGAGTCCCAAGTCACATGCAAGGCAGGATATAAATTGGATGGATGAATGAATAGATGAATCTGTACATGCATACATCTATATATATATAAAGGAAGAGTCGTCATGGAACGACCGTCCAAAACAGAGAAACCTTACAACGCAGAGACACCAAACTTGCCAACAGAAATAGGCCTCAGACAAGGTAGGTTTGTAGCAAAGAAACTTCCCCCCCAAAACCTAAAAGGCCCCCAAAACAACAAGTAAAAAACTACATTTCCCAGCATCCTCCGGGGCTGCCAACGACTCTCCCAGCCTCTACATTCTGACAACATGATTGGCTGCCAATAAGGGCGGATGTGCATAACTCCTGTACTGGCCAGCCAACATGAACATTCCGACCCATAATAAACTGTCAGAGGAGGATAAGGCAAAGGGCTGAGGCACAAACACAAACACCCAATTCACTTCCCACAGAAAATTCACACCCCTACAAATCACAGACCACGCCCAAAATTGACAGTAAGGCTTCATTAACTTAATTTCCCTGACTAGGCCTCACTTAATGGAATGCTGTTTACGCTCTGAATTGACAGTAAGGCTTCATTAACTTGATTCTCCCGACCAGCCCTCAGCTCATTGGACATTGTGTATGGCCTGAATTGACAGTAAGGCTTCATTAACTTGCTGTTCCTGACTAGGCCTCAGCTCATGGGACATTGTGTATGGCCTGAATTTACAGTAACCTACCTTGCCACACAGAGCCCCTATGACCCACGCTACATTCTACTACAGTTTGGAGGAGGGTGGACCATGGATTATGGGACTTGAAGTAACTCCATGGATAATGGGATTTGTAGTACTTCAAAACCCATCATTCACCACAGACCACTGTGTCCCAGAACCAAGACCGATAAAGACCAAACTTGGCAAACAATGCCCCCATGACCCACACTCAATTCCACTGCAGATTAGAGGAGGACACACCATGGATAATGGGATTTCAAGTACCTCCACTCACTTCCAAAGTACCCCACCCACACACGCATCAACCTCTACATCAACACAGCAGACGGAAAGACAAAAAACATTGTATATCCACAAGCTATGCAGAATGCCAGCAACACCACACATCAACAACTCCACAGGACTCCAACATCCCACCCACCAAAACAACCCACAACAACACAGCCATGACCCCAACAACACCATAACTAACAACAACTCCAACCCTTACATACTCAGACTTCCTCGCATCTCCAAAATAGGGCACAGCAACGCGTGCCGAGTGCAGCTAGTATATACATAAAATGGATGGTTCAGTAGCCGCTGGTAGCTCCGATGAGAGTGGAACAGTGTATCTGCTTCAGTCTTTAGCTCAGATTTTGAAGAAAATATCCATAATGCTGAACATATTTTGGTAATATGCTTCAGCACCTTGGAGAGCTCCTTCACCTCAGAGCAAATGCATCACTCATTACAAGGTGGGTGTACAGGCCTGGCTTGAAAAAGGTAAGGAGAGCAGGGGGGGGGGGGGAGTTATCAGGCAGCGTCATAGCTGGAAGTGCAGTCTGATTGGCTGATGAAATTGGAGGGAGTTGCTTAGCAACCGGAGATGGGAGGAGCCGGAGGGAAAGGAAGGAGCTAAGGTAGTTAGTTAGGAGTTAGCCAGTTTGGAGTTGGGAATTTTGGGAACTGTTATTAGAAAGATATCTCTTTGAGGAAAGAAATTAAAGCCTTCAGGGAGAAGAAGTATTAGTGAGCCTCTATAGTTTTAGAGTGCTGGTGTGGAAAGAGGATTTAAAAGGTTTAAAACAACCTGTTTTTTTCCTGTGTGTAGAACATTGTTTTTAAGAGACTCAAGGTATAAAACCATTCTCTGTATAAGTAAAGCCTGAGAGTTTATTGACACCACTATGCATTTTTACTGTTCAAGAAACATCATATTCTTGTTTTATTTCACCTGAAGAGTTTGTGTGTCTTCTTGAACATTGCAGTGAAGTAGGTGGCCTATGCATCAATAAATGGTGGCAGCAAAGAAAAATATAATATACAGTGGTAACATCCCACTGTCCTGTCTTGTGTGTGTGTGTGTGTGTGTGTGTGTGTGTGTGTGTGTGGGTCCTTCTCCCTCTTGGCCTTGCTGGCCTGTGATCTTTATTGCAGAAACCCCTTGCCACCACTGGATGGGTCTTTCACCATTTCTTCTAATACTCTGGTTGTGAGTCCTAATGGACTTGGAGTTAAACAATCCCAAATAAGAGGAAGTTGTCAGTGTTGGTGCAAAGTAAAATGGGCCAGATCAGACATGGACAAACTTTGGCCTTCCATGTGTTTTGGACTTCAACTCCCACAATTCTTAACAGCCTATCAAGCTGTTAGGAATTTTGGAAGTTGAAGTCTAAAACACGTGGAGGGCTGAAGTTCGCCCATGTCTGGCCAGATGGACCATGTACATCTTTCCCATCATTTCCCTTTGTAGTATATTTCAGTGGCTGGCCACATCTTCTGAGTTCATTAGGTCAATGGCTTGAGGTTTTCTAGCTTGTGCTTTAGCCTGGAATGAACTTTAAAAATAGAATAAGAGCCTCCTGGATAAATCCAAGGGCTGATCAAGTGCAGCATTCCTTCCACATAGTGGCTCAACATGAACAAGTGGATTCAGATTACAGGAAAAGAGAGTCCACCTAAGCATTAGAAAGAATCTTCTGTCCTAGCAGCTATTTAATAACAGAACATACTATGACCATCACCCCATCTTTTCCCTACTGGGTCTCAATAATGCTTATAAACATTAAAACAGATGCGTGAAGATGCCAGTAATCATGGAATCCATATATCCTCACTTATTCACATGTGAGGAGAAATCTCTAGGAATGATCTAGGTTCTCTTGGTGATTCTATGGTAATTACAACAGAGACTCATTGGAGGATGTAGCAAATTCCTAAAAGGTATATGGAATCACTAAGTCTGGATTAGATAGTCCTTAAGAGTTCTTTGAATCATTCCTTCAATACATCTATGATTCTAGGAAGAGGAGCAAAGTATTTTGAGCCAGGCTTGCAAATGCTGGTCAAGAAGGTCCTCCCAACTCTTCCCATTAAGGAGGAAGAATTTTTATCCTTATCATCTTTTTCCTCTAAGGAAGAGAATTGAAGCCAAGAAGGAAATCTTTGTTCTTTAGGGGGGTTAGATGGGAAAGCCCACAGAGAAGGTATCCCTAGTCTACATAGTGCATGGCTTTCAGCTGCTTGCCAGAAGAATAGATTATATTTTTCTGAATTCTAAGGGTGAAGAGCTTACTACAGGCATTTGTCCTCATCTCCTCCTCTTGTCTACTAAGTGGATCAAGAAACCCCTATCACAGCACTCAAAGAGCAAAGGAAAAATGCCAAAATGTGGAGAAGGGAACAGTGGGTAAGCTCAGTCAATGGTTACTGGCTGTTCTATGATGATGTTAAGTATTTAAGACAGGCTGAGCTCATTGATTATATTAATTATGTTGCTCTGGGCTCAAAAAGGCATTGTTTCCTCTGAAACAGGCATCAGCTCTTCTATGAATGTATCAAAAACATTTCACCACACGCTAAAGAAATGGTTGTGTGTGACCCAAGAAGGTGGCAGAGAAGAAGAGAAAATCAGCATTAGAAGTGCCTTAGAAAATAAATCTTCAGGATCTAGAAATGCAATGCAATTTGCATGCTGAAATGTGGGACGGGGTGGGCAGGACAGCCAGAGATACCCCTTTTACATTGGATAATCCTCAATGCTATGGAATCATAGGAATTGTAGTTTTACAAGGTCTTCAGCCTTCTGTTCCAAAGAATGCTGGGGCCTCATCACACTCAAAACCCCAGGATTTCCTAACCTTGAACCAAGGCAGCTGCAATGGTGTCAAACCTCATTATTTCTACAAAGTAGATGCACCCCAAGTCTGGTTCAAAAACAATCCTAAGTAGAGGGAGCAGGAGGGTTGAATTTGGCCATTGGCTATCAATACCTGGACAACAGGTGAAAGAGCAAGAGCACAGATTGCCTGGCTGCAATCCAGAGGAAGGCAAATTTTGTTGCAAGAGGGTGTTCTTATAAGTTATCTCGTTTTATAACTACATGACCTACTTTTGGGGGGAAAAACTCTAATGAAAATTCATCAGAAACAGTGTTGGCTACTCTGTTGAACAAACTTTCTATTTCCTCAGGGATGCTTTGAATCTTTTGTGGGCATTTTTTCTTTAAGGGTATATTTTAAAAATGTTTCAGAAGTCCTTAGAAATGTCTTTTTGTTGTGTTCCTTTTCCCTGGCAATATTCTCTCCTTTGTGATAAAAATGTCAACTTTAGTCTTTTTAATGCAAAAACTCAGATACAAACTGGGAACTTATGGAAAGGGGATAAGATGGTAATCATATGGTCTGAAAACAGTGCTGCAGTCACCATGGCTGACCTTACTCTTAGAATGAGTGAGGTGATTGTCTCAGGCAGCAAATGTAGTGGGGCAACAGTGGTGGCTTGAATGTGTTCTAGATGAGACCTTTTCTAATGTTGAAGAATCACTTTTTGAGCCTCATTTGTTTCTGAATCTCCTAATATATGAATATGTCCTAATTTAAGGAGAAGGCTGCTGCCCCATTGCTGGCTCTTCATCAGAATACATCTATAATCTGCATACATCTGATTCAACTGACATTCAGACTGGAGAATGGATGCCGTGATAAAAACTTATAAAAGTGTGTGGTACGGTATTTTTTATTGACATAGAAAATAAATATGGTTGAGATTGGAAGATTGAACTGGAAGATTCCCCATGAGAACTGACCGAAGCAGAATAGAGATGTACTGTTACTTCCCTTGATCTAGACCAGGGCTGTCCAACTTCTACCGGACCTGTGGCCGGAATTCCGGTTACTGATGACCTGGGGGGCCGAAGGGTCTGCCTCTGCCCCCAGCTCCACCCCTGGCTCCGCCCCCTCCCTGGCTCCACTCCACCCCACCCCCAGCTCCACCCCTCCCCGGCTCCGCCCCCTCCCTGCCTTGGAGGTGTCTGTGGACGACACCAAGGTTTTGACTTGGAGATAGAGATGAACACCAAAATCCCAGTCTCAAGTCCCAATCCCTGCTTTGAACTGGATTATATTGCAGTGTGGACTCAGGGCCCTTCATACAGCCATATAACCCAGAATATCCAGGCAGGAAACCCCACAAAACCTGCTTTGAACTGGATTATATTGCAGTGTGGACTCAGGGCCCTTCCACACAACCATATAACCCAGAATACCTGCTTTGAACTGGATTATCGGAGTCCACACTCATATAATCTGGTTTAAAGCAAATAACATGGGATTTTATTCAGATGTGTGGAAAGGAAGTCAAATAAGAAGCCAGGGCCCTTCCACACAGGCCTATAACCCTGAATGATAAGGCATAATATTCATTCTGCCTCTGCTAATAATAACAACAACAACAGGTTCCTGGAGTAGGAGACCTCCAAGGGCCATCCAGTCCAATCTCCTTCTGCCATAAGGGGAAAACACAATCAAAGCATTCCTCGCAGATGACCATTCAGCCTCTGATGATGATGATAATAATAATAATATTAATTACAATGCGTTCCTAGAATAGGAGACCTCCAAGGGCCATCCAGTCCTACCTCCTTCTGCCATAAGGGGAGACACAATCAAAGCATTCCTCAGCCATGTTGAATCAAACTTGGCAGACTGAACTCTCATGAGAGCAACAGAAAGTACTGAACCTTGAGTTTGGGAGTTGTAGTTCTCCTCCATCCAGAGAGCACTGTGGACTCAAATAATGATGGATCAGGACCAAACTTGGCACGAATCCTCAGAAGAGGAGGAAGTCGGAAGCGCGCTCTGAACTCGGCCCCGCCCCCTTTTTTCACTCTGGCCACGCCCCCTCTCACTCGGTGCACTCTCTCTCTCCTTCCTTCTTTCGTTCAGGTGGTGGAAGGGGCAAGGAATGAAAGGGGAAAAGAGAGAGAGAGGAGGGAGGAGGGAGGGAGAGAGAGAGGGAAGGGAGGGAAGTAGGAGGAGGAGGAAGGGAGCCTGCTCCTCCTCCCGCCCCCCCCCCCCACCCCCCCCCCCCCCCGGAAAAAAAAAAAAAAATATTCAAAAAATATTCAAAAAAATAATAAAAATATTTTTTAATCTTAAAAAGCAGATATCTTGCAGGAGGGTAGGGGGCCGTGGGGAAGGGGCTGGGGGCCGTATACAGCCCGCAGGCCGCCAGTTGGACAGCCCTGATCTAGACACAATACTCTTGCTGCCTTGAACTGCAATGACTTTTGTATCTGCCACATCTTACTGTTGACTCATGTTCAGCTTGTGGTCTACTAAGACTCTTAGATCCCTTTTACATGGACTGTTTCCAAGCCAGGTGTCACCCATCCTATATTAGCGTATTTCATGTGTAGTGCTGTAGTACTATGTGTAGTACTGTACCTGTCTTGTTGAAATTCATTTTGTTGTGGCAATCCTACAAGTGAGAGGTCTTGAAGACCATATAATAGCCCAGCTCAGTTCTTGCAGAAACAGGGCCGTGACTTCTTTAATTGGGTGCCTTATCGCACTAGAGCTAAAAGTGTAGGCAAAGAGTATGCATCCCATTTGACACCTTGTGACTGCCTTCTGCAGAATTCTGGGACTTGTAGTTTAGTGAGACCAAGAACCTCTCTGGCTAAATCCTTTAAAGGCCCCTCCCCTAAACCACAAGTCCCAGCATTCTGCAGGAGGCAGCCACAGGATTTCAAATGGGATGTATATTCTTTGCCTACTCTTTCAGCTCTAGTGTAATACTGACCGGTTGGAGTTTGCATCCTCATGCAGCCATGAAAATCTGCTGGGCATACTTGGGTAAGCCATACTCTCTCAAAGACAACAGTTCTCTGAACTAATCTGGTCAAGTAGGTTTGGTTTAAGATCACCATATGTTGGATACAATTTGAAGGCATGCAGTCACAAGCAACATGAAGAAAACATTCTGCTTCGAACACCTCCCAGTTTTAATGTTTTTGATCTGATTACTATTGTAGTCTGTTGAAACCATTTAAATACCATTCTTTCTCCTTAAAAAAATAAAATTAGGGAAAACTAAAGAAAGCACATCTCTGTCAAGGCAAGCAACACACCCACCCATGATCTTTGTTTGCCACCTTCTTCTGAGTACTGTGAATATGGGGAAACCAGGCCATACTGAGTTTCATAATTCTATCTGCTTAATGTGGCATCTGGGGGCTTTTTCCTGGGGAGATCAAAGCGTGTGCCAGATCTGTCTGTCTAATGGTACAGAATAAAAACCTTAACTATTGCAGGTGACTTCCAGTAGATGGCAGTTGTAGATCAGAAGAAGGAAAAGTGTTGTGGCTTCTTTACCAATATTTTCTGCCAATGGCAGAATTATTAGTAGTACATAACACTTACTATGGAACGGGCAGAGATGGTTGGTACCTCAGATATGTTAACAGACAGTGTGAGATATGATTCTTCGACATGGGGCTAGGTGATCTCAAATTAGTAAGTGGGATCCTGATGGGTAGTGAGGAGACATTACACAAAGCCCTCTGGGGAACAAATTGTGAAGTGGTTTGAGCTTGAAATATCACTCTGGAGATTAGGGTTTGCATCCCTACTCATTCATAAAACCCATTGGGTCACCTTAGGCAAGTAACACTCTTTCACCTCAGAAGAAGGCAATGGTAAACCTTAATAAGTTCAGCACCTTGGACAGTCCATCTAACTATTGCACAAATACCAGCATCATGTATGGCAAAATCAAGTTTTGGGGTTGTTTTTTTTGGGGGATTTTTATTTTTGTGGTTGGCTGAAACTGTGGAGGCACAACCTATGGATATGGAGTTCCCTAAAATATATTTAGACAAGTGGTTGGCTGAAACTGTGGAGGCACAACCTATGGATATGGAGTTCCCTCAAATATATTTAGACAAGTGGTTGGCTGAAACTGTGGATGCACAAGCTATGGATATGAAGGGCTGACTGTGCATCACATGTGCCTCTGTCCTCTGTCCTTATCAATTAAGCATTTTACCTTGTGTTATAAGACATGATGTCCCGATTTTAAAACAATTGAAGGGGTTTCCTCCCCCCCCCCCTCCTCAGGAAGAAGTAAATAGCTGCTTTTGCAGATGGGTTTCAATGGTTTTGACCTATCTTCAGGCAAAAAGAAAGGAAGGAAGGAAAGAGGGAAGGGAAAATCACTTGTAAATTGTAGGGGAAATTTTAATTTTTTAAAGAAGAGGAGACAGAAGTTGCTATGGAGGGGTAAGAAGCTACAGTATGGAGCCCATGAGATTTTCCTCTCCTCTAACCTCATCTAGGCCCTGGCCGGTGCAGAAAATCCACTACTATAGCATCTATGATAGATGAACCAGCCAAAATTTGTTTAAGATTCTCCATCCAAGAGGGCCTGTCTATCTTCTGAGGCAGTAAAGCATATTTTTATTTCTGGGAGTTCTTCTTAATGCATAGTCTAGTCTCCTTTTTCAGCAATTAAATCTGTAATTGACGTCTTACCCTTTGAAGTGGCAAGAAACAAGTTTGCTTCATATTCTGTATCAGAAATGACTACAGGAAGTCCCCAAGTTATGAACAAGATAGGTTCTGTAGGTTTGCTCTTAAGTATGCAAGTTGGAACAGGTACATTTTTAAAAGTGTAACTACACACACACAATTTTTGATAGCTTGTTTGTGATTTGGAAATGTTGTGAAATGTTGGAGTGTATGCAGGAAGTGACTTGTAAGACATAGTTTCCCTAAACATTACACGATGATGATAATGATGATGATTATTATTGTTATTTCTATCCTGCTTTATCTATTAAAATACCCAAAACAGCTAAAAAGACTGATTTATGTAAGTCTTGGGCTGTGGATGCTCAAGTGTGTGTGTGTGTGACCTATGATTTCCCTATCCAAATATTTAGATTGACAACTGTGAGGGTACTATTGTGAAAGGTCAGAATTTAGATAGGCTTTGCATTAATTTCTGTATGAGAGGCATATGCAGAACAGATATGTTCTCCTTCTACAAACAACAAAACCTTAATTTTTAAAAAACTTTATAATTTTGGAGATTCAATCAATGCAACATTTATATACAACTGGTAAAGGTATTATGCACAACATGAATTGAAATAGCCCTCAGTTTGAAACATTAAAGACTTCAAGCAAAGTTACACAGCTGTTAGAGTTGGAAAGATCATGCATACCCTGAGTAAATAAAACAATGACTAGGTAACATTCCTAGACCCACTTCCTGTTATGCTACACTTCTACAGCTGTGTGTGAGAGGGATTTGCCCACTCCATGATCTTAAATTCTTTTATTTGTTTATTTGGGGGAGGGGGGTGTTGTTGTGACCTTGGTTTTGGCTTTCAGTCTGCTGAGGTTAAATATCTTGCTATCTGTCCAATAGATGATTTTAACTCCGGTGGGAAGCTTCCCATCAACAAGATGAAGTATCAGAGTGATGAAGATGGAAAATAAGATTGGGGCAATAACACAACCCTGTTTGACACCTGATTCCACCTTAAATGGGTCACTTTGGGAGCCATTGCTGTCCAAGACTATTGACACCATGTCATCGTAGAGGAGCCTCAGGATGTTCACAAATTTTTCAGGGCACCCAATTTTTTGGAGGGTGGTCCTGAGAGCACTGTGATTCACCGTTTTAAATGCCTTTGTAAGGTCAATGAAAGCAATGTACAGAGGTTGAGTTTGTTCCTTGCATTTTTCTAGGAGCTGTTGTGCAGCAAAGATCATGTCCATTGTTCCTCTGGACGGGTGGAAGCTGTTCTGGGAGGGTGTCTTCTCTTATAGAACTTCAATACGGTGATGATCACGTTGTCTATGTGAATTCAGAAGAAGACCTACAAGCCACTCTAAACATTTTTGCAGAAACATACGTGAAGCTCGGCCTCTTATTGAACATTGAGAAAACCAAAGTGCTCTTCCAGCAGGCACCAGCCAATTCCTCTGCAATGCCAGAAATTCCGCTTAATGGCGTAACGTTAGAAAACGTTGACCATTTCCGCTACCTTAGCAGCCACCTCTCTACAAAAGTCAACATTGAAACTGAAATAAAACATCGCCTAAGCTTTGCAAGTGCAGCATTTTTCCGAATTAAGCAGAGTGTTTGAAGATCGGGATATCCATAGGGATCCCAAGGTGCTTGCTTATAAAGCTATTGTTCTCCCAACCCTGCTATGCGCCTGCAAAACGTGAACTGAATACAGACATCACACTCAACTCCTGGAACGATTCCATCAGCGTTGCCTCCAAAAAATCCTGTAAATCTCTTGGGAAGACAGCAGACAAATGTCAGCATGCTGGAAGAAGCAAAGATGGCCAACACTAAAGTGATGCTCCTATGCCGTCAACTCCGCTGGACTGGCCACATGGTCCGAATGCCCAATCACAATCCCCTAAAGCAGTTACGATACTTCCAACTGAAGAATGGAAATTGGAATGTTGAACAGGAAACGAGATTTAAAGGTGGCATAGACACTGAGAACTGGGAAGCCCTGGCCTTTTAGCACTCTAACTGGAGGTCAGCTGTGACCAGCAGTGCTGCAGAATTCAAAGAGGCACAATTGGAGGCCGAAAGGGAGAAATGTGCCAAATGAAGGTGTGTCAACCCTGACCAGGACTGCCTTCCACCTGGAATCCAATGTCCACACTGTGGGAGAACATGCGGATCAAAAATAGGTCTCCACAGCCACCTACGGACCCATCACCAAGACACTACACTCGGAGGACCATCATCCCCTGGCCACGAGGGATCACCTGAGTAAGTAAGTAAGTAACACAAAATAACACTTTGATGTCCCTTTAACGGCAATGGTTGCATCTAAGGAAATCCTGGAATTTATAGTTTGGTGAAGCATTAGAGCTCCCAAGCAAAAAAAGTTTAAATATAATGCAAAAGAGACTTGTATCAACTGTAAACCTATGTGTTGATTAAAAAATTCTGCTACCTGGTGGCATACTGTGAAACAGCAGGATCCAATTACATTTTTTGAGACACCATTTACCACTGGGGCCCACCCTAGGATCCCCTTACTCTGCATGTCAAATTTCGGAGCTCTGGTTTAGATGCTGTTTGATCTATTGCTCTGACAAATACACAGTCAACCTGTTTTGTTACACATACAACTAAGGACTTGGCTGTACCTATGCATTCTTTGCATCATAGCATTTAGCATATCAAAACCCAGAGTATTCTTTTAAACTCTCAATGTCTTTTTCTTTATTGATCTCATGTGTGACCTTGGATAAGTCACCTAAGGTGCATTTGGATTAGCCTGATTTCTACCCAATTACTAAGGCCCCTTCCACACAGCTGAATAAAATCCCACATTATCTGCTTTGAACTGGGATGTATGGCAGTGTGGACTCAGATAACCCTGTTCAAAGTAGATATTGTGGGATTTCTCTGCCTTGATATTCTGTGTGGAAGTGTCCTTAGTCTGGCATAGTATATATTGTCCAAATAGCCTTCTCATAATTACTTCCATATCAAAAGAATTGTCAAAGGGAGTTTAGATCTTAATGCTAACCGGCAAAGTGGCCAAAGACTACCTAAATGTACTATAATCCAGGTGTTGTTGGACTAAATCCAAACGCTTCCCAGCCTCAGGATTTTAGAAATTACATAGGACTACCCACTGTCTGGTTTAATTTTATGATGTTCTTACAGTTTTATCTCTATAGCTGGGATTTGAGCTGGGGTTTTTTTGCCCATCCCTCTTTTTATCTCTTCTGCATGAAGATCTTTGCCAATAGAGCAGTTTCCTGCAGGTTGTTCTGTCCACAGATCTCTGAGATTTGTACATAATCCTTTCACCCTAGTCACATCTTTGAGTTAGGACTGTATCATTAGTCTCTAGTTCACTTCATTGGAGATGTGGAGTTGTCAGAATCTGAATGTTAATTATGATAGTTATATTGGCGGTATTTTATGTATGCATTTCATCCCCCTTCTGTCTTCACTATATAGAATTAACCACCTCCTTTGGTCACCATATTCCCTATAGATACAAATATAGAATTCTGGACAACAATTTATCCCCAAGTCCAAGTCGCTTTGTCCATCTTGGCTGATATTGTTGACCAATGACAAGGATTGAACCCAAGTCCTTCTTTTTGCAATTGGTCTGCTTGGTTACTTTATGAAATAATTAAAAGAGCATAGAAAGCACCTTGCTGGGTCAGACCAAACAAATATCTAGCTTGGCATTTTGTTGCTACAGTGGTCAACTAAGCATCTTTGGGAAGTCCATAGGGGGAATTTGAACACAAAACCATCCAACTCTGTGTCCAGCACTCAGAACTCAACATTAGTAATATCCCTAATGGCTGGAAGCCATTGAAAGTGTTACCTTCCACTTAGATCATGATGAAGCTTTGTGGCACAAGCCCTTTGTATCAATTTGTATGTCCATAATAAAATCTTCCATCAAATTGTTATTAAACAGCCAGTGAACTAGCAGGACCTGTCACTAAGCAAGAAGAATGAGGATGTGGTAGAGTGAATGAAGCCAGTGAACCATTTTAGTCTCATGGCTCATATTGTGAAAAAAGTCAAGAATCTCCTAAAGCGCTTCTGAACATCTGTGAGTGATCAGTCCTCATGACTTCACTCATGAGCCAGGATTTGAAACCACGCTGTGTGAAAATTCGATGAACAGGCTTGAAAGATACAGAAGGTTGTTTATCTGTGTTAATAAGAGCGAGAAAATCTGGAGACATTTATGATTAAGCCAGAAATATCAGACAACAGTTTCCATGTAGGAGGACTGAGAAGGCAGGTCAGGTGCAAACTATGTTTCTTTGCTGTTGTTGTGTTCCAAAGCAGGGCTGTGGTTCGGCATTTCCTTTGTGGCTTTGTGTTCATCAGCTGGGACTTGAGTTACTTTGCCATTTCGTTTCCTTCCTAGTGACTTTTTGTGGGCTGTGAAGAGAAAAATGAACATATGCATTAGCCAGAGGACAGTGTATTCTGGGATCACAGTGACATGGCATTCCAATCTGGGAATTGCTGGCATTCTATTCCATATTCAAGAATGCGTATTTTAGACTATGTGTAATATTTCGTAGCACTATTGACGTGATCCCATCCATCCCTCAAATTCAGCTTATCACTAACTGATTGAGATCTATTCTGCTGTCAAGCGAGGTGCAGCAGAATGATATTTGAGGCTTCTTTCACTAGTGATCTGCAGTGGAATGAAAACCTGTGACAGAGTCCTTCTGATTGTTGCACTGCAGATTGCAGATGGAAGCAGGCTGCAAACATCATCCTGCTGCACCTCCGTCTCCAGCAAATACATCTCCATTGCTTGCTGTGGTTGTTGGCTGTTAAGTCAGGTTAGGAAACAATATGTAGTGAAGTATCCTTAACTATTAGTATGATGTGGGGTCCCTGCCAATGTCTTTATAACATGAAAAGCACAATAGAATGTAATGAGGTTACTCACAAAGAAAATATAGATCATTGGTTTTCCCCAGAGACTATGCTTCTTCCATATGTCTTTCAACCTGCATGCCCTCCAGGCTTTGCATTTTCTGTGCACTATTAACCCCAGACTACAACATGTAATTTTCTTTATTTCCATACTCCTTTCGTGACCCCTGAAATAGTTCTCTCTCTCTCTTTCCACTTTCTCCCTTTGTCCTCAAATAACTTCAGTTGCTGCAGAATGAGGGCCCTTTCACACAGCCATACAACCCAGAATATCAAGACAGGAAATCCTGCAATATCTCCTTTAAACTGGAATATATGGCAGTGTGGACTCAGATAATCCATTCAAGGCAGATATTGTGGGATTTCCTGCCTTGATAGTCTGGGTTGTATGGCTGTGTGGAAGGGTCCTGACCTCCAAGCACAAAAGTAGTTTGCTTTCAGTTAATTCAGTAGGGAAGCGTGTGGATCTTGCCCTTCCCAGTAGGCTCAGGCAAAAGCAAACTATTGCAGCCTCCCTGACTTGCACATTCTTCCTCCTTAATAACTTGCCCCATCTTGATCACATTCTGAAGTTGCTGGTGTGCAAAAACATTTCAGTATGTGGAGACATAACCAAAATATTTAAAATCATACTTGATACGGAAAAAGTAGGAAGGAAGAAACTTTTCTCCAGTCGTAATGCTCAAACCTGCATTCATGCACTAAAGCAGTGGAGTAGAAGATTTGCACAGAGAAAAGGAAGCCCTTCCTCCTACATCTCATAGTCAGATTATGGCATTCATTGTCACAATATTGTGTTGACTATTAGTAGGTTGGGTGGCTATTGATTATAATAATAATAAACTTTATTTATACCCTGCTACCATCTCCCCAAAGGAGACTCAGGGCGGCTTACATGAGGCCAAGCCCAGAAGTCCATTTCAATACAGTAACATAAAAAACATAAAGCAACATTACAGTAAAATAATAATAAATCCAAAATCAAGCATGAAATATAATAAACAGTGCAAAGTAATACAATGGGAAAGAAACAATTATGCTGGGCGGGCACATGTGCAAGATACAATGATAAAACTATGGATGAGATAAAATAAAAAAACCTATATATTTGTGGGAGACTCATGAATAGGGTAATAAAGATAGTCCTTCATGTGGGCAAGAGACAATACAATATGAGGACACCTATTACGGCGGAGTGTGACAGATCATTCTCCAAAAGTGCAACATAAAAGCCATGTTTTGAGGATCTTCTTGAAAATTTCCAGGGTGGGGATTAGCCTAATCTCGCTGGGCAATGAGTTCCAAAGTCTGGGGGTCGCAGAGGAAAAAGCTTTCTCCATCGTTCCCACACGTCGGGTCTCTGATAATGAGGAGGCAAAAGGAGGGCCTCCCCCGAGGAGCGAAGGGACCGGACAGGTTTGTGGAAGGAGTTGCGGTCACGAAGGAAGGTGGGTCCCAAACCATTTAGGGCTTTATAGGTGATGATCTGAACCTTGAATTGAGACCAGAAAATAAACGGCAGCCAATGGAGCTCCTTAAACAGGGGGGTTGACCGCTCCCTGTAGTTCGCCCCAGTTATTAATCTGGCTGCTGCACATTGGACCAATTGATTGGCTTTAGTATAAATAGAATTCTGGATTTAGGTAGATCTCGATCTACATTTACTGTGGTTAGGGGCACAGGACCCCTGTGAAAATGAAAACTGAATAATTTTTTTTACTAGTGTTATGAGGGCAGATCAATAAGTCCATGACTTTTTGAATGAAACACAGGTTTTTGGATAAAAAATCATTTTATTTTTCAACGTAGTCTCCTTTGAGCTCTATACATTTGTCCAATGTTTCTCCAATTTTTTTATCTCTTCCAAAAAATAAGATTTGTTGAGGTCATCAAAATAGATATTTGTTCGTGAGATGATTTCATTGTGGGAGTCAAATCTCTTTCCGCCGAGCCATTTCTTCAGGTTTGGAAATAAGAAATAGTCACTCGGGGCTAAATCCAGAGAATAGGGTGGATGAGGGAGCAATTCGTATCCCAATTCATGGATTGTTGCCATGGAAACTGCACATGTGTGCACCCTTGCATTGTCCTGCATTGTGAGCAAATGCAGCACCCATCTTGCGGAAAGCTTTCTCATACCCAAGTGATAATTTAAAATTGAAACCACTGAGCCATGTGAGATGCCTATGGCTTCCACAATCTCTCGCACTTTCAATCTCCAATCGGCCAACACCATACCGTGAATTTTTTCAATTGTTTTGGGTGTAGAGACCTCAACTAGGCGTCCAGAACGTTTGGCATCTTCCGTGCTTGTATGGCCACAACAAAATTCAGTAAATCACTTTTTTACCATTGAAATTTATGGTGCAGAGTCCCCATAGTATTTATCAAGCTTAGCCTTTGTTTGAGTGATGGGTTTTTTTCCGCAAAAAATAATGCTTAATGAGTAAACGAAATTCACTTTTTTCCATTTTCTCCTCAAATCACGCGGTAGTCTGCTATCAATGGCTGTCAAACACAAACTAAATGACACAGCTTGTTCAAATTTTGATAGGAGTCGACTGACAGATGACTGTTGACAGGAGCAGTGTTGCCTTTTCAGTTAAGAGGCGGGAAATTCAAAAAGTCACGGACTTATTGACCTGTCCTCGTAACATCTGTAGAAATGTTTTTATGTGTTTCAGCACATCTGTGGTCAAGTTTTGCTGGACGCTGGCCACAGACTCGCATTGAAAGACCTAGAGATGTGTTCTCTAGGTCCCCCTGGATGACTGGAGAAGATTGGTCACAGAGTCACACTGGAGCGTCTAGAGAAAAAAATTCTCGTCAAATCCATGAATCATCAAATCTGTAAAAGTCAAAACTGGATTTGGAGGGATGACTGTAGTCTTAGTTAAGATGGCAATTCTTACACTCTTATCAGGAATCCAAAGAGCCTCACACGGTATCTTTTTCAAGCTCTATTGACAAGAACAGAAGCTTGTTAAAGACGCCATCCCCATTAGGAATTAGTAGCAATATTTTCCATAAAGATCTGGTCAATATGGCCTCTCTCTCTCTCTCTCTCTCTCTCTCACACACACACACACACACACACACACACACATATATATATATATATATATATATATATATTGACTGCACAAATACAAAGCAGTGTTTGAACTGCTAACAAGCAAAGGTGTCTTTAATGCCCAACCTTATCAATTTCCTTCTTAGTCACACCTGTAGGAAATACCTGTACAACACATTCCATTGTTAAGGGATTGCCACCTCTATGGGGCCTGACTTAAAAAATAAACACTGCTTGTGTGAAAATGTTTCCCTCTGCAAATCAATAGTGCTGGCAGAGAGTATTTGGTCTGTTCTGTCAGTCAACATTTCTTAGGCAAGGCTAAGCAAACATGGAGTTGTGTATCTATTATACCTACTCACCTTAAGGGTTGTGAAGTCTCTTGCCTTTCCAAGTGTTTGGCTCTGGCTAACCTTTTGCGGAAGGTCCAACCAGACCTAAGGTGCAGGTACGTGCCTTATCATGTCCAAGCAATATCGCTCTGGACAAACATTTGCACAGTGGAATTGAGTTAGCAGGAATGAATCGTGCAAGGGAAAATAGGCCTAATCCCACTCATTGTTTCTTTTTTAAATGAACCAACTCCTTTGTCAATTTGTCAAAGTTTGGCAGGCAGGCAGGAAGGTTAGTAAAGTCCTACAAGAGCTAAAAGGAAGTATTGAAAGAACTACGCAGAGAAATATCTGGATAGCAATTTTTACTAATTGGGTAACTGGAAGAGCAAGGTCTGAATTCACACAAGCAATGGATTTGCCCTTGTTACTAGGTACATGTGTTCTATAATCCATATTAGCATCATGACTAAATGTGAACAGCTGTCCAGTGGCATAAAATGGTTTATTTTGACAACCTTGTTAGGCAGTTTATGATCTAACCTGGCAGTACAAGCATATAGAAGGAGCAGAGAGTAAACTTCCCACAGCAACTTTCTGATATTCTAATTATCAGGAGGAAGGAGAGTTCAATCCTGTATAGTTTACCTTTGTTCGGTTCGGACCATTGCAGAAGAGCATCATTTACAAGTGACCTTGTGTTCTAGGAAAAGGAGTGTATTCCAACCCAATGGGTCCATTATCCTGTCACAAACACCGACTTAGTACTGCCCCTTTAACACACACACGGAGACGTAGCAAAGGCTAACTAATTTTATTGAATATAAAAAGGTCCAAAAGGCAATTCTCTTGAAGAGATCAAAGAATAGAGCAAACAGCAAAGCTGTAGTCCACTTAAGAAAGCAAAGTTCCAAAGATAGTTCCAAAAGCAAACGTGGCAATAAACTTGGCAAGTTCCCGGATTGCTCCGAACAAAGCAGGGTATCCGCAGCAATGCGAATCAATAACAAGGCAAGGTCTTGGTCCAAGGCGAAGCCAAACTAGGCTCCGTGGTTCACTCCGCTTTCACGCCCTTCAGATCAGACGTGGCCGGAGAACTGAGGATCAGTTCCCACGGGCCGTTCTTATCCTTCGGCCGGGCCCCTCGACGATCTAGGGCCCGGCGTCTCCAGTCTCTACTTTCCGAACGGTGACGGTCTAGGGACAGATGCCAGCTCCTCCTGCCCTGCTCTATGTCCCTGCGTCTGTTATGGGAACGGCCCCGCTCTTCCAGTTCAGTATCGCTATCTCCTTGAGAAGCAGCCTCCCGAACTTTCCCAGCCGCTGGCCTCCATCTGCTGCTCGGCCAGGTCCTGGGAACCTCGGCCGCTTGGGAATTCATAACTATCTCCGCTATCTGCTTCGCTGCCTCCCATCTCCACCTGGTCCGCTCCTTCCCGGGAGAATGCTCCCACCGAAATCCCAGGCTAAACTCTTTGCAGGTGAACTGGGCAAAGGCACTGCTGACCAATCTTGCTCTGGGCCTTCCAACTCGTCCTCCGAGTCCCCTTCAGCCTGTGCGGGTCCCAATGGCATCGGGACCCCGGCGCCTCACCCCTCCCAGTGGCACGAACGGGCCCATGGGTGCTACACTATCCCCCCTCAGGGCCCCCTGGGCCGCCCCCGGGCTTGGGCTTGTCAGGATACTTGCGGTGGAACCGGGCCACCAACTCCGGCGCGTGGACATCTCGAGCCTTGACCCAAGCACGCTCTTCCGGGCCAAAACCTTTCCAGTCAATGAAGTACTCCAACTTCCGGTACCGGATGCGGGCATCCAAAATGTCCTGCACTTCGACCTCCTCCCCGCCCTCTCGCATCACAGGGGGAGGATGCGGATTCGTCACATCTGGCCGCAAGGCCTTCGCCGGGCGGAGCAAGGAGCGATGAAACACCGGGTGGAGTTTCATGTCCGCAGGAAGCTGGAGCTTGAAGGAAACAGGCCCCACCCGCTCCAAAACTTTGTAGGGCCCCAAAAAACCCGGGCATCCAACTTGCGGCTGGGGCGTTGCGTGGGCAGAAGCTTGGTGGACAGCCAAACTTTAAGCCCCACCAGAATCGCAGGACCCTCCTGGCGCCGCCGATCAGCCATCCGCTTGTAGTCGGCCTTCGCCTGGTCCAATTGAGTACGTAGCAAGTCTTGAAGCGCAGTGAGCTCCTGGAGCCAATCCTTAGCCTCCGAACGTCCCCAGACGGGTCCACCGGGGGGTAGAACCGAGGGTGGTGTCCGTAGTTGGCAAAGAAAGGAGTCTCTTTGATGGATTCCTGCGTCGCATTGTTGTAGGCAAACTCTGCCAAAGACAACAAGGACGCCCAGTTGGTTTGCTGATAGTTGACATAGCAGCGCAGGTACTGCTCCAAAGTGGCATTAACCCTTTCGGTTTGCCCATCGGTCTGCGGGTGGTGAGCCGTGGACATCCGCACATCAATCCCCAGCAGCTTCTGGACAGCCTTCCAGAACTGGGAAGTGAATTGGGTGCCCCGGTCCGTCACCAGGCTCTGTGGAAGTCCATGCAGCCGAAACACATGTTGCACAAACATATCAGCAGTCTCTTTGGCAGTAGGCACCCCCACACAGGGGATGAAGTGTCCCATCTTGGTGAAACAGTCCACCACGACCAGTATCGTGGTGAAACCCTTGGACTTGGGGAGGTCGGTGATGAAATCGGCCGAAATCATCTTCCAGGGAGCGGAGGGAGTCGGAAGGGGCTGGAGCAAGCCGGCCGGCTTGCCCCCCTGGTTCTTAGCCCGGTGACACACAGGGCAGGATCCCACATAGTCCTCCACATCCCTCCGCACTTTAAGCCACCAAAAATCCCGTAGAACCAGCTGCAGCGTCTTGAAGAGCCCAAAATGGCCCGCCGCCTTAGAGTCGTGGCAAAGCTTGAGAATGTCCCCCCGCTCAGGGCCCGGAGCACCCTAACCAGAGTCCCGTTGATAGAGCACCCCGCTCCGCACCGGAAACGGAGCCTGCACCCCCTGGGCCAGCTGCTCGCGCACCCCAGGGTCTTCCCGTTGGCGGGCCTGGACCCGCACACTCAACGGCCGCTTATCCACGGGGCCGGGCGGGGCCGCCGGAGCCGGCGCGGGGCCGCTCGGGCGGCTGCAAAGTTCTCCGCTTTGAGCAGAGGCTGCTCGGAGAGGGCCTCCCTCCGCGGACATACTCCGCTTCCGGGACAGGGCATCAGCTTGCTTGGTCTGCTTGGGGGTCACATAGTGAATGCGGAAATTGAATCGCTCAAAGAACAGGGACCATCTCTGTTGCCTCTGGTTCAATTTGCGCTGGGACTTCAGATGCTCCAAGTTCCGGTGGTCGGTGTGAACCTCCACCGGGAACTTGGCCCTTCCAGCAGGTGTCTCCAGACTTCAAACGCCACCTTGATGGCCAAAAGTTCCTTCTCCCAAATGGTATAGTTCTTTTCCGGAGCCGTCAGCTGCCGGGAATAGTAGGCACAGGGCAACAAGTCCGTCCCTGAGGCTGAAGCAGGATCGCTCCCACCGCCACATCCGAAGCATCGGCCTGACGATGAAAGGGGTGCGGGGTTGGGGTGCTGCAAGAGCGGCTGAGTGGTGAACAGCTGCTTCAACTTGCGGAACCCCACATCCGCCTCCGGCGTCCACCGGAACGGCACCTTTCCCCGCAAACACTGGGTGATCGGATCAGCCCACTTGGCAAAGTCAGGAATGAACTTTCTGTAGTAGTTGGCAAAGCCCAGGAATCTTTGAATGTCTTTTTGCTAGCAGGAGGTGCCCAGTCGACCACGGCTTGGACCTTGGTGTCATCCATGGCAATGCCCGTAGGAGAGATGCGGTAGCCCAGAAAGTCCACTTCACGCAAATCAAAAGCACATTTCTCCAGCTTGGCATAGAGCCCGTGGGCCCGGTCGCAGAAGCACCTCTTTGACATGGCGATCATGGGTCGCCTGATCCGGAGAAAAAATCAGCAGGTCATCAAGGTAGACCGCCAGATAGCGGTCCAACAGGTCTCGGAAAATGTCATTCATGAAATGTTGGAAACATGCGGGGGCGTTGCACAAACCGAATCCCATCACCAGGTATTCATCACTGCCCCACTTGGTCTGGAAGGCCGTCTTCCATTCATCACCCTGACCATGACAAGGAACAATTGGTCCAGTCTTGGGTTCAGGGGGAGGGGTGGCGACGTCGGCCGAGTGAGCGAACCCTCTTACACTCGGCCGTACCCTTCCCCCGCCGCCTGGAGGGCTTCCTCAGGCTCCGGAGGGCTGGCCACCGCTGCGGACGCCCGAGGGGTCCTCCCCCCGCGGTTTCTGGGGGCAATCACGAGAAAAAATGACCCGGGCCCCCGCAGTACCAACAAAGATTGAGTCTTTGCCGCCGAGCCTTCTCGGCAGCATCTACTTTGGGCCGCACCGTACCCAGTTGCATCGGTTCGAGTCATCCACAACAGGAGTGGGGGCAGGGATCTGGCGGGCACAAATTGGCCGGTCCCGGCCTCCCGCCGGGTCGGTGGTTTCTCGGCCGAGCCGACCCCCCACCGTCTCTTGTGTTGTATGGCCGCCTCCGCCCGCAAACTCGAGGCGATGGCCTCCTCCAGGTCGGCCGGCCGGGGCAATTGTAACATCTGTTGCTGAATCTCGGGCGAGAGTCCCGCTAGATACGTATAGCGCAGGGGTGGTCCTTCCCACTTGGTCTGGCTGGCCAACACTCGGAAACGGGAAATATACTGAGACAAAGTCATGTCCTTCATGGTCAGCCGTGTGCTAAACTCCCGTTCGCCAGGTCCTCATTGACGGGGGTCCCCAGGTCGCCCGGATCGCATCTAGGAAAGCGTTCAAAGTCGCCGCATGCGGGGACGTGCCATTGATGAGGGGAGTTGCCCACGTCGCTGCCATCCCTTCCATACAGTTGAACACGAACCCCACCTGGGCCCGGGGGGTGGCAAATTCATTGGGCCGCAACTCCAGGTATATTCGAACCTGGGCAAGGAAAACTTCCACCATCGCCGGATTTCCATTGAAACGAGCCGGGGCATTCACCGACGGGTGCCGCCCCGCTCGGGTTCGCAGCTCCACCACCTCCTGTTGCAACGCCACCACTTGCGGGCCCGTCAAGTTCGCCATGGCGGCCGTGGAGACAATGGGAGCCTTGGTACGCAGCCGGCGGTTTCTGGTACGTCCCGTGGTGCAAAAAAGGGGTTCGAGGAGTTCTCCGGCCAACTGTCACAATCACCGACTTAGTACTGCCCCTTTAACACACACACGGAGACGTAGCAAAGGCTAACTAATTTTATTGAATATAAAAAGGTCCAAAAGACAATTCTCTTGAAGAGATCAAAGAATAAAGCAAACAGCAAAGCTGTAGTCCAATTACGAAAGCAAAGTTCCAAAGGATAGTTCCAAAAGCAAACGTGGCAAAAACTTGGCAAGTTCCCGGATTGCCTCCGGAGCAAAGCAGGGTATCCGCAGCAATGCGAATCAATAACAAGGCAAGGTCTTGGTCCAAGGCGAGCCAAACTAGGCTCCGTGGTTCACTCCGCTTTCACGCCCTTCAGATCAGACGTGGCCGGAGAACTGAGGATCAGTTCCCACGGGGCCGTTCTTAATCCTTCGGCCGGGCCCCTCGACGATCTAGGGCCCGGCGTCTCCAGTCTCTACTTTCCGAACGGTGACGGTCTAGGGACAGATGCCAGCTCCTCCTGCCCTGCTCTATGTCCCTGCGTCTGTTATGGGAACGGCCCCGCTCTTCCAGTTCAGTATCGCTATCTCCTTGAGAAGCAGCCTCCCGAACTTTCCCAGCCGCTGGCCTCCATCTGCTGCTCGGCCAGGTCCTGGGAACCTCGGCCGTTTGGGAATTCATAACTATCTCCGCTATCTGCTTCGCTGCCTCCCATCTCCACCTGGTCCGCTCCTTCCCGGGAGAATGCTCCCACTCGAAATCCCAGGCTAAACTCTTTGCAGGTGAACTGGGCAAAGGCGCTGCTGACCAATCTTGCTCGGGGCCTTCCAACTCGTCCTCCGAGTCCCCTTCAGCCTGTGCGGGTCCCAATGGCATCGGGACCCCCGGCGCCTCACCCCCTCCCAGTGGCACGAACGGGCCCATGGGTGCTACAGTTTATTTGATATTGTTATTTCATGTATTTTACGAGGGTTGAATGAAAAGTAATGCCTCCACCTTCGTTACTTGGGTTTGGATGCGACTATTTTAATAAATCGAATGCAGAAATAATCCTTAGAATGTGCTCTTTAACTCGCATTATTCCCTTTCCACATAATCACCAGACAATTGGATACATTTCTGCCAACAATGAACAAGTTTTCTGAAGTCGTCACAAAAGAGGTTGACACTCTGTTTCCGCAGCCAGCGCCTCACAGTTCTCTCAACGTCTTCATCAGAAGCATAATGATGTTCTCGGAGATCTTCTTTCATGATCAATAATGGAGAAAGGCATCATCTTCATTCTCGTAACGCAAGAGGAGTTCCTGACAAATTTCAAGACTGTGCTTTCATTTCAGGCGTCAGCATCCTGGGTACCCATCATGCACAGATCTTCCGATAGCCAAGCAAAGCAATAATGTGACCCACACGGTCTTGTGAAATGCTAATTATGCTTGAAATTTCTCTCTGAGTGATACGACAATCGTCCTGAATCAATCTGTCAACCTTCTACTTGTGAAACTTGGTGGTTGCTGCCACAGAACATCCAACTCTTTGTTTATCACACAAGTTAGATATTCCCACCTCAACATCTTTAAATGTGCTCACCCACCAATGCACAGTACTCACAATAGATCTAAGTCCTATGTGTCAAAGTAAGCGTGTATAGTGGTTTGAGCATTGAGTTACTATTTTGGAGTTAAAGGTTCAAATCCTGACTCAGTCATGTAAACCTACTGGATTTTTTAAATAATCTGCAGAGACGTTGCCCAGTGGACGCCCGTATGTGCTACTGGGTGACCTTAGAGCTCAACCGTGTATGAGCTTCAGACACAATGGCAAATTCCTTCTCAACAAATTTTGTCAAGAAAACCCCATGACAGGGCCATCTAAGGGTTGCCATAAGTCAAAAAAGGATTTGAGGGCACAAAACCATCACCACCATTTTTGTTGTTGTTACAGGAATAATGCCCAAATGTGGTATACCTATACAATTTGTGTGGAAACTCCATTCCCAGTTCCTCCAGAATTATCTTTATACTACTGCCTAGAAATTAATCTATAGATACTGGGGAAGAAGTATTCTTAAAATTGCTATCTTTATCAGGTCCTATAGGGATCTAGACTCAGTAAGCAGGTGTGATGTTTCCTACATGACAGATATTTTTTGGCTATACAAATCTGACCTTCTGAGCCATGTCCTTGTATTGTACCTTTTGTCCAGGATTTGTGTTCCCTTTTCCGCTTTCTTTGTGAAGTCTGGATGCCCTCAGTTAAGCAGCAAGATTTTTCTTTTATGGATATTCCCTGGAGGTTTTCATCTTCACAAGTACTAACCATCTGTGCAAATGAGAGAAAGTTGGCTCAAGCAGGTTTCTGAAAACATGCAACGTAACTGCCCTGTAACCAGCATGTTGCAGTGGTTGAATGTTGTACTAGGGTACTGGAGGCGTGTTTTGACATCTTGTTTGGCCATAGAAACTCACTGGGTGACCTTGAGCAAGTTACACTTTCTCAACCTCACACAAGCCACCTCTGTACAAAGCTTACTAAGAAAAACCTTTAGTAGGCTCACCTTGGGAATGCCATAAATTGACTTGAAGGCACAGCATGACAGCAATGTTTGCACCCAAACCAGCTTCAGTAGAAATACTACTCATGTTGTATACTGACCAAATGAGATCTGGCCAGAAAAAAAATCCTTTCTGCAGTCTCCAAACAAAAATGTGTTTTTAGGCTGACCCAAATCAAATGTAGCATACTGTCTAAATGTCCTGATTTGGCATGGATAGTCACAATTAATCCTTGCTTACCAGAGTTTTAGGGTGCATCTACAATGTAGAACTAATGTAGTTTGACACCACTTTAACTCCTTTGGGACAATGTAGCTTAACAAGGTCTTTTGGCTTCTTTTTCAAAGGGTGTTGGTACCATTACAAGTAACATTGAGCCATGGCAGATAATGTTGTGTCAGACTGGATTTATTCTACAGTGTAGAGTCAGCTGTAGTCACTCGTCTCTAGAGCAATGGCTGGCATTCTTTGCAATCATTTTACCTGGTTTTTAAAAATTGTCTGGTTTTAACTATATATTGTTTTAGATTGATTTAATTGTGAACTGCCTTGAGATCTTTGGATATAGGGAAGGACAGAAATGTTTAAATAAATAACATTTTAGAAGTATATTCTGTGTATCATTATTATTTTTTTTTGAAATTTTGCTTACTCTATGGTTATCAGATATCATAGGCAAATAATATGATATAATATATCTTCCTGGTTTCTACTCACTGTTCTATGCCTTGGAATGAATGAATCATTGCTGCTTTATCTTTTAAAAATTATACATGAAACTCATATATATATATATATATATATAGAGAGAGAGAGAGAGAGAGAGAGAGAGAGAGAGCGAGAGAGAGAGAGAGAACGAGAAGAGAAAAGGAAACGAACCTCACTATCCGACATATCAGACTCTGATTCTTCCTTCACTGACTCAGAATCGCCATCAGCTAAAGAAAACAAAGGCAGTAGATTAGATGTAGGTGAAACATCAGTCTGCATCACAACAACCGTGTATGAGACTTAAAAAGCTAGCACAATGTTCATAAATTAGAACCAAACATACTGAGATATGAAATGCTAGCCATGTGTGAGTTATCTAAGTTGGCTGGCACTCCATATCTCCATATGTTTGGTTCTGGTATATGTAGGACCTAGAGGGGCTTCAAGCAGAATGCCTCAAACTTACACAACCCATGTTCCAGTATATCATGTGCTGGATAGAGGGTGAAGTTCCTATCAAAGTATACTGGGATCTTCTCATACACATCTAAACTGATTACTGTATAAACAAAAGGAGAGCAGTGTGCTGATTTGAATGTTGGACTACGATACTGGGAAACCAGAGTCTGAATTCCGACTTGGCTATGGAATCTAGAAGGTGCCTACCAGACCATAGTATACCAGGAAACACAAGGCAATTTTCTGAGCTTTGTGTCAATATTACAAGGAAACAGCCACACAAAATCTTCATGTTTCTCCATCCACAAACACACCCAGAGAGTACAGTCAACAGTGCACATTTTCTGGGGTTAAGGGAACTGGACCCCTGTGAAAGTCGAAAACTGCAAACTGTTTTTTTTTAAAACCTGAGGCCCCTTCCACACAGCTGAATAAAATCTGACATTTTCTGCTTTGAACTGGAATATATGGCAGTGTGGACTCAGATAACCCAGTTCAAAGTAGATATTGTGGGATTTTCTGCTTTGGTATCGTGGGATATATAGATGTGTGGAAGGGCTCTGAGAAAACTCCTCTTTAGGAATTTTTAGGTCTTCCAGTATGAATCGGTAATCAGTGTTTGCTGGAAACTGGCCACAGAATTGTTTTGGTGGACCTAGAGATCCCTTGAGAGACTTTCTCTCTAGAAATCTCTAGGTCCAGAATGACTGAAGGAAATTGACCTAAGAGTCAGACTGGAGTACCTAGAGATTCCTATCAAATCCATAAATAATCAAAAGTCAAAGCCATAAATGTTGAAGGACAAATGTAATCAGTTGAAAGCTACTTCTGCCTTGGGTAAATATTCAAGCCAAAATACTGGCTACCTTTTTAAAAAGTGTTTCCAACTAACACGCAATCCTGATTTTCTAATCTATGCTCGGTGTTCCCAAAATGTTCTGACACTTGTAACTGTCAATTCAGCAAGACCAGCCCTGTTTTCCAGCTAAGCTTGTAGAACTGGTATACTGAAGTGAGTTTTCTATTTATAGAGAAAACATACCCTTTTCTCCTTATATGAAAGAAGCACATTTTGTTAAAGTGCTCAAAAAGTGTGTGGGAGAAAGGTCTGACATCTTTATAAGACAAAAATGGTTTTTAAATAAAGAAGTAAAAAAAAAGTTTTTGGTTTCTAACTGGATCCATCACACTGTATAACTTCCTGTTGTGTGTCTCCAGCTATGCTTCAGATGCCAAAGGCCTAAAGTTAGACCAGTGGTTCTCAACCTTCCTAATGCCATGGCAATCCTATAGTTCACAAAGCTGAAAGCCACTCTTGCTCTAGCATCCTCTTTTTGACAGCTCCAGTTCTTATTCTATTTTACCTGGTTTGTCTGTTTCTTCATTCTTTGTTCTAAAAGGCATCTCTGTCTCAGAATCGACTTGGTCATCACACAAGTTTGACTTGGAAACAGGATGTTCTTGCTGTAAAGCATTCTGCAAAAATCACAAATTCATATTATTGTTGAATATGTTATTAATAGTACAATTAAACTAGGCTATTACATGAGTTGAATACTTCTTTTAAGTGGCATGCCTCCATGCAACAGAATCTTAGGGTTGTTACTGACATATCCTCCAACATTTCACTGGTGGAAACTGGGAAATATCTGACCAAGCAATGTCAGATTGTGGTCCAAATGGCAAAAGTGGTTATCAAGAAAAATATGCAAGCTAGGAAAGGCTGCACCGGTTTCCTTCTGCCTGAATCTACAGGGAAGGACAAGAACCCAGCCTTCTGCTCTCCTGTATCTGCTGTTGTGTTAGGTAATTGAACACAAACTATTTCTGAGCTTTGAACTAATTGCAGCAACTGAACTAAGTGAAGGACAAAGGGAGGAATTGTGATGAAAAAAGTTAAAAGGTCAAAGATGAAAAAATAGGTTGACAGAGGATTATTAGGGACTATGTCTGCCAAACTGGAAAGGTTGGAAGATTTATTTGTTTATGTACTCCATTTTTACCCTGCTCTATTTCGCCCCGAAGGAGACTCAGAGCGACTTCCAAATTGGCAACAATTCAGTGACACACAAACAAACATACAAATACAATAAACATATACCTTAAAACCATAAAAATTAAATTAAAATTGCATTGAGCCTAAATATCAACTGCAATGTGATACTTCACAACGGGTCCATTCCCAGTTTACAGATGACATGGGTAGAGATAGGAACTGATGTGATGGAGCGTATACTTTTTTGGATCTCATTTTGAGAATGAGATGGGGTATAATTGTATAAATACAGTGTTCCCTTGCTACTTTGCTTTTTGTAGACTTGCTGTGTTGCGAGTTTTGGCCTCCCAGTTTATGAATGGTTGCTGTTGCCCAGAGTGGAATTCTAATCCCGCCTCCTGGCAATGTTGGAGTGTGGAAGGGGGTTTCACCCTCCCCCTCGGGAGAGAGGCAGCCAATCAAGAGAGATTGCAAAGCAAAGCAGAGATAGCTAACAAAAAAGTTGCACAGTGCCTTTAAATATCTCCTCGCTTCTGCCTCACTCTTGGAACGCTATATACAAATATAGCGTTTCTACTATGCAGATTTTCACTTTTTGCGGCTAGTCCTGGAACGTAACAGCCGCAATAAGTGAGGGAGCACTGTAGATATAAATAAATAAATTTACTTAGCAGTTTCTGAATTCAGCATTCACTTAAAATGTTTCACAGATAATTGGGCTGGGAACGCTGGCAGAAAGAGCTCTCTGGTTATACAATTACCAGTCAGAATGAGCCAGTCCGACATAATACAAGGTAGATACACACATTAAAGGAAGCTGGGTTCGAGTCCAATCTCCACTAGGCATTGGGAGTGGCCTATTGATTTATTTATTTAAAACTTTTATATCCCGATCTTCTCACCTCCGTAGAGGGACTCAGACCGGGTTACAGCAAGGATTCAATGCTACTAATACAAATTAAAACATCCTACAGCAATACAAGATTAAAATACATATAGGTAAACTACATATAAGCCAAATCGCCCAAATAAAATCATGTTGAACTCAGTCCACATATGTGGTCGCTCACTTTGTTCTGGAACCAGTCTCAGCCATTATTCTGGGAATGCTTCATTCCATTGCCAGGAATTTCACTAGCCTCCTGAAGGACAAGAGGGAGGGGGCAGATCTGATCTCGATAGGGAGAGAGTTCCATAGCTGAGGGGCCACAACAGAGAAGGCCCTGTCTCTCGTTCCCACCAGATGTGCTTGCAAAGATGGCGGGACCGAGAGCAGGGCCTCTCCAGATGATCTTAGCGTCCTTGATGGTTCATAGGGGAGAATACGTTTGGACAGGTAAACTGGGCTGGAACCGTATAGGGATTTATTGGTTAAAACCAGCACTTTGGATTGTGCTCGGAAGCTAATTGGCAATCAGTGGAGCTGGTGCAGCAAGGGAGTTGTGTGCTCCCTGTACCCAGCTCCTGTCAGTAGCCTGGCTGCTGAGTGCTGGACTAATTGCAGCTTCCAGGCAGTCTTCATAGGCAACCCCACGTAGAGAGCATTGCAGTAGCCTATTTGGGTTGTAACCAGAGCGTGGACCACTGTGGCCAAGTCAGACTTCCCTAAGTAATTTATATTAGAGCAATATCAGATATACCAACCAAAAGGGCACTCCTACTAGATGTGTTGGATTGGACAGTGCCCAGTCTTTCCCAGACAGCACAGCGATCCTTCACTATTAAACACATAATTTATATTAGAGCAATATCAGATATACCAACCAAAAGGGCACAGGCATCTTTGCAAAATTTGAGTTCTTTAGATCTCTTCATCAGGCAAAATGTTTTCATAAAGGAAAGGGGAGCAGAATAGGGGGAAGTGTGATGCCTGAAGTCATGACCTCTGTATAATGAGAAGGAAGGATCTGTTCTTTGTTGACTCTCAAACACAGTTCACCGTATTAAACGATGATGTTAACTTTTGCCTAGAAGACTTCTCAGGTTTGTAGAGGAAAGGGAAAAAAGATTAATGATATTTCCCTATTTAAATAAATGTGTGTTTAATTATTTAGCAAGGAGATTAAAAATGCCCTTCCGTATTGTTTTAACATGCCCTTTTGAAGTCATTTCCACAGAGAGCATGCCTCTTCAAATGATTTTCCTCCATATGATTTTTGGGCAGTTTTCCTCTTCTGTTACAGTTTTACATAACTTTACATAGATAACAAGATTCAGTAGGTTTGTTTGAATCTTTAGGAATCCTTTTCAAAAGACAATAAGCTGCATTTAAAACCAATTTTGGGAGGTATCATCCTCATCCTCAATCATCACAACAATATAACCCTTGTTAGGCAGGCCAATACACTAGCAAACACAACTGAAATGCCATATAAACCCATATGCAAAAAAACGCTTTATAGTATGACTTCCATATCCATAGGGGATATGTTCTTGGACTTACAGTGGAAATATGAAACTGTATATATATTAAGGAACACTATTGAAATGAACTACTTCAAATGGAAGCATACCACAAAATTGTGCTGGAGGATCTAGAACAGATATGGGCAAACTTCGACCCTCCAGATGTTTTGGACTTGAACTACAGGCTGTTAGGAATTGTGGGAGTTTAAGTCCAAAACACGATCTAGAATATGCCTAAAGAGCATACCTCTGTAGTATTTCAGGGTTCTCTATCAACTTCTGGCAGAAGCAAACAACAAAATTGCACTAGAAAACTTAGAAAATGCTTACAGAGAACACCTCTCTAGTATTTATAGGTCCTTCTGCACATATAATGGCATATTGGTGTGTGAAATTATGGGTTTTGGTGACATACTGTTTAGAAGAAGAAGGTGATTGAATAGAAACACGTGAACTAATGGAGACAGCTATCTAGACAAACAGACAGACATAGATTTTCTTACTGGAGATGCCAGAAGGTCTTGGGTTTTGTTGGAGTGCTGCTCCGAGTCTTTGCTCCTGTGGAGATTCTGAGCCTCCTGGAGCCAGCTGGACAAAACAGACTTCTGGAGAAAAGACTCTTCACTCTGGTCTCTGCTTGGACTTCCAGTTTCATGCTTTGGGAACATCTGCTGCAAACTGCTCTGCTTCAGGTTCTCTCTTCCTCTCCCAGAATCTGACAGGTCCAGTGGAGCTTCAGTGAGATAGTCTCTCATGGCCTCTGCCTTTTCTTCTTGCTCCAGTTCTTCCCTATCGATCAAGAGCAATCTCCCGAGTTTCCCATTTGTTGCATCTTCCAAACAGGGTCTCTCTCTTTTGAATAGCTTGCCAACTCTTGGCAATGGGGAAGGCAGTTGACATTGCGTGCTTTCCAAACTGTCCTCCATTCTAGTCCTACATTCTTGCTGTTGCTGTTGCGCCAATAAATAGTGCAATTTCTCTTGCTGACTAAGGAACTGGAGTCTGTTCTCCAAATGACGGTCCTTCATGTACACCACGGCACCAGGGAGATCCAAGATGGTGGCCTGGTCTTCCCACTCATCTTGAGATCTTGTTCTGCCCGCTATTTCTCTGGCCATTAGTAAGTGGTGTGGGAAACCACCCTCCTTGCCAATTGAGTTATTCCGAAGTCCAAGGTGACGCAGGGCGAAATGTTGGTTGAGGAGGCAGAGTTGCTCTTTTCTGGTGGCAAATTTTAGAGTCTCATAAGATGAAGCGATTTCATGGCAGTCTGATTTGCTAGCCCTTAGATAACTGAAAATACAAACACCATTATCTCAATCATTGAAATATCTATTAGAAGTCACAATCCCAAACAATTCAATATGTCTATGTTTTCTATCTTTGTCAATATTTTTATGTACTTCAGGCAGAATGTTATGTAGTTCAGGTAGTGTTAACACCCAAGTGCTCCATTACAACTCTTCTCCCTCTTTTCTCTCTAGCTCTAGGTCCCCCAGCACAAATCCATGGTCACTGTCCATGGAACTGATCATAGAATCTCAACAGAAGACCTAGAAATTCCCAGAGAGAATATTTCAGTCAAATCCACAAAAGTTAATCATGCAAGACAAGCAAAAGGTTCAAAACTTGATCTTCCCAAGTTGTCAAATCAAGGAAGAAGTGGCACATCTTCCTGAAAGGGATGGCTCTTTGGAGCCTAAGCATTTTTGGATTCAGATAAAATATCTGTCCCTTGCCTCCCGCTGCTGCTTGATTCTGATTCCAGATGTGCCTTTTGAGCAAATCAGTCACTCACGCTTCAAAGCTGGGGTTTGGATCTGGTTGAGGGGATGGCGGGGTTTCATTCATGGAGGGTGGGGTGGCATTTCCTGATCCATCTCTTTCCTCTGTGCTGGATCTTGAGCCAGGCCTCATGAATGCAATTGTCCCATGCAACTGGTTTGCAATCTTCTGTGAACTCTAATAAAAGAGAGGACATGGGAAATTATTTAATGCTATAAGGCGAATTGATTCAGGAGATTATTGCATGCGGCTTGTAGTGTGCCTTACAAGCCCCCTAGCTACAAATGGAAATACTCATGATTGCAAGACATTATGTTAAAGTAGCATCCTTCTTCTCATTCTCAGGCTTCCCTTTTCAGTAAATAAGGAACTCCCATTTTAAGGTAGCAGAAAGTGCTTCCAAAGTGTGTCAATTTGTGTGTGTGTGTGTGTCAGGAGTGACTTCAGAAACTGCAAGTCGTCTATGGTGTGAGGGAATTGGCTGTCTGCAAGGATGTTGCCTAGGGGACACCCAGATGTTTCCATGTTTTACCATCCTTGTGGGAGGCTTCTCTCATGCCCACACATTGGGAGCTGGAGCTGACAGAGGGAGCTCATCCACACTCTCCCCCCATTCAAACCTCTGACCTGTTGGTCTACAGTCTTGCCATTGTGCCACTGGGGACTCCATTGTGTTGAGATGATGCAATAGATCAAAAGTGTGGCTGCAATGAGTTCAGGACATGCCTGTATTTTTGTGGGCATGTTGTGGGGATTACTTTCAGCACTGAATTGCCCCATCCCCAAACTGCTGGCCATTCTACTTTCTTGAAACTGCAAAACTATAACTTCCCACTAAATTTTTAAAAATTCAAGTAATTGCTCAGTTCTATAGATAAGGTCAGAGATTCAGAGAGTTCCCTTCTTGGTTAAACATTGTCTTACTATTTGCAAGACTTCTTTTGTCAATTTTACACAGCTTCCCATACAACCTTAGCATGGTTTGCCAAACAAAAGGACATTGACTCCTTGCAGAGTTGATTGTGTTCACAGTTGAAAAGTTGTGAACAGGACATTTTAGACAGGGTGGAGCAACTCAGCCATTAGTTAGTGGGGAAAAATATGGGAACTGTCATTCAAAATCATCTGGCTGGGTTGGGGGGAGGGGGGAGGACAGATGGACAACGGCACATAATTAGCTAGCCACTACTATTTTATGGAGCATTTACACTGTAGAATGAATGTACTTTGATACTACTTGAACTGCTATGGCTCAATACTATGGAAGCATGGAAGTTGTAGTTTTATAAGATCTTGAGCCTTCTCTGAAAGATTGCTGGTGTCTTACCAAACTCTAAATCCGCAGTAATGTCAGAACAGCAATATTTAAACCAAGAACTGTATAGTTTTACTGCAAAAAATTTCCAGAAGACCTGAGAAGTAAACTTAAGAATAAAAATTAGTGGAGGCGGAAACTGCTCTTTCTTGGAAGGAAAGGAAACAATATTCCTGTGTATAGGACGCCAACTTAAATTGGTGATAGTTTTAATGTTTTTACAATGTTTTATACTGTTTTTACTTGATATGTATACCTAGGTTTTTTGTTTGTTGTTAGCTGTCCTGAGTCCCTCTGCAGAGGTTGAGGTAGGATGGGATATAAATGCCCTAAATAAAATAAATAAACTACAAAGGAAAATTGGAAAGAAATCAGCAGAACTTGAATAAATGCCACTCATCAACAGTGGACTGAGCAGAGACACTATTTTTTTTGGCACAGTACACATATTATGAGACAAGTTAACACTTCACCCTCATGAGGGCACTCTTGCCCAGTTTATCTCATCTCTTTTCTGGTTCCCAGCCAGCATCACAATAAATTCCAATAACCCCCTCCACTATTCATATAGTAAGCTGCATTAACTCAATAATGTAGAAGCAATTGTTGCTAGAAATTTACATAAACAACCTTGCTCTTTCCTATGAGATGCTAGGATTTTTAGACTAGTGAGACCCTTGGTCACATTTCCTATAGAGCCCTGTTGCTATAGTCAAAGGAAGAACAGCAGTGCTTTCTAGCAGAGTATTCTGTGTATATAGACGACTTCAAGTCATCTCTTCAATTATGGAAAAACCATGAATTTATAGGGTTTTCATTGGCAAGAAATACTTGTTGATTTTGCCAGTACCTTCTTCTGAAATATAGCCTATAGCACCTGATCGTTGTCAGCAGTCTCCCATTTGAGTACTAACCAGAGCTGACTGCTTAGCTTACAAGATCTGTACCTGTATATCATACAAATCCTGGAAATGAAAATGTGGCAATTAAAGTTGTATCATATTGCTGTAACTGCAGAGTGAAGATAAGTCCAAGGATGGATTGAGTAGGGAAAAGAGCTTACCATCTCAAGAGCATGTTCTCCATGGAGAATTGTGTTAGGGGAGAACCTCATATTTGGAGAACTTCTTTGTCGAGGAGACTGATCTAGAAACAGGAAAGGTAGATACCACTGTCATATATGTAAGGTTATGGGGAGACAAAAGATAAATCAAGACTATACCAAGAAAATTGGAGCATTTGAAAGGCATGGGATTTCGTACTCATCAGTTTCCAACAAGAGAGAGTTTTCCTGCTGTCCTGGAAATTCTGGTGGGAAAACTATAGATCACAGTAGTCCAGTCTCAGATCAATCCTGCTCCTAATAGATGACTGAGTGGCTCACCATATTTGTCTTCCGCTTCTTGGCTTGCCATTTTCTCAGTGCTGGATTTTCTGTTCCATGCAGAGAGCAAGGGCAGTAGTGAGTCCGGGGTGGAGCTCCCTTCTCTGGCTACTCCTTTGAGAGGTTTTGGTCTGTCCCTGTTGCAACACAGAGGGAAGGAATGAATAGAAAGAAAGCAAGAAGGTGGGGGAGCACAAAGGTATCTATTTGAATGCCCCCTTGAAAAAGTATCTTTTCAATAACACTTGCCTCAAAGAGTAAATAGTAAAACTATAGATAAATCAGGTATGGGCATGCTTGGGCCCTCCAGATGTTTTGAACTTCAACTCCCACCATTCCTAACAGCCTCAGGCCCCTTCCTTTCCCCCCTCGGCCTCAGCCTGAGGCTGTTAGGAATGGTGGGAATGGTGGCAGTTGAAGTCCAAAACATCTGGAGGGCCCAAGCTTGCCCATGCCTGAGATAAAGCCTAAGTTAAGACTACAAAGATAAGCACAAAGATCCTTAATTTTAATTGATTATAAAGAGATAGTGAAATAGGATAGCTAAGAAGTGAAGAAAGCTATTAGGAAGATACCGTAATCAATTTAGTTGGAATGTGGTGCTGGAGGACAGTTTATGGACTGCCATAAATAAATCAGCCCCAGAGCAAATGAAGCATAGACTTTAAGTAGAAGCAAAGATGACTGTCATACATTGGCCTTAGCATAAGAAGACATGACTAATTAGACAAGACAACAATGAGTGGTAAGGTGGCAGTTAGTAGGAAAAAAAGTTTATATTACGGGTGGATAAACTCAATTAAAGCCCCCCCCCCCTTGGTGGCACAGTAGGCTAAACCACTGAGCTGCAGAACTTGCTGACTGAAAGGTTGGCAGTTCGAATCTGGGGAGCGAGATGAGCTCCTGCTGTTAGCCCCAGCTTCTGCCAACCTAGCATTTCGAAAACATGCAAATGTGAAAAGATCAATAGGTACCGCTTCTATGGGAATCTAACGGCACTCCATGCAATCATGATGGCCACATGACCTTGGTGGTGTCTATGGAAAATGCCTGCTCTTCGGCTTAGAAATGGAAATTAGTTCCCCTGACATTAAGTCTAGTCATGTCCGACTCTGAGAGTTGGTGCTCATCTCCATTTCTATTTATTTATTTATTTATTTACAGAATATTAATAATGTAAATAAATAAATAAAATAGAAATGGAGTTGAGCACCAACTCTCAGTCGGACACGACTAGACTTAATGTCAGGGACCTTTACCTTTTAAAACCCAATAAAAAAGCCACAGCCCCGAGTTTGCAATCCTGTTGCAGCATTCATAGGTTCCTTCCACACAGCTGTACAAAATCCACATTGAACTGGATTATATGGCAGTGTGGACTCAGATAATTCAGTTCAAAGCAGATATTGTGGATTATCCTCAAGTGTCTCTTGGGGAAGATAGGGCAGGTTATAAATAAAGTTGTTGTTGTTATTATGAATATTATTATTTATCTGTCTTGATATTCTGGCTTATATGGCTGTGTGGAAGGGTCCATACTGTTAATAATATGGAACCATATTAACAATTTTCAACAAAATAATGTATCAAGTATTCATGTAGTTATGTCCTTATAGTAAGGAGTCATTTTATTCATCATTTCTAGAATGTTGGGATTTGGGTGTCGTTTTGGAAAGATGAGGAAAAGGGGAGAAGTGGGAGGAAGAGCGAGAAACTTGAACATTTGAAAGGCAGCTGAAAAAGTCGCATGGCAGAGTATTAATTGGGATTGCCTCTGGCAGATTAGGAGAGTTGGAGGTTATACTGTCATCAAGAAGTCTCCCATATTGGATTTGATTACAAGGAAATTGAAATCAAAAATCGTGAAATTAGCACGATACGGCACCTGAGATTGGGGAGATGGCAAACTGGTGGATAAGATCTAATGCTTGTGGGTGGAATACTGTTTTAACTGTGGTGAATGTTCATGATGCATTTTAATGTTAATTGTATTTTAATGTATTTTAATCTTAACTGTTGTTTTTATTATATGTATATTGTGTGGCATCGAATCGTTGCCGTTGTGAGGCTGCTCTGAGTCCCCCCTCGGGGGTTGAGAAGAAGCGAGGTATAAATGGTGGAAATAAATAAAAAAATAAAATCAGAAGTCAGAAGAACATACTCTGTTCCACATAACCTCTTCAGCTCTTCTTTCAGGCTCTTGTTCTCCTCTTTCATCTTATTCATTTCATTAGCTGTGACAAAGAGAAGAAAAACAAATGCTGGGTTAGGTCACAGATATATGGTCCTTTGTCCAATCACTTAAAACATGGCTCTTTGGTAGAGCATTTAACCTGTAATCTATTTTAAATTGCCACTTGTTGTGTAGTTTATCCTGTTTTACCTGTTTGGTTTTTTTAAAAAAGTATTTATTGACTTATCCAAGAATTAAAAACAGAAATACACACAAAAAACACAGAAGAAAAGAATAAGCATTTCGGTGAAGGAGTTGTGGGAGCTGGAGTCCAAAACACCTGGAGGACCGAAGTTTGCCCATGCCTGATCTACTCTCTAATTTCCTCTTTCTGGTTTATTAATCTTTTGATGCTTTTTCTTTATTTTTCTTTTCATTTATTTTCTGTTTATTATGTTTTAGGTTCAGTGAATGTTCCAGTTTGAGACAAAAGAAAAGGAAAAAAATACAGAATGTTTGGAACTATAATAGGGTTTTTCCCCCCAAGCACAAAAAGTCCCACTTTAAAAAAATATTACCATTATGGGCATAATTGTCTGGCTTCTAGAAGCTTGAAAGAAGTCTCTTGTACTCACTGAGGATGAAGATGTGCTGAAGACTCTGGAAATGGGCCTTCCCAAACTCATGCTGCTTCTTTTTAGCAAGTTCCTGCGTGACTTGACACCTGTCACAGAGACCAGCTCGCAACCTTAAAAGTAAATACACGGAATAAGGAGGCCACATAGAAGCACTCTATTACAGTCCTTCCCTCTTTATTAGATGTCCAGGTTATGGATTCTGTTGTTTATGTAGCCAAAAGAGGCACCATTCATAACACATCCTCCAAATGCCTAATATTTGCAGTGACTGTTCCTATTAATCAGGACAGACCCAAAGTCTGGGACAGAAGGCTTGAGAAGCCAGTTTAGGTACATCTCCGATTTGAGCCACCCATTACATAGCAGGATATATGGTCCATATTAAAATGCTCAAAAGATGTTCATTCCATATTCATCCCTAAGGATGGAGCTAATAAGAAGCAAAAGAAAAAAGCAAGCATCAATTTACCTGTTTTCCAACACTTTCACATTTTCTTTCAGGGCTTTCTGCTGTTCTCGGAGTTGGTGGTTTTTAGCAAATAGTTCTTCAATTCTCTGGGCATCTCTAATTTAAGATGAGAAGAAGAGGAGGAAGGAGAAGGTTGGTCAAACACTGCAACCCCTAAGCAGAGCCCTTGTTATATAGTTATCATGGAGGACTTAGAAATTGCTAGAGAGAATATATAAATCAAAGCCATGAAGAATAAGCTCAGCAAAAGTTAAAGCTGCAAATGGGCAAAGCCGGCTGTGCATTGTTAGTGGCCTGGGCAAAATATAAGGTGTACTAGGTTCTTTTTTACAGGGGAGTTTTCTATTTGCAGGTGCCCATAGACCACAGAATAAGGAGAGCAAGGAGTGAATCAAGTCCATATAGCTCACTCCATTCTAAAATAACCAAGCAAAGTGGACTCCAAAAGAGTTTGAGTCTTGTTAGGACTCAACTGTTGAAAATTGGCAGTTGATTTCAAGATGTCTAACTATCTTTCTCCTCCTCCCACTTTCCCCCTTTGTCCTCAGTGGTCCCATCTTCTTGTTGTTGTTTATCGTTTCGGTCGCTTCTGACTCATCGTGACCTCATGGACCAGCCCACGCCAGAGCTCCCTGTCGGCTGTGGCCACCCCCAGCTCCTTCAAGGTCAAGCCGGTCACTTCAAGGATATTATCCATCCATCTTGCCCTTGGTCACCCCTATTCCTTTTTCCTTTCATTTTCCCCAGCATCATTATCTTTCTTGTCTTCTCATTATATGGCAAAAATACTACATCTTTGCCTCTACCAGACTTCCCTCCAGGGAGCAGCCGGAATATGGACTGGTTTGATCTTCTTGCGGATGAGAAAAAGGAACGCTGTTCCACACATAAAGGGCAATACAAAGAAAAAGATAGCAAAGGCTAATCGTAAACAGTAGCAGTCTATGTTATGTAAACTAACAATGGAGTCTTCTCTAGCAAATCGACATATATTATATCAATCCATCATAAGTACAAGGAACATCTTACGTACAAACATTTCCAACACACATATTATATCTCATGGTAAGTACCAACATTATAAGTGAAAGAAATAATGGCGGTGAGTGAGCTCGCACAAGCGGCGAGCCAAGACGCCCGGGCTCAAACGAGGAGAGTCAATGATGTATAATGTAGGCACAGGTCCCGGACGCCTCTCCCAAACCCAGTAAATCTTCAAAAATAAATCACAGTTTGTAAAGAGTTCTCACGGAAATAATATCAGGGTGGGAGAAGGTTGTCCACGGGCCGACGAAAGGGTCTTGCGCGCCTTCGTTTCTCCCCGTAGGGCTTCCTCAGGACCGGGGGCGGGGCCGGGATGGCGTAATCATGCAAGCGTCTTCACAGTGTTGTGGCACTAGAGTTACAGCAATACAGAGTGACAATACTACATATACAATCATAAACTTCCGATAATATTTACTATAAGCTATCTGAAAAAGGGGAACAGCAAGGGTAATGGAACAAATATCTTCATATAAACAATATAATGAAAGAAAGGCAGGTAGGTAATAACATACCAAGGCATGGGACAACAGGAGCACCGCAGGTGGAGACAGTATCCGCAGATACTAGGCTGGAAGCACTGAGGCTTCAAGGTTGAGCTCTTAAGTAATGTGCAACACAGGTGTATGGTTTAAACTAGTAATTCACTGACAGATAATTTGTCGTTTAACCCATTAGGGGTCTCTGAATTTAGGGAAATAATCCATTTATTTTCAAGGCGAAGTAAAGTCCTTTTTATGTCAGAATGGGGTTGAGGGTAAATGTTTTCTAGAACAGTCACTGTGAAATTATCATATTTTGGGTTACATGTTTTGAAATGCATGTATAGCACTGAGTTGTCATATCCTGTGTGGAAACGTGACCTGTGTTCGCACACCCTAGTTTTCAGTTCTCTCGTGGATAAACCAACATAGAGACCCCCGCAACAGCCACAAATCAAACAATATATTATATTTTTAGAATTACACGTAGCCCAAGTGTTGATTTTATAGATTCTATTGTTAATGGGATTTTGTATTTGGGTTAGGGGAGAAATGTGTCTGCAAATACTGCATCTGCCGCATTTCTTTGTGCCATAAGGTAAGGGGATGGAGGGGGGACAGTTGTAAAACAGATTATCTTTGGTGTGTACTAATAAGTCTCTGAGGTTTTGGGATCTCTTGTATGCGATTAAAGGTGGATTGTCTAGGCCTGGGATGGAGCTCACCAAAGGCCAGAAATTGGTAATAATTCTTTTAATTTTTTGGGAATGAGGCGATAGAGTCAAAGGCCAAATAATTTTAGAGGGAGATGTTTTGTTTCTAGAGGTGAGTAGCTGTTGTGGGGGGTCTCTATGTTGGTTTATCCACGGGAGAACTGAAAACTAGGGTGTGCGAACACAGGTCACGTTTCCACATAGGATATGACAACTCAGTGCTATACATGCATTTCAAAACATGTAACCCAAAATATGATAATTTCACAGTAACTGTTCTAGAAAACATTCACCCTCAACCCCATTCTGACATAAAAAGGACTTTACTTCGCCTTGAAAATAAATGGATAATTTCCCTAAATTCAGAGACCCCTAATGGGTTAAACGACAAATTATCTGTCAGTGAATTACTAGTTTAAACCATACACTTGTGTTGCACATTACTTAAGAGCTCAACCTTGAAGCCTCAGTGCTTCCAGCCCAGTATCTGCGGATACTGTCTCCACCTGCGGTGCTCCTGTTGTCCCATGCCTTGGTATGTTATTACCTACCTGCCTTTCTCTTATTATGTTGTTTATATGAAGATATTTGTTCCATTACCCTTGCTGTTCCCTTTTTTAGATAGCTTATAGTAAATATTATCGGAAGTTTATGATTGTATATGTAGTATTGTCACTCTGTATTGCTGTAACTCTAGTGCCACGACACTGTGAAGACGCTCGCGTGATTACGCCATCCAGGCCCCGCCCCCGGCCCTGAGGAAGCCCCTACGGGGGAGAAACGAAGGCGTGCGAGACCCTTTCGTCAGCCCGTGGATGACCTTCTCCCACCCTGATATTATTTCCGTGAGAACTCTTTACAAACTGTGATTTATTTTCGAAGATTTACTGGGTTTGGGAGAGGTGTCCGGGACCTGTGCCTACATTATACACCATTGACTCTCCTCGTTTGAGCCCGGGCGTCTTGGCTCGCCGCTTGTGCGAGCTCACTCACCGCCATTATTTCTTTCACTTATAATGTTGGTACTTACCATGAGATATAATATGTGTGTTGGAAATGTTTGTACTTAAGATGTTCCTTGTACTTATGATGGATTGATATAATATATGTCGCATTTGCTAGAGAAGACTCCATTGTTTGTTTACATAACATAGACTGCTACTGTTTACGATTAGCCTTTGCTATCTTTTTCTTTGTATTGATCTTCTTGCGGGCCAAGGCACTCCCAGAATTTTCATCCAACACCACAGTTCAAAAGGTCTCATCTACACTAACTTATAAAGCAGTTTGAAACTGTATTATGTCATTGTAGACTCATATAATGCACTTCAATACAGTAAAACCACATTTTATGAGTCTGCGCTAGCCACATAATGCAGTTTCAAACTCTAGTATATAGCAGTGCAGATAGGACCTATGCCTCTGGAGACCAGAGGTGCATCTGCACTATAGAATGAATTTAGTTTGACACCACTTTAACAGCCATGTCTCAATACTGTGGAATCACGGGAGGTGTAGTTTTACATAGTCTTTAGTCTTCTTTGCCAAAGAGTGTTGGTTCCTCACGAAATGACAACCCCTTTGATTCCATAGCTTTGAGCCATGGCAGCTAAAGTGGTGTCAAACTAAATTCATTCTACAGTGTAGAAGCACCCCAGGGATGAATCCCTGCTCAGCAATGCAAAAGCACTGCATGACCTTGAGCCTCAAAGGAAGATCATGACACCCCCCAAAACAATCCTTACTAAATAAAACCTTGCACCATAACTTGGAAGTTCCGGAGGATGTGTAAAACGCTTCTTTTCCGGCTTGCTTTTGGGGAGTAAGATGATGGACAACCCTGAGCGGCCCCGCCATTCTGGTTATAACTGTGTTGAGTTGCTTAATTAGCAACACTCATTTTATTGTTTTTAGTGATTTTATCATGTCTTTTAGGGATTGTAATGTCTGTTATCTGTATATGCACTTTGTAAGTCGCCCCGAGCCACACCGGGAGTGGCGACACACAAGTATGAAATAATAAATAAATAAATACATAAATAAGTTACACCGCAACAACAATTCTTAAAAATCCTAAGTATATAAATGGACCCTTTTGCATATTATATGAGTTACTGTCTTCTTGTTTATAATGATGTGCAGTCTTTTATTTGACAATAGGTAGGTAGTAAGCAATAGTATAGTAAAGGCTGAAGGCAACTGAAGCAGGAGAAAACACTGCCTAGAGGCACTGGAAAAGTGTGAAAGGAGATGTGCAGCTGATTTGAACCCAGTCAGGAATGTAAATTTGATAGCAGTTTAGGAGCTGCATTGCCATGAGGGAGAATGAGACAACTGCTTCAGGCAACAGAGGCTGGGATGCCAAAGCTGTAGGACAGAGATGTCTGGTCCAAGTACTGTGTATTACAGCCATGAAGCTAGTCTTCTCTTCATCCAGTCCTGTGATAAAGTAAGTTTCAGCTACTAGCTGAGCCTTCTTCTGTAAGCAGAATTGAAGCAAGATGTCATCTTTTTATTTCTAATCAGGCTTGGGTCAAACCAGGCCGGCCTCTATCCTCCCATGAAATGTTATGGGTGAGGAAGCCAGCCTTGGTTTTCTAAAACAATCTAAGCCCAGACAGCACATGATAAAATAACATCTGATTTACTCACTGAGATCTCTCACTGGTGATGTCATTCAGCTTGGTTTGCAGAGCTGAAAGAATAAAAAGAAAGTTTGGATTGGTGATTCTGGATCCTTTCCCCAAGTTGCCTAATTTGGTAAGGGGTAAGTGATACAGTGTCACCCCCCCCCCCAATAGTTTCACTTACACCCAACACTACACAGCTTCTATTGGAAATTCCAATAACCTATTGGAGTTAAGTGCATCATAACCTTATCGAAAAGGTAAAAATGATGCCACATCCCTTTGTCAAATGTGAATCTCCATGAACATGTGAAGGCTACCTTTTGAAAACCACTAATCAAGAAAAGCAAGACCTTGTTAGAAGTTAACTCTTTGAACAAGTGATATTCATAAGCATTCATGTAATGGCTGTTAAACTGCCAAGATAAAGACATGCCACTACAAATATATATTTGCCCAAAAGATAGACACTCCCTTGAAACCTCTTGGTTAAAATATGCGCTCAAGAGTAAAAAAAACAAAGTAGTATTCTTTAAAATAACATCTCAGGTTTACTAACAAACTTCTTGTATATATTCACTAAGCATGGTTTAGAATCCTAAAATGGCAATTCTTATATCAAATGGGGGATTTTTTTTTGATTAGTAAAAGAAAGACTTACAAAAATTTCCCAAAAATTTCGAAATGTAACTTAAGTACTAACGAAATCCGTTAGTAATTCGTATGCCAGAGCATGCACATTCCAGATGGTTTTGGCCTACAACTCCCAGAAATCCTAACAGCTGGTAAATTGGCTGGGATTTCTGGGAGTTGTAGGCCAAAACTTGAATAAACCACACTGAATTCTAGATGGGACTCTCCAAATAGGAAGGAGGGAGGGAAGGAGGAAGGGAGGGAAGGAGGAAGGGAGGGAGGGAGGGGGTATTCTATTCTTGGAAGCAGCAAAGAAAAGGAGGAGGAGCCCCCTCGCTCCTCACTGCCTCTCTCACCCCGATCCTGAGGGAGCGAGGGGCCCAAGTTTGCCCAGGCTGAGAGGAAAGGAAGAGGCCTGAGGCTGTGAGGAATGGTGGGAGTTGAAGTCCAAAACACGTACCTGGAGGGCTGAAGCTGGCCCCTGCGATGGGGCATGGCAGAGCAACGGGGAGAGAAGCATCTGAGAGCGCAGGGAGAGAGAGGAGGAGAAGCGTGTGTGTGTGTGTGTGTGTGTGTGTGTGTGTAGCAGGCCCCTGCGATGGGGCATGGCAGCAGAGCAACGGGGAAGAGAAGGAGGGGGGAAAGCCTGGAGAGAGAGGAGGAGAAGCGCGCGCGCACGCGTGTGTGTGAAGCAGGCCCCTGTGATGGGGCATGGCAGCAGAGCAACGGGGAAGAGAAGGGGGGGGAAGCCTGGAGGACTACACTTTCCAGAATGCATTGCCTAGCCTACCTAGCAGCAGCGTCACTTCCAGTTCCTCATAGAAATGCGGGAAAAAGAAGAAGCTGAATGAAGGCGGGAAGGAAATGAGGGGGAGAAGACAGGGAGAAGTGAGTAGTACAATAATTAATTAATTAATACTTAAGAATTTCTTACGATCATAACGCAAATTGTTGGCCTCAAGGACCGTAAAAGGAAGTCTACTTCCGGGATCGCGGCAGCGATACGTAAAACCTCAAAAGTCCCATTACATACGAATCTCTTACGAATCCTTTTAATTTCCGTTTCATTTTTCTCATGCCTAATATTCACCATATTAGTCCATAGTCCAATGCCTTTAAGTATTACTGTACTCACTGAAGTCCAAAAGTCATACTTCTCTACTAAAGTCTGAACAGCAACATGCATCCACCTCCACTCAGTCTGATGCAAACTGAACACAAAAATTGAGTCCTTTGTCTGAAGCCCCTCCCACACCAAAGAGGTACAGTTAAACTGGCAAACCAAAATGTACATACAATATAGGTTAACAATTATACACATTTATAAACAGTTGGTGGAGGCTTGGAAGGCTGCTATTTCCAACAGTTTCACCTACTCACCAAATTACAGACCCCAGGACTGCATAGTGCTGAGGTTTATGTGTGGTGGTTACATTTAGGGAACTGTTTATTCAACCATGAATTGAATGTGTTATCAAGTTTAGAGCAGAAAGACGAGTTCAAAATTTCTGGATCTGGAGGGCACCATGGTGTGAAAGGCTGAGTCTTAAATAAGACTCCTGTTAACTTATCATAGAGTCCCCCTTGGGGTAGAGAAAGGCGGGATATACATAAGGTAAATAAATAAATTTCATTTGAAGGAAAATGGTTACAAGATCTTTTACCGATAGTATTTAACGCCAAACAAAATAGCTAAATTCAATAAAAGACATAGTAATAAATGCTGGAGAGGCTGTGGGGAAGTGGGATATTTTTTCCATATGTGGTGGGGCTGCAAGAGGATTAGGAAATTTTGGGTAAAAGTAAAGAGAGAAATGGTAAAGATGCTAGGTATTGATTTCCCCTTGAAGCCTGAATACATGTTATTGGGGCTGCTGGACGTTAAAATAGATAAGAATAAAGAAAAAATTTTTGTATACAGCATTACAGCGGCTCGGCTGGGGATCGCTAGACACTGGAAGGAGGAAGCCATCCCGAAGTTGGACGAATGGATTATTAAATTAACAGAGATCATGAATATGGACAATTTAACGAGGGTCATGTCAAACCAAAAGGAAGCAACGGATTGGTCTCCAATAATGGAGTATATGGAAAAGCACAGAGACATAAAGAACATTCTGTATATAAAGAACTGGCAGTAATATGCCCGGATTGGGGATAGAGGGATCGTGGGGAATGGTAGATCAAAAGAACAGCATCTAAGATGTATTAGATGAGGCTGGTTGATGGGAACTGGGAAGTCAATAAGTACTAGGATATGTTTGTTGTGTTATAGTGCGATGTCTGAGATGCCCAGGTGACACTCTGTCTAGTTGGGCATATATTTGTGTCTGATTTATGTTTGTTATGTCTGTTTTTAATATTGAAAATTCAATAAAAATTATTTTTAAAAAATAAAAAATAAATTTCATGTCTCTTTTCTAGGCTGAGTGAGTCTTTATGATCAGTTGCTATTCTTGAAAACACTATTTAGAAGCCAGCATTAAAATGTCACAGATTTCAAATCCTGTCTTACCATGGACTTCTTTCTCATGGATTTCCTTGACTTTGTTCAAGAAGTCCCCAAAATTTTCTGCAGCCATATTCTGTCTATTTTCACATGGGTGCTTCCAAATTGATGAGACAATCCTTGAAGGTCAATATTTTCCCTCTTCTGTTCAGTCTGTAATATAAAACCAAGGAATTACAGCTAACAATATCAGTCCAGACAGTCTGATTGGTTTTAATGCTATTATATCCCACTAAAAGAGAGCAGAAATTATCCAGTGTTTTCAGTGTTATATTACAGATGCCTCTATATATCATAGAACGAAAGTGGTTTTCTGCCCCTTTAACTACCATGGCTCAATGCAATGAAATTATAAGAGTTGCAGTTTTACAAGACTTTTCTACCAATTAATATGGGTGCCTTACCAAACTATAGCTTCTAAGATTCCATAGCATTGAGTCATGGCACTTAAACTAGTGTTAAAACTACATTCATTCTACAGTGTAGATGTATCAATAAAGTAAAATGTTTCTGTGTGCTCCAAGATTGCTTTGCACAAATGCTGAATGAAGGGCTGGTTCTCCTATTAGGGTGAATGAAACAGTCGCCTCAGCCTTTGAGGAGAAAATCACAGGATGTGTACGCCACACCACTGGAGAAATTATACTGCTTAGCCGGTATTGCACCACCTGACATCTTCTGGGGAGTAGCAGCCAATAATGAAAGGACCAAGACAGTGACATCTCCTGCTCATCCCCTGTTCGGATATCAGCCAGCATGCCAACATCTTAAATCAAGAAATAGCTTTCTAAGATCTACAGAGATACTTGCAGAAACACCTCAGCAAGTGAGAGTCCAAAAGTGGCAGGCTAGAACCTGGAACCTCAATCCATGGCTGATACCAAATGAGAGACTCCCTCCTGGGCAGACAGAAGACTGGGCAACTTGGAAGGCACTGAATAGACTTTGCTCTGGCACCACAAGATGCAGAGCCAACTTCAGAAATGGGGCTACAAAGCGGAGTCCATGGCATGTGAGTGTGGAGGAGAGCAAACCACAGACCACCTGTTACAATGCAGTCTGAGCACAATGGAGAGCCTTCTTAAAGCAACACCAGAGGCACTCTAAGTGGCCACCTACTGGTCAAATGACATTTAGTATAATGCCAAGTTTTTAACTTTGTGTTTCTAAATACATTACAACTGTACCCTCAATTCATTTCTGACACAATAAAAATAACTGTGGGAGAATGACAAAGGGAAGGCACTTCTATGATTTTGTGCCACTGTTGCCAAAATAACTTGGTTGGCTTTGAATACTAAATTTTGAAATAGGAGAGGAGGAGGAAGAAGAAAGAGCCATTTTCTGTTTCAACTTGTGAATTGAAATATTTAAGGCTTGGCCTGACTTGGAGTTGTCATTGTGCTGCATAGAGAGCTGCCAATTTGCTAATGGTATTTTTTTTAAAAAAAAAATTAGCTGTCATTCACTCAGTTTTGTCTTTTCAACAGAGCCTGATAATCTGGAATAACCTGGTCCTGGGAAAGTGACCTTTGGACTATACTGCCCAAAATCCCTGAGACAGGAAATCTTCCCTATTTTTCTATTTATTCTGTTAGTTATATCCAACATTTCACCCACAAAGAGTGCAATGCAGCTTGCTTCCAACTTTGGATAGGAATGGATGGAGTATTTGTAATTGCATTTATATGCCACCCTTCTCCCCAAGTAGGACTCATTGCGGCATCCATAACAAGTTAAAAAGCAAGTTATAAACGCAACACTTTCTGATGTAGCAGCAAACAACTCAACAACTTAACTTGTTAGTGTAAGTGTATCAAATTCAAGTCAAAACAGTGTTGTGAATGTTATAAACACCAGTAAAGTTTTGCTTTGCAAAATAATATGAATTAAACAAAATATCTCCGCCAGCAAGCTCTAAATTTTAAAAAAGAAACAACTTTGTATCAAAGACCAAAATAATGGGTAGGCAATTTTGCATTTTTTCCTCCTACTAAGTTAACAAGCTATCCATGCCATTTAACAAAGGCATTCGAGATAGCAAAAGGTGAATCTAGAATGTACAGTTAATGCTGTTGCACACCACTTTAACTGCCACAGCTTAATACTACGGAATCATGGCAGTTGTAGTCTTACAAGATCTTTGGCCTTCTCTGCAAAAGAGTGCAGGAGGGAGGCAAATGTAACTCCGATCTTCAAGAAAGGATCCAGGGGTGATCCAGGAAATTATAGGCCAGTTAGTCTAACCTCAGTTCCAGGCAAAGTGATGGAAACCATTATTAAAGATAAAATTACTAAGCACATAGAAGAACAGGCATTGCTGAAGGAAAATCAACATGGTTTCTGCAAAGGCAAATCATGTCTTACTAACTTGATAAAATTCTTTGAGGGTGTAAATAAACACATAGATAAAGGGGACCCAGTCGATATTGTTTACCTTGACTTTCAAAAGGCTTTTGACAAAGTCCATCACCAAAGGCTCCTAAATAAGCTCTTCAGCCATGGAATCAGGGGACAGGTCTTGTCCTGGATTGGAACCTGGCTAAACTGTAGGAAACAAAGGGTGGTAATAAATGGACACTTCTCTGGATGGAAAGAGGTGAGAAGTGGCGTACCCCAAGGTTCAGTTTTAGGACCGTTACTTTTTAATTTATTCATAAATGATCTGGATGTAGAAGTAAATTGTGAGGTACCAAAGTTTGCAGATGACACTAAACTGTTCAGGGTAGTTAAAAGTGAAACTGACTGTAAAGAGCTCCAGAAAGATCTCTCGAAATTGAGTGAATGGGCAACAAAGTGGCAAATGCCCTAAACAAGTGTAAAGTCATGCACATCGGGGCAAAGAACCCCAAATACACTTATCAACTGATGGGATCAAAGCTTTCTGAGACAAACCAGGAAAGGGATCTTGGGGTTTTGGTGGACAGCTCAATGAAGATGTCAACCCAGTGCACTGCAGCAGCGAAAAAAGCAAATTCTATGCTTGGCATGATCAGGAAGGGAATCGAAAATAGGTCGGCAAATGTTGTATTGCCTCTGTACAAATCTATGGTGAGGCCACATCTGAGTACTGTGTACAATTGTGGTCACCGCACCTCAAGAAGGATATAACGGAACTGGAAAAGGTACAAAGAAGGGCAACAAAAATGATCCAAGGGATGGAGCAGCTCCCTTATGAAATCATGTTGCAACGCCTTGGTCTTTTCAGCCGTGAAAGACGGCGTTTAAGAGGTGACTTGATCGAAGTGTATGAAATCATGCATGGGATAGAAAAGGTGAATAAAGAAAAAATATTTTCTCTGTCACACAACACTAGGACTAGGGGGCACTCCCTGAAGCTCCAAGGTAGGAAAGTTAGGACTAATAAAGGGAAATATTTCTTCACCCAGAGGGTCATTGGGTTATGGAACTCACTTCCAGAGGAGGTTGTGACAGCTGTCAGCCTGGACAGCTTCAAGGCAGGATTAGACAGATTCATGGATACCAAGGGAATCAGTAGTTACTGAAATGGACATCCAAGTGCCACCTCTGTGTTGATGGAGGCAGGCAGGATTTTCCCCGGGTACTGGTTGTGGGGGGTCGGGAGCAGATGAGGGTTTTGCCCTCCTTTCTGCTAGAGATCCCTGTGTACAACTAGTGGGCCACTGTGTGACACAGAATGCTGGACTAGATGGGCTGAGGCCCGATTCAGCATGGCTCTTCTTATGTTCTTATGTTTTTATCATCAAACTTCACATCCCAGGACTCCATAGCACTCAACCATGACAGTTCAAGTGGTGCCAAACTGCAGTAACTCTACAGTGTAGATACACCCAAAGATTCAGACTAAATCTAATGCACACCGAAAACTCAAGATAATCATTTCCATGGAGAAAACTCAGGTATCTATTTTAGCAAGAATACTTCTTGCCTAGTTTCCTTAAGATTCTTACTCATCATAAAAAGTTTCCCCCTGGCATTAAGTCCAGTCATATCTGACTCTGGGAGTTGGTGCTCATCTCCATTTTTGAGCTGAAGAGTCAGCATTGTCCTTAGACACCTCCAAGGTCATGTGACTGGCAGGACTTCATGGAGTGCTGTTACCTTCCCGCTGGAGCGGTACCTATTGATCAAGGCATATTTGCATGTTTTTTAACTGCTAGGTTGGCAGGAGCTGGGGCTAACAGTGGGAGCTCACACCACCCCCAGATTTGAACCTGCGATCTTTTGGTCAGCAAGTTCAGCAGCTCAGTGCTTTAACCTACTGCACCACCGGGAACACCTTTCATATCATAACAATAGGCAAACAGGAAAAGGGATCTCTAGAAACACTAGTGGTGGGAGACGAATGTTTCAAACTACTCACTGGGCATAAGCTTTTATTACATTTGCACAGATGCCCTTTACACGCTTGCCTTAATTGTGACCCTGGTGTTTTATTTCCTTGGTGATTTTCCAAAGGTGCCATTAATCTGAGACTTTGCCAGTTCTATTCAAAACCTGTGGCAGAGTCCATGGGGGGAGGTTTTGATGAAAGTAGTTCTTTCCAGGAAGCTCAGATTGCATTAATACCTGTGGTTGCAACTCCTCCTTCAAAATATCATTGGTTTTTCTAAAGGCAAAATGTGTATTACTAAGTTTGCTATCTTTATTCTCCCCCCTTTCTGAGCAATTCCATTTTTGCAACATTTAGAAAAGTATGAACCATACTGCAAAGGTTAATTTTGAACAAGTCTTTTCTCTGTGAGCTTCTTTACTTTGGAACGAAATTGCTGTGTAACATTAGATGACAGGAGTAATTTGATTGCTGGTTTGTAAACTAATACAGTGACTCTCATGACCTAATAATAACAATAACAACAACATGTTTCTAATTGCATGCATAGTCAAAATACACATTTACTCTTTCTAATTTAAAATAAACTAGCCATGTGTGATTTAATATAAGACTGGGAATTATGCAGTTCTCTAGACATGTTTGGATTGCAGCCCCCCTGATTCTCCACCATAGACTGCTGGGAGCTGGAGTCTAACAACATCTGATAGTTCTTAACTGTGTGTAAGCCAAAACAAGAAAATTTGAAAAATGTAGCTATGTATGTATGTATGTATGTATGTATGTATGCACTGTATGTATAAGCTTACATGTAGTGTTTGTTTTGGTCTCTGTGCCACTGTTCAGAAGATTTCACCTCACTTTCTGTCCCTGTGATAATGAGAATTTTTTTGGGGGGAAATATGGCTTCTTGTGGAAACAAGGATTGGTGATAAAGCTTCAGTGGAGATGCCTTTTCCCCATGATAATGTTTTCAAGAGTGAATTTCCCTTCCTGGGGGTAGATTTCTCTCACTTCCTGTTGTCTCCCCCAATCTTAACTATGAATTGTTTGCAAGTCAGATTTTTGTAATTGGGATTGCCTGTGCTGACCTTTTCCAAACCCTTCTTTTGAAACAGACTGCCTGAAAAGGAACAACAAATACATGGAGTTGGCTCTATGAACAAGAGTGACATGGTGAAGCATCCATCTGAAGCACCCATTGGCATTAACGAACGACTCTCAACACTCCGAATTAATTTTGCCAAAAACCAGCAGGCAACTATCACAAGTGCCTAAATACTGACAAAGACATGAGGAAGCATTCTACTGTCAGCTGGATACCACCCTTTCTGAGATAAGGAGGACAAAATCATCCTCCTTATGGTCAGTGTGGACTCATAATACTGAGGATACGCAATACTGTGTTCAGTTTTTGGCACCGCAATTAAGCTGGACTCTGAGCTGGAATGTGTCTGGAGGAGGGTGACTGAAAGGACCAAAAATCTGGAGAACTAGCCCTATGAAAAGCAGCTTCAAGATTTGGGCATGTTTAGCTTGCAGAAGAGAAGGCTGAGAGGAGACCTGATGAGAGCCATGTATAAATATGTGAGAGGAAGTCATAGGGAGGAGGGAGCAGGCTTGTTTTCTGCTACCTTGGAGACTAGGATGTGGAACAATAGCTTCAAACAACAGGAAAGGAGATTCCACCTGAACTTACAGTGAGAGCTGTTCAGCAGTGGAACTCTCTGCCTCAGAGTGTGGTGGAGGCTTTTAAACAGAGGCTGGATGGCCATCTGTTGGGTGTTCTTTGACTGTGATTTTCCTGCTTCTTGGACTGGATGTCCCATGAGGTCTCTTCCAACTCTATGATTCTATAAGTCTAATACGATCAAGAAATTACAAACCCCAGTTCCCTTTATTCATTCCTTCTGTTTTCCCTGATGCATATTCTTTTCTATAGACCAGGATAACAGAACCATATGATGGAAGAGAAACAAATTATCTTTGGAAATGAATTGTGATGATGAGATCAGCGTATCCTTCCAACCTCTCCTGAGCGATGATCTGTCAACTATCTTCCACTTTACAAAATGATCATGCAAATAAAGGGAATTTATTTATGAGTTCTGGGCATGAGGAGAGTAATGAGGTCCTTAATTGAGTTGGCCTTTGCCTTAAGCATTATTTAGAAGGAGGGTGTCAGGAGGGTGCTGTATGATACTTCAGGCAAACAAGCCAGACTCTTGTCTTGCTAACTGTCTCAAGTTCAAATAGATTTTCCCCTCTAATGGAAATGATAAAAAAGCAGTCTGGGTTTAAATTAGATTCTGTGCCAATTCCCATTTTTGAAGGAAACAAATAAAAACCTAAAGTGATAGAGCCGGATCCTGCTCTTTTCTTACACTGGTGTCAGATTAAGAAAAAGAAGCCAGCATAAATATATGGAGATGTAGAAATGAAGTGGTCTAGTCCAGTGTTTCCCAACCAGTGTGCCAGGGCACACTAGTGTGCCGTGAGCGACCAGGAGGGGAAGGGGGAGAGTCTAGTGTGTTGAAGTATAAAAACCCTAAGAAACCTACTTCGATAAAGGCACAAAATTACACACACGCCTACCCACCCATTGTCTACTTGGTCTCTCCCTCTCCATGCATTCGGAAGGTCCGCCACGCTTTCCCCAAGTAGAGACTTCCTCTTGCCTCCTGGGGGTTCTGTGTGGGAAGTTTGGCCCAGTTCTATCATTGGTGGGGTTCAGAATGCTCTTTGATTGTAGGGGAACTATAAATCCCAGCAACTACAACTCCCAAATGTCAAGGTCTATTTTCTATGAACACACTCCATCTGTGTTCATATTTGGGCACATTGAGTATTTATGCCAAGTTTGGTCCTGATCCAACATTGTTTGAGTCCACAGTGCTCTCTGGATATAGGTGAACTACAACTCCAAAACTCAAGGTCAATGCCCACCAAACTCTTATAGCATTTTCTCTTGGTTATGGGAGTTCTGTGTGGGAAGTTTGTGTCTTTCTGCCATTTCTGCCAGGATATCTATGTTGTGTTCATCGAAACAGGCCCAGGTTTCACACTGAGTGTATAAATACATTTTAAAAACATATTAACTATATGTATTACTGTGTTAGAGTGTCATTTTGTGTCATTTTGGTTGTTGGTGTGCCCCACCAACAACCAAAAAACCCCAACTTTTTTGCAAATGTAAAAAGTTTGCTGTGGTTCAAAAAGGTTGGGAAACACTGGTCTATTCTGCTAGATTATACACACATCAGAATCATGGCACTTTGATACCATACCACGTTGAGAGGGCATCCTATGGAACCCTGTAACCCTGGATGGATATTGCATATTAATTTCCATATCTCCCCTAGATTTGACAGGAGAGCAGAAAGCAGAAGCTTGCCTTTCCTTGTTGAAACTGTTATAAAACTGCATTGGAGAAGTATGCTTCCCTTCTGAAGACATCAAAGAGTTGAATTGGAGGACCCAGCAAATCCTTAGAGAGCATACCTCCTTAATGCAACTCTATAGTAAACTGGGATTGAAAGTTATGTAATGTAATGGCATTGGGTTCTATCCAGTTTCATGTCACCATTGCCAGTAGCATATCCTCCATGACTGCAGGGGTTTTACTGTACTTCTGTGTTTTGAACTTAGACTGGTTCCACACAGGCAAAAAGTCTAGTCCGACCCGGGCTTAAAAAACTTGGGTTAGACTGGACTTCTGTTCCCACACTGGCAGAAAACACATGCTTTCCTGAGGGTGTCCAGATGCCCTGCTGGACCTTCTGGCACAACACCTGGACAGCAAGAACCCCTCCCTCAGAAAGCATTAAAAACTAAAAACTACCCAGCTGTCATTACTCTGCTGCCTGCCTTCTCCTGGCGCATAGAAATGGCATGGTCCAATCCACACAGGGTTCACAGCTGGAAAGACCTGGGTCTTCTGAAAAAACCCAGTCTTTCCACCTGCCAAAGTAATTCAGCACAAAGCAGGGGTTTTCTGCTTTGTGTCGAATTAATTTGCTTTTACCGGAGGCATCTGGACGCCCCAGGTAAAAATGTGGCAGCTCACACATTTTGCAAGCTGCCTGGATGTACCCTCATTCTGCAGCAACTGAATCATGCTGAGGACAAAAAAGGAGGAGAAATATTGGACATTTTAAGAACAACGGAAAAAGTAGGGTGACAAGGAATTAACTGGGATTGTCCTTGTTAAATTAGGATATTTGCGTGGTATGGTGTTCTCTCGTCCTTGTGCTCTATCAAAACAAGTTCAATAGATGGCAGTTATCAAATTCTGAAAGGGATGGCCAATGTCCCTTCTTACCTAATTGAAGAAGAAGAAGTAAGACCATGAGATTGCTCTAATTTAGATCCTAGGGAAATAAAGATTTCTCTCTCCCCCCTGAGGTGAGACCAACTGCTTCTCTATGGTCTGAATGGCATCATCTCTTTCTCTCTTGCTCATCGGCCAGTAAAGGCAGTGGGAGCCCCTCCCAGGACTTGACAGCTGGTGGGCAGGGGAAAGATGCAGAGTTGTGCGTGCAGAAATACATGCACATGTAGGATCTTAGCCTCTGTTTGTCAGTCTAATGAGGTCAGCTCATTTCAGCTCCAATTACAGAAGAGCCTCAGTGAAATTTATTGGCTAGTTCTGTTGCATGTGTTTGTGTCTCCACCACCCTTTCCTGTAAGGTCTACACGCAATGCCTGAGATTAATAAACTCAAATGTAATATTTATGAAGCCATCTCCAGATTGAAAGCCCCGGGTCCATAATTGAAGAGAGCCTTTTCAAAACACTACAAAACTGTTTCTCACGCTTCCGCATGATGTCCTGTTACCACCTGGCTCAAGGATCCTTGCCAGATATTTCACATGCTTTGCTAAGGTCAAACTAGGATAGTGCTGGGCTGAGATATGTCCCAAAAGTGATCAGATGAAGCTGGTTGATGTTTGTTTTCTAATCTTACATGTGGCATCTGAATCTTCATGTCTGTGGTTAACTGGCTCTTGGGTTCAGGGTGCTATACATACTTTCCAATATTTCACAAATGTCAACTGAGAGACATAAAATCACAGAGTTGAAAGAGACCATAAGGGTTAACCAGTCCAATCTCATTGCCATGCAGGAATACACAATCAAAGCACTCCTAACAGATGACTATCCAGCCTCTTCTTAAAAACCTCCAGAGAAGGAGACACCACCACACTGCAAAGCAGCATATCCCAGTGTGTGACAGCTCTTCTCATCAGGCAGGTTTTATCAATGTTTAAATGGAGTTTCTTTCCCTGTAGTTTAAATATTGTATCCGAAGCAGTAGAAAACAAGTTTTCCCCCTCTTCAATATGACCTATCAAATATTGAAACATGGCTATCGTGTCCCATCTCAATCGTCTCTTCTCCATGCTAAGCTCCTAAGCAGCTACTTATAGGGCATGAGTGCCAAACCTTTGATGGTTTTGGTCACCCTCCTCTGGACATGTTCCAGCTTGTGGCCAAACAACATCAGATTGTGGCCAATATGGATAAATATATTTATTTATTGATATTTATTTATTTCATGCATCTGTACCACGTCTTTCTCACTCCCAAAGGAGGACTCAGGGCAGCTTCAAACAGGCAACTATTTTATGCCAATACATAAATTATAAAAAGGTACCATTAAAACAACAGTTAAAAACAATTATTAAAACATCCGTGTAAACAAGTTCCACCAGTTCAGAATCATAGTCCAAAAGTCAGTCCATTGCTGATCACATAAATTCACTCTCAATCTAGTTGCTACATCTACTGCTCAAAGGCTTGGTTCCACAACCACAATTTGAGTTTCCCCCCGGAAAGGATAGGAGGGAGGGGCTGACCTGTTCTCATTGGTAAGGGAATTCCACAGCCAAGGGGCCACTACTGAGAATCACTGCCCCTCGTCCCACCAGGTGCACTTGCGAAGGTGGTGAGACCGAGAACAGGGCCTCCCTGGACAATCTTAGCCTCCTTGATGGTTCATAGAGGGAGGTACGTTCAGACAGGTAGATTGGGCCAGAACAGTTTAGGGCTTTATAGGCTAAAGCCAGCACTTTGAATTGTGCTCGGTAGCAAGCTGGCAGCCAGTGAAGCTGACGTAACAGGGGGGTTGTGTGTTCCCTGTGCTGTACCCCGCTCTGGTGAGCAATCTGGCTGCCACCTGTTGGACTCGTTGAAGCTTCTGAGCAGTCTTCAAAGGCAAGTTTTAATTGTGCAAAAGCTCCTCTAGCCACTGCAAAGATCTGAGCTTGCAGGCTCAACAATGAATCCAGGATCACTCCCAAGCTGCAAACTTATCAAGGAAAAGGCCCAAGTTAGGGGAGCCTGCAGCAGTTTACATTTGTCTGATCCTACTGGGAAGGGCAAAATTTCACCTCTCCTCTGCTGAGTGAACTGATCACATATACAGTATGATGTGATAACCTGTGCTTCCTTTGATCAAATCCTGCCCTCCCAAGAATTATTGGGCAAGTCTTCATAAGCCAAGTGGTGCATCAAGAGTGTGCAAGCTGTCTAGCATGTTTTTCATGCAGTTCAGGGAAACTGAAGCAAATAAATGATTTTCCTGTCAATACTAGCACAATCTTTGCCCTACCGCAGTTGCCTTGAGGCAATAAAAGGATCCCAGCTGAGGCGTGGTTTAATCAAGTGAACACGGAACTGTGAGTTGTAGTTCTAGTTTGACACAGGATCCTTTTACTGCTCCAGACAAATAAGGGCTGTCTATCTAGATGTATGTGTATGTTTATAATATATTTAATTTGCAAACTGGTTAGGCTTGCCAACTGACAAGTGCCATAGGAAAATCTAACGTATACCAGCCTGGCTTGTTCTTTTGTCTTTGCCAGCGGATCAGAGAGGAGAAATAAACTGGCAAATCTTTCCCTCCCATTATTCTTGCTCAGTGCAGAGACAGCTAGAGCTTGGAAAAGTTTCTTTTTTCTAAGCTACAGCTCCCAAACCACTGCCAACATGGGCAGGAGACTGCCAAGTGGGAAAATCTTGGGAGGTGTTGTCTAATAAAACACTGGGTATTACGGTATAAGCCTAGTTTTTCAGCCCTTTTTTTAGGCTGAAAAGTCCCCCTCAGCTTTTTCTTGACAAGATTATTTATTAGTTAAAATTATTATTATTATTATATTTATCATTTTACTCTATTATTATTATTACATTTATTATTTTATGAGCTGTACCCGCCACGCGTTGCTGTGGCCAACCTTTCCTGCCTCTTTCTCTCCCTCTTTCCCTCCTTCCTTTGCTCCTTCTTCCCTCCCTCATTCTCTTCCTTCCCTTTTCTTCTTTCATCCTCTCCTTTCTTTCTTCTCTACCTCTTTCTTTCCTTCCCCCTTTTTCTTTTCCTTCCTCTTTCACTCTTTCCCCTTCTCTACCTCTTTCCTTCCTTCCTTCACTTTTTGCTTCCATCCTTCCTTCTGTCTTTCCTTCCCTCCCTCTTTCTCTCCTTTCTTCCTTCTTTACCTCTTTCTTTCCTTCCCCCTTTTCTTTTCCTTCCTCTTTCTCCCTTGATTACATTTCAATTATTTTACTCTATTATTATTATTGTTATTGTTATTATTAATTTGCTCTCTTTATTATTACTGGAAGGATATGTAAACACATTTACATTGGAGAAGGTTAGAATAATGGTTGAATCAGAGTTGGACAGTCTTATCTTAAATTACAGTTTTATGAAACATTTAACCTACTGATGCTGCAATTAATGTAATTATATTGGTATCCATTTTATGTTGAAATTTACCAGTAGCTGCTGTATTTCTCGCCCTCAGCTTATACTCAAGTCAATCCATTTTTCCAGTTTTTTGTGGTAAAATTAGGTGCCTCAGCTTATATTTGGCTCAGCTTATACTCGAGTATGTACAATACTTTTATTTATTTTCATCTTCCAAGGCGCCTGGAAGCCCAGCTTTGGGAAATGCCTTTTGCCAATCAGTAGTAGGAAAATGCACAGCCATGTTTTCCAATAGTCTGGGCTTGCAGATGGCATTACTGCAGAAATGCTTTTTTATTTTGTGATTGATACTCTCCGTATGTATTATAGAATTATAATTATAATATTACAAGAGACTGCAAGAGCCATTCGGTCCAACCGCCTGTCATTCAGGAAATGCCACGAAATGTAGAACATCTGCATAGCTCATTCCTTCAAAGATATTCTAGTTCCTTCATCTTTCTGGCACAACCTTATCCATTTTGTTCCAATCTCTCCCAGCTTTCTTCCAGTGAGCTGAAAGCACCATGCATAGTTCTCCTTCATCCTCACATTATCTTCGCAAGAACCCTGTGAGGTAGGGCAGGCTGTGAAAGAGAAAGGGGCTGGCCCAAGACCACCTGGAAAATTTCATGGCTCAGCGCAGACTTGAATTTGGATCTCTCAGGTCTCTAACCTCTGTGTCTCAATGGCTTTTAGAAAAATCCAAGGGGGAAATCACCTATTACCTATTTTCACGGTTTAAAAAATGGGAAAACTGTTCTTGCAAGTTTCAAGAGTACCAAGGTAGTGAAACCTCTGCCTTCTATCATTTCCTAAAGGAACCCCAAGGAGTGGATTGTGTGTACTCTCTTTTATACTCATAGTAAATGGGCCAGGTATATTGGGATAAGAGAGAAACTGGCCCAAGATCGCCCAGTGTTTCGTACATGAGTTGTGATTTAAATGCATGAATGAATGTCCTTGTCCTAGCCTGTCACAATGACTGCTATACCAAACTGCATCTTTTCTATACACATAGTGTCATAACACCACGCACCAGGATCACCCAAAGAACTGTGACAGAATTAAATAATTATATTGCTACGATTCCACTTTAACTCCCATGGCGGCATGTCATGGAAACCTGGGATTTTGCAGTTTGGTGAAGCACTAGAGGTCTCTGGCTGAGAATTCTGAGTACCCCTCCCTAAACTACAAATCCCAGGAGCTCATAGTATGGAACCATGGTAGATATTGTGAAGTTATAACATAATGTGACATTGCTTGGAAATTCTGGATACACAAAAAGCAGTATTATCTTTCTTCATGCATTCTCTACCACAAGATGGAGCTGCCAATTAGATACAAGGCATAGTAGATATATATTTCTTCTAGTACCTGAAATACGTATTTTAATAATAATAATAATAGCAATAATAACAACTTTATTTTATATCCCGCCATCATCTCCCAAAGGGACTCAAGGCGGTTTACAAAACAGCACATATTAGTGCTGAAAACACATACATACAAGTAAAATATATCAGCATTAATAACCACGCAATATCTATTATATAAATGGGTTCACGTCATGTGATGTATACCTCAAACAAAGAAACCATACAACGCAGAAAAACAATACTTGCCAACAGAAATAGGCCTCAAGCAAGGTACGTTTGTAGCAAAGAAACTTTCCCCCCCAAAACCTAAAAGGCCCCCAAAACAACGAGTAAAAATAAAACTACATTTCCCAGTATCCTCCGGGGCAGCCAAAGACTCACCCAGCCTCTACATTCTGAACAACATGATTGGCTGCCAATAAGGGGCGGATTTGCATAACTGCTGTAACCATAGCAATGCTGGCAAGAGCCATCCAAGGCTAGGATAGAATGCTGAGAGATTTCAGTTGGTGTTTGAGAGTTAAACTGCCAAAACCAATCTCTGAGGGAGCAATTCTCCAGCAAATTCCTAGCCACACAACACAACACAACTTCCAATCACAACCCATCCCACCAACCTTACGGGACCCTGTACACACAACACCTACCACCACCACAAACTAAAACCATTCCTTCCTTCCACACAGACATAAACTGACCCAAAAGACAAGCCATGCCTTATAAAAATAACAGCATCGGATGACACACTCACAACACTACATACATCAAACAAAAAAGGGCAGAACAAACGCCAGAACAGAAACACACTGCGCAGCAGAGACACAGACAACAGGTCACTGCACGACGCACAGCTGAGAACCAAATGCAAATAACTGCATGACAAGAAGAAGCGCGCAGCCAGGAACAACAAAGACGCAGAAATGCAACACAACAGCAGCGCGCAAGGAGCGCAGAAACACGACGTCGCAACACAGAAAACAAACTTCAAAAACACCACAACCAATTCCACCGCCTAGCCTTCAGATACAACACTGCAGAAGACTACAGCATGGTGCCAGAGGCCGACATTGGCACCCTAACGCTCATCTGCACACACTGCAAAGCCCTGAAATACCCAGCAGAAACAACAGGAATGTGCTGCCTAGCCGGTAAAGTCTCTCTACCACCACTTGCCACTCCTCCACAACCACTACAGACTTTGCTGAGTGGACACACTCCAGAATCAAAACACTTCCTCCGCTATATAAGACAATACAACTCATGCTTCCAGATGACATCATTTGGAGCACACATAGAAAGTGCGCAATTCATGCCTACATGACCCCAGCAAGACTGTAAGTAACATCATTTCCAACCCTTACATCTCGCATCTCCTAAATAGGGCACAGCAACGCGTGCCGGGTACAGCTAGTCAAAATATAAACAACACTCACAAAAAGTGAAACCCAACTCAATTTAGATAAAATATTCAATAAAAACACAGCAATAGCAATTGAAATGGACAATACTAAATTCCAAGAGACATAAAGTGCCGAGTCAGTTTGTTTGGTCAGCTGATGTCTTAGGCATTAGTTTGCCATTGTATATCAACTGCTGCAAAATATGAAATGGTGAGTCCATGTCCTGCTTGCAGACTTCCTAGAAGCCCTGCTTGGCAAATTTGTGAACAGAATTTAGATTAGATTAAATCCTTAGTCTGATCTGGAGTGACATTCATATGTTCATATTTTTTCTTAAATTTATGCCACAAGCTTGTTGCTGTTGTTGTGAATGTTCAAGTTGTTTCTGACTCATGACTACCCTAAATTAATCTATTATGGGGTTTTTGGGGGGCAAGATTAGTTCAAATAGGTTTTTTTCTAAATTTCTCCAAAGGCTGAGAGCGTGTGGTTTGCCCAAGGTCAACCCTTTGGGTTTCAATGGCTGAGTGGAGATTCAAACTCTGGTCTCCCAATCCTATTCCTAATCCAGATGTCAAACTATTGCACTATGTTGTTCCATAAGATTATATTGTTGGTATTTTGTGGGTTTTGTACTGTTACATTTGCTTAAATACCTCTCTGAAGTTTTCAGAGACATAGCAATGTTAGTTTGCATCAATCTGAAAATAGATCTTGAAGCATTTTTGAGACTGAAATAATTTTGTATCACAAGTGTTCATAAACTGGGTCTACTAGCATCTGATGAAGTTGCTCCAGGCTATGAAAATTTATGCCGCAGTCTTCTGTGTCTTCCCCTCCATGGTTGTTTGTTGCATTCATTTTTACAGCCACAGAAAGTCAGATTGGTGGGACGTGTGAGTTTCTTGGTTTTAAAGAAATGCATGGGAACAGAAGGAACGTAAGGGATCTCATTTCACCTTGCTATGGAAACAAGGGTTTTACCATCCTGTCTTTTCTTTCCCAACATTCGTAAACTGTCTTTGTTCTCGGATGAGATCATGTTGCTCCCTGATCCTGACCCTGACATCCCTTCTCCTCCTGTCACTTTCTCAGAAGAATCAATTTTCAGTGAACTCTCTAAAGTTACAAGATCAGGAATTATTTATTTATTCGCCATACTTGTACCCTGTCCTTCTCTACCCCAACAGGAGGACTCGGAGTGGCTTACAGTGGCACGAACATTGTGTCTCAACAACAATTAACTAAAAGTTTTAAAAATTACAACATCTTAAACAAAGTTAAAACAGATTTAAAATTAAAAAACACTCCATCCAAAGTTCATGGTCTGTGTCCCTTCCAAGATCAAATTGTACAAGTTTCGATTCAGAGTACTGCATTGCCCTATTTTCTAAAAGTCTGCTCACAAAGCCAGGTTTTGACTCTTTTCCTGAAGGCGAATAGGGAGGGGGCTGCTCCGATGCCACTAGGGAGGAAGTTTCACAATCAAGGAGCCACCACCGAGAAGGCCCTGTCTCTCATCCCTGCCAGATGCACTTGTGAGGCTGGTGGGACTGAGAGCAGGGCCTCCCCAGATGATCTTAGTCTCCATGCTGGTTCATAGGGGATTATATATCTGGACAGGTAGCCTGGGCCAGAACTGTTTAGAGCTTTATAGGCTAAAGCCAGTACATTGAATTGTGCTTGGTAGCAAACTGGCAGCAAGTGGAGCTCATGCAACAAGGGAGTTGTGTACTCCTTGAGTGCCACCCCAGTGAGAAGCCTGGCTGCCGCTCGCTGGACCAGTTGGAGCTTCCAAACAGTCTTCAAAGGCAACCCCACATAGAGCACATTGCAGTAATCTATATGGGATGTAACCAGAGCATGGACCACCGTGGCCAAGTCAGACCTCCCATGTTCCAGACATAACTGGTGCACAAGTTTTAACTTTGCAAAAGCTCCCCTGACCACCACCGAAACCTGTGGTTCCAGGCTCAATGATGAGTCCAGGATCACCCCTGAGCTGCCAACCTGCACCTTCAGGGGGAGTGTAATCTCATCCAGCACAGGCTGTAACCCTATGCCCTGTTCCGGCCTTTCGACTGAAGAGCTTTCAAGGACAGGCTTCCCACTGATTGTTGTGCTGGAGCCTAAGCAAAAAAGTAGCCTGATATATGGCTTGGAATACTCAATTGTGATTTGACAGCTCAACTTTCCAGTCATCATGGAGCCTTGAAACTCACTGGGTGAATGTAAACCAGTTTCAGCCTAATAGCTGTGAGGATGACATAAGGAAGTGGAGAGTGATGTCTTCCTGTTGGAGTTGATTGGAGGAAAGGTACAATATAAATACAACAAATAAAGAAGTCAGTTTCAATGATAAAACCTTCTACCAAGTTAAGATCTCCTGTTGGCTCATATGCCACAAAACTATAAGCTAAAACCAACTTAGAATGAAAGAAGCTCCCCAGATAGCTTGGCCCCAACTAGGACCCAAAATCTTGTCATCGCACTTTACTACATTCCCCAGAGATCCCTATGTTCAGAGGATTTAAACCTACTAGTGGTCCCTTCAGTTCGGACATATCATCTATCAGTAACCAGACAGAGGGCCTTTACAGTGGTGGCTCCAGCATTGTGGAATGCCCTACCAGATGAAGCACGAGCTCTCAACGAGCTTATTCCTTTCCGGAAAATGTGTTAAACTGTCTTCTTCCGGTGGGCGTTCGGTCTCAGCAGCCCTCCGTAAACCATCAAATGCTCGACATATATTGCCACTCTAAGTTACTGCCTGTTGTTAAACTTGCATTTTGTATTGTTTTATTATGATATGTAACTATTTTTAGTATGTTTTTACCAATTGTACACCGTCCCGAGACTGCTGGGAGGGGTGGTCTATAAAATCAAAATAAATAAATAAAATAAATAAATACTATTGTTCTGTACCCAAAGTTGTAATGCTCTATCTTATACCGCCCTGTATCTCTACTGCAGCCATATGATCTATGAACTTTATCCATCAGCCCTATCCTCACAATTGTTTTTGCACCAGTCTACCCACTTGTGCCTGGAAAGTGATCTTTATTGCAGAGTTCACTGGATATTGGTCAGTTGTTTGCTTTTATATTTTGTTATATTGTTGTTTTATTCTGTTTTATGCTGTTGTTTATATATTTTAATGAGATCAGGTGCATCACCATGTAAGCTCCTTCGGGGAGATGGACTCAGGGTAAAAATAAAATTAAGTTGTTGTTATTGTTGTTGTTGTTGTTATGAATTCATGAATTCACAAGATAGGAGATTTGAGCTAAACATTTGCCAGCCTTAAAGGAGCTATCATAAGTCCTGAAATCTATCTCCAAAGTAGATTCAGCACCTATAAAGTTCAGACTCAAATTCAGAGTGGTTTTATCAACTCACTCATGTGAGAACTGCATACAATACCTACAGGAAAATGGAACGAACCACTTGGCTACCAAATTATTTGCAGTTTTATAGATTTAAAGAATCTCAGTGTATATTACTTTGTACTATGTAGCATTGGGGAGCCCCTGGTGGTGCAGCAGGTTAAACCACTGAGCTGCTGAACTTGCAGGTTGGTGGTTCAAATCCGGGGAGTGGGATGAGCTCCTGCTGTTATCCCCAGCTTCTGCCAATCTAGCAGTTTGAAAACATGCAAATGTGAGTAGATAAATTGGTACCGCTCTGGTGGGAAGGAAATGGCATTCCCTGCAGTTATGCCAGCCACATAACCTTGAAGGCGTATATGGGCAACACCAGCTCTTTGGCTTAGAAATGGAGATGAATACCACCCCCCAGAGTCATACTTGACTAGATTTAATGTCAAGGGGAAACTGTTATCTTTTTATGTAGCACTGGAACTTTATAATTGATAGTCATTGTCAGTACAAGTTTCAACGTGGAAAAATCCTTTGACTACTTCACGGTAAATGGAGACTGTACCCAAGCAGTCAAAAGACTGATACTTGGAAAGGCCGCCATGAAGAAACTAGAGAAGATACTAATGTGTCAATATGTATCATAAAATGTTGAAGTTAAAATAATACAGGCCATAGCATTTCTGATTTCTATGCATGATTGGGAAAGCTGGGCAGGGAGGAAAGTTAACAGGGAAGAAGGTAAACTTATTTGAACTGTGGAGTTGTATTGTCAGATAGTTTTGCAGATACCATTGACTGCTTGGAAGACCAACAAATGGGTCCCAGAGCAAATGAAGTTGACTTTTCCCCAAGAGTGAAAATTATTAAACCGAGGCTGTTATACTTTGGGCATATCATGAGATAACTTGACTGATTGGAAAGGATGATCACACCTGGAAAAGTGGTAGATTGAGTGCATTGACTGAGTCAAGGAACCCTGAGTTTGCAAGACCCGAACAGGGCAATTGAGGACCAGGGCTCATGAAGGCAAGTCATTCATAGGGCCACTATAAGTCAAAGCTGACATGATGGTAAATAAGGACAATTTCCATAGTCAAATTATGGGAACATGGAACCAAAAGAAGGTACCATTTTGGATTATAATCTCTATGCTGGGTATGGATTCTGGTAATTATGTTCTCAAAATGCAACAAACCCAACCACTTGATCAGAATGGCATAGTAACAGCAGTGGCTGCCACCACCAGTGTGTTGTTGGTATCCATTCTCTTTATGGAAAGGAGTTGCAAATTAGCCTCTGTGCATGCAACCTGACCTGCTGGTTAGCTGCCTCCCATTTAGCCACCCATCTCTGGCTAGCTGCACATGGATCTGCGTCACGGAGGCAGTTGATAAAGCCAGTTTCCACCAAGTCACCAAGCAGGTAGAGCAGAGACTAGATGAACCTCATTTCATGGGTCCCCACCCAGAGTATTTGCTATTGCTCGGCACTGCCTATAGCATCAGGACATCTTTTACTTTAACGATATCCAAGCAAACAGGTTGGGGAAAAAAGTTGAATGGCCTGTCTTAAATCCAGAGTAAGCATTAGCATTTGAACAAAACCTCCTTTTCCTCCTTCTCTCACCCCCTCCCTCCAACTCACCCCAGGTTAATACACAATCTAGAACAACGAGTTGCTTTTGAATCTAAGCTTTGGTGAAAAGCCAAAGAGATGACGTTGTCAGTCTCACTCAGTCATCCATTACACTGGACAACAGACATTTCGGTGTCTCTAAAATTTTGACCTGCTGATTCCAAAAATGGCACCATTTCAGTTCCCATATCAGCTCTAGTTTTTGTGATACAGAACATATACCAATATTAAAACACTGTGGAACGCCCTCCCTGCAGAAATACGCGCTATCCAGGACTTGCTCCCCTTTAGACGGGCTTGCAAGACCTACCTCTTTCGCCAGGCTTTTGACCTGTAGGTCTTGCCCCTGTGTAGCCCTCCTGGTTTTAATTGTTATCTGTGGCGGTGTGTTGCTTCACAGATTCTTAATTATTGTATTGTTTTATATGCTAATCTGTTGTTGTTTTTAACCATTATTGTTGTTTTTATTGTGCCTTACATGGCTCCTGCCCCCGAGCCGAATCATGAGTAATAAATAAATAAATAATCTGCTCACCTACAGAAAGTGGCGTAAGAAACAAGAGCTGAGAATCATGAGTAATAAATAAATAAATAATCTGCTCACCTACAGAAAGTAATGATAACCATATGTAAGAAACAAGAGCTGCTGCAATCTATCCAATGCTATTTTCAAAATCAGTGTCCTACATAAGCCCAGGAACATGCTAAGAAACCAAGACACCAAGAAAATGGGGAAGGGGGTGGGGGGGGGGGGAGAGAAGGGGCTGCATCAACCATAACAAGATTTTCAACCATTCCTCTTGGGAACTATACTGCCCAGAATGCTCCATCCCAAAGAGCTCCTTGAATGGTGAAGGTTTATGGGATCTACAACCCAAATAATAATTTCTCCCACTTCGGGTTAGCCAACTAAATTTAATAGACCATAAAACTTCCATGGCCATGAGCTTCATCTGGGCTGATGTGTGCTGTTTTGTGTTTAATTCTGGAGTGCCATTTCCTTCAAAATAAAGGGAATTCATTCAGACATCAGGACTGCAAGAAACTAAACAGAAACTCCATGTTTTGCAGCAGTGAACTTCTGAATACCATTTGCCAGGGTCAAATACAAAGAGAAGGAGGTTGCCTTTGATTGAGATCCTATTTAACAGTCAAAAGGCAAAGATCTATGTTGTCATAGCTATGCTGGAATTGTAATGGATCACACCACACTGCATGTAACAGGGCAACAATGCCTTACTCTCACTTACTCTTGTTGCACAATTTGTGAGCAGCTTGTGCAGTCCTGATGGAGATCCCACCCTGGTGTGACTGCCTAGAAAATGCAACTGCTTGCATAACGGCATCTACATCAATGTATATCATTGGCACCATTCCAGCCTTTATGCTTTGCTTTTTAGATTTCCCCGCTAGGTTAACATGGGTAAAATAGTAGATTTGACCAGCACCAACGTTATGTCTTTTGGCACTTAAAAAGAAACAAACCCTCAGAGTGTGGTGGAGGCTCCTTCTTTGGAGGCTTTTAAACAGAGGCTAGATGGCCATATGTCGGGGGTGCTTTGAATGCGATTTCCTTGCTGCTTGGCAGGGGGTTGGACTGGATGGCCAATGAGGTCTCTTCCAACTCTAGGATTCTATGATTCCTCCAGGGTCTTCAAAATGATTGTTTTTTTAATAGCCTTGGTCTTAAAATGTTTAATAATTGCTTTATTTATTTTTTAATGTTTTTAAAATTATTAATATTGTATTTGTTTTGTGAGTTGCTCAAATTGCATTGTGGAGTTTTTGGTATCAATCTAATATACATAAACAAAGTAAAAAAATTGAATCAAACAAATCAAGGTGGATTTAGGTTGGAACAGATTGTTTATGTTCATTATTATATGTTCATTTATGGGATGGGAACGGAAAGATTGCTTTGACTATTTTGGGTCATTATTATGGCCGGATAGCTCAGAAAGCAAGGCAATAATGAGGAGGAGACAATTGCTTCCATACTTGGCTTTGTGGACTGCCTGGAAACAACTGAAAAGCTCGGGGAAAGAGAACAAAAGAGTGCATAGGTGTGTTTTGGCATCCCCCTGCACATCTCTTCCCGTGTTCCCATTTTGTACCATCAGCCAAAGTAGACCGTGTATTTATGGGATGTTTTAAAAAAATAGAGGGTAGTGTAGAGTAATTATGTTTTTGACCTACCACTCTGGAGCCCACATATCCAGTGTTTGTTTTTTTTTTGTTTTTGTTTTTGTGTGTGTGTGTGTGTGTGTGTCAGGAGTGACTTGAGAAACTGCAAATCGCTTCTGGTGTGGGAAAATTGGCCATCTGCAAGGATGTTGCCCAGGGAACACCGGGATGTTTAATGTTTTACCATCCTTGTGGGAGGTTTCTCTCATGTCCCCACATGGAAAGCTGGAGCTGACAGAGGGAGCTCAACCCACTCTTTCCGAATTCGAACTCCTGACCTGTCAGTCAGCAGTCCTGCTGGCACAAGGGTTAACCCATTCTGCCACTGGGTGCTCTGGTAGTGATTCTGGGTGAAATGATGAGCTCTGGCACCACCTTCTAGCATGCAACCTTTGGCATCTCTTTGGCATTTTATTTCCCAGCAGTGTGGAAACACTCTGGCAACTCTTTTGTCTGCACAGGGGCCAGGTGGCTTTCAAATGCAACTGTCTGAAGTAATTTCGGGGTTGTAGTGGCAGAAGCAGGAAATGTTTAGCTTTCCAAACATACGTAAAAGATAAGAGCAGAAGAATTGTATTGCAGAGTGGGAGCAAAGTCCACCTGGGCTAATACCTGGTTTTCAACAGGAGCCAGCCAGACAATAAATGACCAAACTCATAAAGAAGAATAGGAAATAGAGTTCATGTGGGTTCTCTGCTCTTGATTCCCTCTGACCCATTATGCTCCTTTAAATCTCCAAGCAGCTTCTGATAATGAAATGAACTTTTAATTTTGATGACCTAATGCATATGTCATGGCCACAAACCCTTCTTTCCCGATTGTGATTTTATTATACAGACACAATTCCCACATCACTCCTATTCTCCTAAACCATATGCTATGCTGTTACAGAAGCCAACAGATAAAAAAGTATCTCAATACTCACATCAGATCTATGTGTCTTCTCCTTGGTTTCCCTCTCTTTCTTTCTAGCCTCCTTCCTCAGTTTCCACAACCTTTCTCGCTCTATCAAGTCATGTTGCAGAAACAAAACGCGAGTGAACGCAGCAGAGATAGGAAAGAGCAGTGTGGGTAAATTTGCACAGACAATAAGCCATTTTTTTTGCATTTCTGTCAAACTTGCTGTACCAGTTTGCATTTCTTTAACCCAGCAGCAGAAAGGTGGCTCATCAGAGGCAAAGCTGTCAAACCAGTCCTGCTAAAATACAAAGAAGTGGTCAGACAAGTTTGCCACCAGCTCCACATAGAGATTTGATTGTTTCCCATAATTACAGCTCAACATAGTTGGTCAAAGTCAGTCAATCACACTAACAAAACAGTATTCTTCCTCTCCCCTTCTCCCCCGAGTTGTAAGTCATCTACCACCAAGATAGGAAACTTTCCTTCCTTCTACTCTATAGCAGCTTTTATAATTATGGGAATATATACAATAAGTATGTGTATGTGCTTAACTGCTCAGTCGAACTGTTAACTTCTCAAATTCCATCAGTTTGCTTTTAAGGAAGGCCACTGTTTACTTAGACTGGGGTTTCTCAGCTATTCTTCCCAGAAGCAGATGAGAACAGATCTCGTGTCATTATTTTGAGTACAGTCACCAATGTGTGTTTTTCTTTTTCTTTCTTTTGGGGGATGTTTCTTCTCTGTGTGTATGTGCGTATTTGTATGGGTCTTCAAGTCACCTGTTGACTTATGGTGACTGCATGGATTTCATAGGGTTTTCTTAGGCAAAGAATATTCAAAGTAGTTTGCTCTGTTCTTTCCTCTGCAATGCAGCCTACAGCACCTGATACTCATTGGCTGTCCTGGAAGTTGACCACATAATCACGCTGGGAGCCTAGAGCAGCATTTCGCAACCTGGGGGTCAGGACCTGGGGGGGTCATGAGGGGGTGTCAGAGGGGTCACCAAAAGACCATCGGAAAACACGTATTTTCTGTTGGTCATGGAGGTTCTTTGTGGGAAGTTTGGTCCAATTCTATTGTTGGTGGGGTTCAAGGGGCTCTTTGATTATAGGTGAACTATAAATCCCAGCAACTACAACTCCCAAATGACAAAATCAACCCTCCCACCCCATCAGTATTCAAATGTGGGCATATCGGGTATTTGTGCCAAGTTTGGTCCAGTGAATGAAAATCCATCCTGCATATCAGATATTTATGTTGTGATTACAGTCACAAAATTACTGTAATAAAGTAGCAATGAAAATAGTGCTATGGTTGGGGGTCACCACAACATGAGGAACTGTATGCAACATTAGCTAGCTAGTTACGTACCACCAGCCACAGTTGTTTAATTATCTTTAGTGGATTATTACAAAAGAAAGGAGGGAAGTTATCTTTTCAGGGAAAAACTTGCTTATTCTCTGTGCTATCTGCAACTGACTAAGCATTGTGACGATGTCAAAACATATGACTTGATCCTGATTGGTTGGGACTGATGCTTTTGGAAGGAAGAATAATGTATTTATTTTGTGTCAAAAGCAATGCATAAATCATAGAATCATAGAGTTGAAAGAGACCTTATGGGCCATCCAGTCCAACCCCCTACCAAGAAGCAAAAAATTGCATTTAAAGCACTCCCGACAGATGGCCCTCTAACCTCCAAAGAAGGAGCCTCCACCACACTCTGGGGCAGAGAGTTCTACTGCTGAACAGCTCTCACAGTCAGGAAGTTCTTCCTAATGTTCAGATGGAATCTCCTTTCTTGTACGTAGTTTGAAATAAATAAGTATAAAACCGATAAAATAAAGGGAGCACAAGCAGCTAAATAATTTTAGATCAAAATGGGAAACAGCGACTACATTGTCTGTTGCTCTAAATAATTCTTCCTCTGTGCATGAGGGAGGGCATTGTGGGCAAGCATACAGATGCGTAGTTGTTTGTTCTGTTCCATAGTTGCACAAGGTGGAGGATTCTTCTAGGTAGTGCCATTTTGCTAGGTTGACTTTTGATCTGCCATCTCCACTTCTGAGTCTGTTCAGGGACTTCCATGATATAATCAAATCATAGAATCATAGAGATTTTAGGGGCCTAATGGCTATGGAGTCGCACATCCTGCCAAACATCTCCTACAAGTAGCTCTTCAACCTGTTTTTGAAGACACCCAGATAAGGAAACTGCAGTCTCACTGATTCCATTGGTGAACCACTCCTACTGTCAAAATGTCCCTCTAATGTTCAATCAAAACCTATCCTCTTGTAACTTCAACCCATTAGATCTTTTCCCACCTTCTGTGGCAGCAGAGAACAGGTCCTTTCTCTTTTCCATAAGAGTCCTTGAAGTTTTTGAAGTCTGCAATCCTGCCACCCCTCAGCCTTCTTTTCACCAAGTTGAACATGTCCAGCTCTTTCCATCCTTCCTCATATGTTTTGTTCTCCATAACTTGTCATTCTTGTTGCCTTCCTCTGAACCTGCTTCAACTTGTCTAAAAAGAGATGCCCAGAACTGAACGCAGTACTGCAGATTAGATCTGACCCCACAGAATATAGTCGGATTGTTAATTTTCTCAATTTGGAAACTATAATGCAGCATCCACTGCTGGCTCGGATTCAACTTATAATCAACAATAATCCCAAGATCTTTAATTTTTTGCATGTAGTACTGCATCCTGGTACTACATTTGGTTTTTGAGGTCTAAATGTCAAGTTTTACATTTTCTCTTTTCTGTTTCATTTTACTAATTTCGGTCCAGTTTTCTACTTTATCAAGATTTTTTTTAGTTCTCTACCTATTTCCAATGTGTTGACTATCTCTCTCAGATTTGTATCATCTACACATTTGATCCTATCATCTAAGAGTCACTGATAAAAAATAATGCTAGTAGGACAGAATCTTGAGGTACTCCAGTCAAGACCTCTTCCTAGTTTAAAGTGCTGCCATTGATGTGATTTTGAGCTTGGCTTTCCAACCAATTATGCATCTATTTGATGGTGCTCCATATTTAAACCATTATATAATTAAACTGGAAGCCCCTGGTAATGCATTGGTTTAAACCACTGAACTGCTGAATTTGCTGAGTGAAATGGAGGCAGTTCAAATCTGGGGAGCGGGGTGAGCTCCCACTACTAGCCCTAGCTTCTGCCAGCCTAGCAGTTCGAAAACATGCAAATGTGAGTAGAGCAAAAGATACCGCTTCCACAGGAAGGTAATGGTGCTCCATGCAGTCATGCTGGCCACATGACCTTGGAAGTGTCTATGGACAAAGCCGACTCTTCGGCTTAGAAATGGAGATGAGCAAAATTCCCCAGGGTCAGACTTGACTAGACTTAACGTCAAGGGAAAAAACTTTACCTTTTATATTTAAACTGTTTGATATTATATTACGGAGGGCCTAACCAAGTGCTTTGCTGATAACCAGATTAATAACATCCACAGTAGGCCCACTATCTACTAAAGTAGTGACCTGATTTAAAAGTAGATATAAGATTAGTTGGGTAGGATTTTTTCTTGACAAATCCATCCTGGTTATTATTACTGATCACTGCATTGTCATCAAAATATTTGCAGACATGATCTTGTCTAATATATTACTGGTCTGGAGATCAGGCTGACTGGCCTGTAGATTCCTGAATCTTCTTTTCTGCCTTTTTGTAAAAAAGAGAGGGACAATGTTTGCTTGTCTTCAGTCCTCTGTTGCCTCACGTGTTCTCCAAGATTACTCAAAAGTAGTTCTGTGAATACCTTGAAGGAAACCCTGACAATTAGGGAAACTTGCATGGAAACAACATGTTGGGAAAGCAATGGCTTTAAAATGCAAAATTATTCCAAGAAAAGGTTTTAGGGGACTGAAAAAAGATCCAAACATTTCTGGACCCTCAAAGTGCTATTTTAGCCCAGAAGTCAAAATAGCCTTAATCTCACAGACATTCTATTACTTCTTTTCAGCAGCCTGGTTTGTAATGTATACAAAATAATACTGGAACATGTTCTCCTGAGATACCTGTTTGACTTGAAGAATCAGTGATCAAAGTGGATTACATGTTCACTCCCATAATATTTAGCTCTGCCTGTTCCTGCCCTCTTTCATCACCGGGAAAATACCAGCTTTTCTTGACTGGTACCAATTTTTGCTAGGATGCACAGTGCTGTAGAATATTAAAGAGTACATAGGTGAGATGTGTCACGTGGGAAAAATGGGGAGATTTGGTATATGAAAGGTTTTAAAGGCAAAGAGCTAGGTAAGTGCACATAGGGAAAGAACTGAATGCCTAGGGCCAGAATTTAGGCTCTGACCGCAGAGATTTGGATATCTGAAGTTAGTCAGAAATGACAGGCAGTGTCTGTGGTCTTTATACCATGATATAACCTTCCCAAGTGATCTGGGCCACTGCCTCTTACTACTTCATCATTACATTAGAGAATGAATCCACTTTAAATCCAATTTCTGTCTCCTGCAGAATGTTTGGGTTTGTAGTTTAGTGAGGCAGCTAAAGGCTGCTCCCTAAACTACAAACCCCAGAATTTTGCAAGAGGCAGCAACTGGATTTAAGGTGGATTCATTCTCTAGTGTGATGAGCTCCTTAGATACAGAATATTGGTTCAAACTGGCTATGCTTTGATCCAACAAGTCAATATTAATTTTGGCTCCTGGTGCAAGTCTACACTGGCTGCTTAAGAAGGAGCCAGACATACCTGGCTGAATCAGCTGTGGTGCCACATTGGTGTCTAGATGGATTGGCCAGGCTGAGACCACACTGGCCCCACTGACCGTCACTTCTCCTTCCTTGTTGCCACTTCCCTCCAGCCACAGAGCTCTGTATGAGCCTCTTTGCAATGTTTATGATGCCATTATGGGGTGCTTGTGTGACCAGCAAGTATGGAGAAAATTGACCTTCTTCTTCCTTTTCTGATATCACTGATGAAACAGTAATGGCCAAGTGCTCACATACAGCTCTATGGCTGGTGGAGAGCAGAATTCTAGATGTCCCTCCCTAAACTACAAATACCCATGGGATGGAACCACAGCACTTAAAGTGGAATAATAGCACTACAATTGTGTAGTATGAATGCTTCCTGGTGATGTTGCAAAGATAATGTTACAAGGTCAGCTCCGGAACTGTCACGAAACATGATATGCAAACACTGTTGCACACAAGAAATAATTTAAATTGAAAGCCACCAGGTCTAACAAATCAAAGGGGAAAAGGATGTATACTCACAGTATAAGGCATCTTTTGGCCTGTGATTCCTCCCGCTTGTCCTGCGGACATCCTAAGACTGAGGAAAAGGGTTTTAGGTTTGGAGACCAAAGGAGAAAGAAAGGACTTTTCAAGAAAAAAAGACCATTCCTTCAGAGTATTTGCAAATGGTGACTTCTCTTTGGACGCCCTGTTCATTTCTAGGCCATAAAAAAGTTACTTCTTTGAACTACAATTCTTAAATCCCCTAGCCAGGATGGCCACCTCATTCCAAGAGTTGTAGTTTCAAAAAGCACCTTTTCTGAGCTTTTGTAACAATGGTGTCATGCCTATGTGCACATTTCTGTTGTGTGCTTTCAAGTTGTTTCAAACTTTTTGAGACCCTATCATGGGGTTTTATTGGCAAGATTGGTTCAGAAGAACCAGCACGTACTCTAAGATCATCTGGGGAGGCTCTTCTCTTGCTTCCCCTGCCATCGTAAGTGCAGTTGGTGGGGACGAGGGAAAGGGCCTTCTCTGTGGTGGCCCCTCAGCTCTGGAATTCTCTCTTGGGGGAGATCGGACAGACCCTCACTCTCGCCATTTTCTGCAAAGAATTAAAAATCTGGTTGTTCCATTGTGCCTTTGATTAGGTAGCTCAGCAAAGAAGTTCCCATCCTTATCTAAGCCCCCACACTTTGATTTGGTCCCCTCTAGCACTTCTCACACTGTAATAAGGTCAGGGCATTCACCTCCTAGGCCAGGCCTCCATTTGCCGCACTTGCCCTTGGCTCTACATAGGAATAATCGCTTCTAGGAATACTGATCCCGAACCCACTATTGTTGTCAGCCACAATAATGGTTTATGATGTTTGTCTGATTATAATGCTTTAGTGTTTTTAGATGTTGACTTTATTTTTGTGCTTGTTTTTAATCTGTATTTTCTGGGCATGTCCCTTGTAAGCTGCCCTGAGTCCCTTCGGGGAGATGGAGGCAGAGTATAAAAATAAAGTTATTATTATTCTTTACCTTTTCTAAGTAAGGTTGATAGATGTGACTTGCCCAAGATAACCAAGTGGGTTTCAATGTCTGAGTAGGAATTTAAACCGTAATCTGCAGAACCATAAGCCAATGTTCACACCGTTACACCATACTGGCATTTTAGATGCTTTTTATTAACCAGTTTCCTGCCATTACTTACAGTCCCCTCCTGTTCTTCCTCCAATATTCAGACTAGGAGGATTGCACTAGAATTAATGCAAATATTAATTACATAGCATTGTTGGCTTAAGAATTTAAATGTCCACCAGAGGTTGCTCTTGAGCTTTAGATCTGTCTCCAAAAGCACAGATTTACAACGTATTGCACATTTCAGGAGTGTGTGAGAGCAGACTATTTTAGAGCACTGAAAAAGAGAAAACAAGACCTTGTAGCTTTGAAGAAGGGAGATGGAAAAGTAGGGACTGTCCACTTGCAGCAAATGTGCCAATGGTGTGGCCCTCCAAATCTTGCTGGACCATGTACAAACTGTGATCAAGCAATATCAGAGAATGCAACATATTAATGAGGAGGAACACATAGCCTAGCAGAGGCTGCAGCAGTTTGCTTTTACTTGAGCTTCCTGGGAAAGCCAAAATGCCACCTCTCCTCCGAGTGAACTGAATGCAAATGGAGTTTTGTACTTCATGGCAATTATTTATTTATTTAGAGCATTTGTATCCCGTCCTTCTCAACCTGAAGGGTTGAGAAGTCTGTTAACAACAAAGGGAGTGAAATTTTCTAAGAGACAGATGCCTTATGCTCTTTCAGTATAAAAAAGAAGGGGAAGGAAATAATGTCTTGTGGAGTCTCACCTCCGATTTGTTTTAGCACATACCTTTTTCTCCCCTTCCTCTGATGCACACAAGTTTTAATAGATACCCTGAAGCAATAAAGTACCTTCTTTTAACCTTACTCTGAGCACTAGGAGTAGTTATTTCTGTTATGTAGTCATAAACACACAGCATTAAATTTAATTCTATGGGTAAATTTAATTGCACTTTGTATGCATTTATTCATGACTTTTTGTTTCCGCTGTGTTTGCATACCCTCCAATTTGGCAGCAACAGTCCTGATTGATCCCTGTCCTCCCACTTTTTCAGCCTCTTTCCCTTCTTCCACTTTCTCCCTTTGCCTCCAGCCTTTTTCAGCTGCTCAGAACTATGCTCAAAGTACTGTAGTTTACACTGAATTAACTGAGCAACAGGGAAAGGTTAGGAAGTAAAAGGCTGATGGAATCTTGCCCTTCCCAGTAAGCTCAAGCAAAAACAAACTCTTGCAACCTCTCCTGTCTTGTGTGTCTTTCCTCATTAATGTCGCCCTCTAGGCACTTGAAAACCTCCCTTGATAAACCACACGTTCAGCTGACGTACAACAGGTTTATTTAGAATAGCTGGTTATAGGAAAGAGGCTAGAAGTCACTCTAAGATGCCTTAATGCAGCACCAGTAAAATAGCAGCAATGTTCAATGAGAGCAGCAAATGATTATAGTCCTGTGGCAACTAGGATTCAAGCAGGATTCAAAAGGCAAAGTTCTTAGCAATCAGGAACAAAGCAAACAAGGTGAAGGCTGATGCCCAAACGGGCTAGATCCAAGCAGGGCAGCCAGCGAGCTGGACAGGCAAGTTCTTAGCAGGGAGGCCGCAAGGCCCCATTCAGGAATCTATGATCTTGAGATGCAAAAGTTGGCTCGAGATGGGGAGCCTTTCCAAGATCCAATGGTTATAGTTCTGTAACCCTTTGATCTTGCGACGTAGCTACGTCGAGTGTCATGGTTCCCATGATGGACGATAGCTGCTGTTTAGCTGACCTCAGCAGCAAAAGTATGTGAGTCCAATTAGTGCCCACATCTGTGGAAAGGAGTTTACTCAACTTCTGGTCTCCAGCGTCTCTGCTTATCACCAGGCATAACAGTTGTGGCCTTGAATGTTTGAACCGGCCTGCCTGGTGCTGGATTCACTTGGGAAAGGCAGACAGGCTTAGAGGATTGCTGGATGCCAACATGGCTGCAGTGTAGTTCTAGGGAAATCAAGGCCTGGGGTCTGACAATTAATAATTTTGTCCTCTTAATCAGAGTCTAATGTTATATCACCTTTGCTAAATGTTGGAGGATATAATAATACTAATAATAATACTGTTTATTTATATTCTGCTCTTCTCACCCCGAAGGGGACTCAGTGCGGATTACATTACACATACGACAGACAGTCCTTGTCGGAAGACATACAAATTACAATACACAGTACACAGTGCAATTTTTAGAAAGATTTCTTCTTTCTGGCTGTGTCACAGGGTGTTATTGCTCCATTACGTCATTGTTGTTATGTCATTGTGTCATTACGTCACAAGGGGGTGCTGTTGTTCCATCCTCATGATGGGGAGCTTCTGTTTCCGCATTCCACCTTCCCGACTGCCAAACTTTTTCAGGCGTTGTAAAGTCCTTCTGTAAAAATCCTTCCCCGCTTTGCAGTTCCCAGTTATCTATTCACAGCTGGGCTGTTTTCGAACTGCTGGGTGAGCAGTGGACAGGGCTCACAGCTGGTTGTCCAAGCCAGCTCAGGAATCGAACTTGCAACCTTCAGACTGCAAGCACAGCTGTGTTACCGCTGTGCTATCTCTCCGGATATGTGTTTGTTTTGACCATTGCAAACCACCTTTGGTTCCAGTTTAAGAATAAGTGGCCCACTTTACTCTGTTAACATGCATATCAAATGTTATTGCATCCCAATAGTGGTGAGTTGTGCTCACCCACATAGTGAAGATCTCTGTATCTACATTGAGTGATAGATTGGGAATCGCAAGTCTAGGGATAGGAACCATGTAGCCCACTACATCCGGTATGGGCAAACTTTGACCCTGGAGGTGTTTTGGACTTCAGCTCCCACAAGTCCTCTGCTAACATGCATATCAAATATTCCTACATCCCAATAGTGGTGAGTAGGCATGAGAAAAAAGTTATGAAAATCAAAAGAATTCGTAAGTGATTCGTATGTAATGGGACTTTCAAGTTTTTACGGATCGCAAGGGCAATCCCAGAAGTGGACTTTCCTTTTCGAACCCCCTGGGCCCAAAATTTTGTTAGAATTCTAAATATTTCGGAAGGCTCCCTATTACCCCCTCCAAAATCCAAAAAAATCCCAGACATTACTCACAGTCAGATGGGGCCTTTCCATGCTCGAGGCCTACTTTAACTGAAAGGCCTTGCCTCCAGGAAGAGAAACACCAGCCCGAACCATAGAGCGATCGAAACTGGAAGTCCGAGAGCGGCTGGAGGACTCAGGAAAAAAGCGCTTTAAACTGGAGGGAAAGGAGCCTGGAAAGGGCTGCCGTGCGGGTGGCCCCTTCCCTGCTAAGAAATAACCCGCCCCAAGCCTGGGTCGGGTTATTTCTTAGCGGGAAAGGGCTGCCATGCGGACGGCCCCTTTCCTGCTAAGATATAACCCGACCCAGGCAAAGGGTCGGCTTATATCTTAGCGGGGAAAGAAGCTGCCGTGCGGACGGCCCTTTCCTGCTAAGATATAACCCGACCCAGGCTTGGGTCGGCTTATATCTTAGCGGGGAAAGGGCTGCCGTGCAGGCGGCCCCTTTCCTGCTAAGATATAACCCGACCCAGGCTTGGGTCGGCTTATATCTGAGCGGGGAAAGGGCTGCCGTGCGGGCGGCCCCTTTCCTGCTAAGATATAACCCGACCCAGGCTTGGGTCGGCTTATATCTTAGCGGGGAAAGGGCTGCCGTGCGGGCGGCCCCTTTCCTGCTAAGATATAACCCGACCCAGGCTTGGGTCGGCTTATATCTTAGCGGGGAAAGGGCTGTCGTCTTGGCGGCCCGTTTCCTGCTAAGATATAACCCGACCCAGACTTGGGTCGGCTTATATCTTAGCGAGGAAAGGGCTGCCGTGCAGGCGGCCCTTCCCTGCTAAGAAATAACCCGACCCAGGCCTGGGAAACAGGGGGAAAGGGGCTGCCGGCTGCTTCCAAAGCGTGCCCCTGCCAGCAGCTCCAACCCTGAGTTTAAAAACGGAATCCTCCTATTTCCCAGGCTGTCTCTCAGAAGCCGGAGGAAGAGCCTGGAGAACAGGAGGAAGGCTTCCTCCGATTATATCTTAGCAGGGCTTAAGGGCTGGCATCGATGCCACCCTTCCCCTGCCAGGTCAGAATCCAACCCGTATTAAGGGAACACGGGTTGGATTGGGACCTCGCAGGAGCAAAGGGTGGCATCGATGCCTCCCTTAACCCCTGCGAGTTCCCAATCGGAGGAATTTCCTCCTGTTCTCCAGGCTCTCCCTCCGCTTCTGAGAGACAGCCTGGGAAACAGGAGCAAATTCCTCCAAGCAGCCCGGAAGCAAAGCGCTTGGAAGCAGCCCGGGCCGAGTTTCCTCCTGTTTCCCAGGCCTGGGTCGGGTTATTTCTTAGCGGGGAAGGAAGCCGCCTGCACGGCAGCCCTTTCCCCACTAAGATATAAGCCGACCAAGCCTGGGTCGGGTTATATCTTAGCAGGAAAGGGCCGCCCGCACAGCAGCCCTTTCCCCGCTAAGATATAAAGCCTGTCTGACCCAAGCCCCTTTCCCCGCTAAGATATAAGCGGGTCGGGTTATATCTTAGCAGGAAAGGGGCTGCCCACACGGCAGCCCTTTCCCCGCTAAGATATAACAAGCCTCGGGTCGGGTTATATCCTGGCAGGAAGGGCCCGCCCGCATATCTTTCCCCGCAAGGAAAGGGGGTTATATCTTAGCAGGAAAGGGGGCTGGCCCCTTTCCTGCTAAGATATAACCCGATCCAGGCCAGTTGGACAGCCCTGTTCTAGTTTACCAAGAGCACATTCCTCATACCCTCCAGGTCACTATCACCCTTACTACATTCTTACTATTAGAATTTATTATTTAATTCTAATAAATGCTCTGGAGAAGCAAGCCTTGACTATTTTATTTAATAATAATAATAATACTAATAATACTAATAATAATATATTAATGCTTTATATCTCCCTGCAAGGAAACCAAGGGAAATGTTGCCCTTGATTTGCCTGTTCTTAAAACAGTGTCAGTCCTGTTTCCCTTCTTTTCAGACTTTAGAACCAATTTAGAATTTCGTTAGTATTTACATTACATTTTAGAACTTTTGGAAAAAATTTTGTAAGTCTTTCTATTACTAATAAAAAAATCCCCCCCCCCATTTGATTTTAGAATCGCGATTTTTGGGTTCTAATCCATGCCTAGTGGTGAGTAGTGCTCATCCAACATAGAGAAGATCTCTGTAGCTACATTGAGGGATAGATTGAGAAATGCAAGCCTAGGGATAGGAACTGTGTACCCCTCTGTGTTAGGTATGAGCAAATTTGGGCCCATGCCTGCTCTAGATGCTGCAGTGTAGTGCAACTTCCAGCAATCCTAGTCAGTAAATGAATAAAATGTTGGGAGTTGTAATTTGATGACCTCTGGAGCAAGCGAAACTGTAAAAATAAGACGCCTGTATTTTAATAGTTTCAAGGAATCTGGTAATTTCATCAGGTGAATCTTTGCTTCCATTGTCATTTTGCTCACACAATGGAAATGTTGGTTTTACTTGTACTTATTACAGAGGTAGCATTCTTTTGCCAGGGTCACTAATGAAGAAGGACATGTCATGGAAAGATGTCAAATGGAAAATCAAGAATGCTATGAAAAACACACAGTTTTAGGTGTGCAAGTTTTCTTTGAATATCATCCAATTGATGGGTTGATATCAACAGAACAGAGAAATTTGTTGGGGAAAAAGACATTTGATGAATAATTGTTTACAGGGATCACCACACTGTTCTCATTTGAAAGAGATCTTGCAACACCTTTGAGACTAATGGAGAGAAAGAAAACTGTAGCATAAACCTTTGTTGACCCTAAATGAATTCTTTACCAAGGATAGTTCTTCAAATGTTAGTGAAAACCTGACAAGGATTATCTGCTTCACTGACATGGGAGCCATTGTACAGTTGCATGCTCTTTCTTTTTTTGAGGGTTACTTTATTTACTTAGGCGGACCCTCCTAGCTTGAGGATGAAGGTCTTCCAGATGTGGTGTTTTGGCGGTTGGCCCATAGGTAGCTGTGGAGCCCAATTCTTGATCCACATGTTCTCCTGCAGTGAGGACATGGGTTTCCAGGTGGAAAGCAGTCCCTGTCAGGGTTGGCTTGATGCCTCTTCTTCTTGGCATGTTTCTCCCTTTCACCCTTCATCCGGACAATGTAGCCGATTTAGTGGAGTTGATGGTGGAGGAGTATCACTTCGGTACTGGTGGTCTTTGCTTCTTTCAGCATGCTGACATTTGTCCACCTGTCTTCCCAAGAGATTTGCAGGATTTTTCAGAGGCAACGTTGATGGAATTGTTCCAGGAATTGCATTTTGCAGACATATAGCAGTGCTGGGAGGACAATGGCTTTATGAAGAAGCACCTTGGTCTCCCTATGGATGTCCCGGTCCTCAAAGAGTCTGTGCTTCATTTGGAAAAATGCTGCACTCGCAGAGCTCAAGCAGTTTTGTATTTCAGTGCGAATGTTGACTTTTGTAGGGAGGTGGCTGCCAAGGTAGTGGAAATGATCAACATTTTCTAATGTTACACCATTCAGCTGTATTTCTGGCATTTCAGAAATACAGTCTGCTGAGGATTATATGTGTTTCTCTCTCTCTCCCTCCCCCTTCCCCCCCTCTCTGTGCCAATTGATGAATCAGCAGTGGGCAAATTATATATTGGAATAAAAAAAAGGCAAAGTGACAACTTAGTAGTGGCTGGTCAGTAAGGCAGTGGATCTGAGTTCTAGTCTGGACTTTAAAGGAGTTATCCAGTGTACTGATGACATTTCAGGGATAGGGATTCAAGCCTTTAAACTCCAGGCTACAACCCAGTGGGGGTTCGTGACCTAATTGATATAAAGGCCACACGCCAATTTATTTATTTATTTATTTATTTCCAACATTTCTACCCCGCTCTTCTCTACCCCCGAGGGAGGACTCAGAGCGGCCAACACTTTGCCAGTTGGCAAACTCTGACAATAATTGTACAATTTCTGAACCTGATCTAAAGCATTTTGTAGGAATTCACTAGATAGGACTAAATTATTACCTTTCTGTTGGATCAGCACAAAAGTAGTCCATTCTCAAACTGTGCCACTTTCAGTGCTAAAGTAGTTTGGACTTCATCACATAAGAATACAACACTGGGGTGGTTCATGCCTTTACAATACTTGTCCTCTCCCCCACCCTGTATCAGGGCTTGAAGTGTCTTGAAGCCAACAGATATTGCAAGGTACTGCTCCATACGATGCAACCTATTCTCGAGGATTGGGACATCCGTAGGGATACCAAGGTGCTTGTTTATAAAACTATTGTCTCTCCCCCCCCAATCCTGTTATACGCCTGTGAAACATGGACTGTCTACAGATGTCATACTTAATTCCTGGAATAATTCCATCAGCGTTGCCTCTGAAAAATCCTGCAAATCTCTTGGGAAGACAGGCGGACAAATATCAGTGTGCTGGAAAAAGCAAAGAACACCAACATTGAAGCCATGAACCTACGCCATCAACTCCGCTGGATTGGCCATGTTTTCCAAATGCCCAATCACTGTCTCCCAAAGCAGTTACTATCCTCCCAACACAGGAATGGAAATTGGAATGCTGGTGGATAGGAAAAGAGATTTAAAGATGGGCTGAAAGCTAACCTTAAAACTGTGGCATAGACACCAAGAACTGGGAAGCCCTGGCCCTCGAACACCAGAGGTCAGCTGTGACCAGTAGTGCTGTGGAATTCAAAGAGGCACGAATTGAGGGCAAAAGGGAGAAATGTGCCAAGAGGAACCCAGACTGGAATCGCCTTCCACCTGGAAATCGATGTCCTCTCTGTGGAAGAACATGTCAAACAAGAATAGGTCTTCACAGTCACCTACGGACACACCGCCAAGACACAACACTTGGAGGGTCATGGTGCTTGGACAACAAGGGATTGCCTAAGTAAGTAAGTAAGTAAGTAAGTAAGTAAGTAACAATGCAACCCCTTTATGAGCAGGGTACATTTTAGGACTCTGCATGGATATGCAGAACTGTAGGTGATAATGAACCCTATTGAATTTATTTATTTATTTATTCGACTTCTTAGCCGCCACTCCCTGGTGGCTCGGGCAGCTTACAATCCAGGAGAAGCAAACAACAATACACATTGAGTGCTAAAATACAGTGGTGGTAAACATTAAAATATTACATTAAAACAACAGTTATAACTAACCAGCGATTTTTGTGAGGCACTTCAAGGAGACGTTTCGGAACATAGGGACATTTAAAAATGTGTATGAAAGACATCTGATGGAAACATACTACAGAGTCATGCTGGAAGAGCTAGGAAATGCCTAGTGAGGACATATTTTGCCAGATGTGTAAAAGAACTGCAGGTATGGGTGTCACACTGTATTTCCAAACTTTTTCCCTCCTCATCTCTCTGCCTTCCAGGTTAAATCAGCAGCAAGAGCGGTGATAGACTTTAAACCATGGCATTTCCCTTGACAAGATTCTTACAGGTAGTTGGCCCAAAACTTCATAGTAATGCCCAAAGATGCTTATTAACACTTTCTCCAAGGGCTTTGAACACTCAGTGCATTCTCCCAACACGTCTTATTACAATACCCCTGCAAAGTAGACACATAATAATGAACTTTTATTATAATGAAGGAAGGAAATGGATGGTGCTTGGTGTGGTAACATCTCTAGATGTAATTGCAATACATGTTTAGGTCACTTTAATATTCATAGCTCCATCCTGGGATCCTGGGACTCGTAATTTGGGGAGATACTTAGAAAGTACCAAGGCATCCTGAGAAGATTAAATCAGTCTAATTCTGTAGTGTAAATAAGTGCACAATATTGGGGATTGTCCTCTCCATTGGTGCCCCCTTGTTGTTGGGGAGAGGCTTGCGTACCCTAATGAAGTTGTGAGCTATGCTGGCAGTAACATAATACCCATCGGTAGGGTCTCCCATGCCAGACAGGTCACAACCGAAGGGTCTGACAAAGAGTGTCATCGGGCAGGATGGGCCACCATCCTAGGAGAAGGAAAACTCTAATTTCATAAGAACATAAGAAGAGCCATGCTGAATCGGACCTCAGCCCATCTAGTCCAGCATTCTGTATCACACAGTGGCCCACCAGTTGTACACGGGGATCTCGAGCAGAAGGGAGGGCAAAACCCTGACCTGCTCCCGACCCCCCACAACCAGTACCCAAGGAAATCCTGCCTACCTCAACCAACTCCGAGGTGGCACTTGAATGTCCTGGCAGATGATGCTCGTCTAACCCTGTAAGGTCAACCATCTAAGAGAAGGAAACTCTAATCAAACCTACGACCTGAGGACCTCGCTGCCACCGTCCAACCTTGCTAGGCCCCGGCAGACAAACCTTTGGTTTAAAGGGTGAGGCCAGTTCTGTGCATGCTGTGCTCCACCAGAAAAATCAATTGCACTGGCTCGAAGGACACATCCAATCTCCAAAAAAGCATCAGTGCACTTGTAGAAAGTGTGGGATGAGTCCTTCCTAAGAATCTTCGTTCGCGAAGTAATCCCAGAGATTGGGGATTTTGGTTGAAGGGAGAGGACTACAGTTTCTAGCATAGGACTTCACCAAATTACAAATTCCATTATTGGTGTTTGAAGTGGTGTGAAACAATGTAGTGTGGGTGTATACCAGGCATGGGAAAACTTCAGCTTTCCAGGCGTTTTGGACTTCAACTCCCACAATTCCTCACAGCCGAGCATTTGGAAAGGCATGGGAAGGACATTATATTGTCTGCGGGGCAACCATGAACCTGCTGCCCTCCTGCGGAACTGCAAGGCGAATTTAAACACAACCTGTTTTGTTAATGAGAGTCTATTAGGCCCAGGAGCAAAACGCAGTGAAATCTTGTCTCCCAGAAATTCTGTTCTCACAGCTTTCTTGGCAAGACCTGGAATGACTAAGCAGCCAACCAGCCACCAGGGAGGGTGGGTGCATGTACTACTGTTCGTAGCAGTTAATGATATGTTTTGCATCCAAAATTCAGTTTTCTCAGCTTTACTTCCTGTAAAATCTGCAGTGGCCCAATGTGTTAAACCCTTGTGCCAACTGAATTGCTGACCTGAAGGTCGGCAGTTCGAGTCCATTAGACAGGGTGAGCTCCCGTTTGTCAGCTCCAGCTTTCGCATGTGGAGACATGAGAGAAGCCTTCCACAGGATGGTAACAGATTCGGGCATTTCCTCAGCAATGTCTCTGCAGATGGCCAATTTTCTCACACCAGAAGCAACTTGCAGTTTCTCAAGTTGCTTCTGGTGTGAGAGAATTGGCCATCTGCAGAGACATTGCCCAGAGGACACCTGGATGTGTTACCATTCTGTGGGAGGCTTCTCTCATGTCTCCGCATGGGAAAGCTGGGGCTGATAGATGGGAGCTCACCCTGTCTTGCAGATTCAAACTGCTGACATTCAGGTCAGCAGTTCATCTGGCACAAAGGATAAATTCATTATGCCACTGCAGCTCCACTAAGCTCAGTTACAGGTTGTGCTATAGCATAGCATGGGGCTAGGGAATTGTAGTTTCTCAAGTTGCTTCTCTCTCTCTCTCTCTCTCTCTCTCTCTCTCACACACACACACACACACACACACACACACACACACAATTGAGCCTAAGGTGAATGGTATTGAAACAATCCCTCTTCCCTGCCTCTTAGCAGACATCCAGACCCTGAAAGATCAGACCCCTGAGATAGGGGCTCAGATGCAGGACCTCTTGATACCCCTCTCAGCTTCAGAATTAAAAAACACTTCCTGTTGAGAAGCCCTGCCTGACTCTCCTTCTTCCCTCCAAAACACAACAGAATACTACAGGCTCAATAATAAGATTGGAATGCAGGTGGTCAATCAGCGGGCAATCTGATCATAGCAGGGCATTATAGATCTTACTCAGAGCAATCCAAAAGCTCATCATCACAGCCTTGCTCTTCATTGTTTCATCAGAGGGACTAGAAAATCTCATCATCTAAGGGTCATTCTTTCTCAATAGTGATCACGATCTCCACCGTCCCCAATTGGCACTCATTTCACCATCCAGGAACCCCCCCCCCCAAAGTTAAAGGGGATGGACTCAGACACAGCAGGCAGGCTCAAATTTTCAATGAAAACATTTTTTTAAAATTCCCACCATACACACTCCACCAATCAGAAGCTATGAAATATAACAATAATGAATATACTTTGAACCAATAAGACAGCAAATTGTAGTTTGTACCAATCAGAACAATATGTGCAGTCTTAAATGACTATAAAATACAGATGGATGTGATTCTCTCCTGAAATCCTTCTTATCCATTGAAGCAATGCAGTGATCTTGACTCCGCCTTCATCTCTGTGTCCTGACTGGAAACCATTGGATCTGGCAACAGATGCCGGGATTCTGGACAAGCCCACCCCAACATCCCAGTGGCAGCTTGTGGTTTTCATGCCTGGTATGGTGAATCTGTTCTGGATTTTGGTCTGAACTTGAAGGGAGTGGTCCAAAGTTTAAAGTTGCAGCCCAAACCCTGCCACTGTTAGCTTCCTTTCCCTCCACTTTCAGTGTTGCTTTGCCTGCATTGGATTTTAGAGTTTAAACTCTCCAAGACATCTTGTACTTTGCAAATCATAATTGATTGTGCCTGTGTGGTCTGCTAGAATGTCTTCTCTCTCTCTCTCTCTCTGCAAATAAGCTAAAGCTGGAATGGACAACTGAGTGATGTGACAGAGAATAAAAATTTCTTTATGCTTGTCGGTAAACAGTATTTCTTGTTGTTACTTTGTCAGTGTTGCAGAGATTGTCTGGTTTGCCTACTTTGTAACATACAACATATAATTGTCCTTCTTTAGGAGTCCCTTTGAAATCTATGATACTATCTCTGTCATATACAGTACATGTGTATGTGTGTGCAAATCATATATATCATATATCTATAGCTGGGTGGCTCTTTGTCAGGAGGGCTTTGGTTACATTTTCTTGCCTTGGTGAAGGGAGTTGGACTGGATAGCCTTAAGGCAGCATTTCTTAACCTGAGGGCTAGGACCCTGTAGGCAGGCATGTAGCCAGGGGGGGGTGGCTAGGGGGGCTTCAGCCCCCCCCCGAAATTCTCAGAGTGGTCCGCGAGAAGGCCTTACTGGTACATTTTTTAAACTGTTATGTTTATTCATATCATGATCTGATCACCATGCTCATTATATCCCACATTAATGCGGTTATTGGGATAACAATACAAAAGGTTTGCTAGGGTAGAGCCTCTTCCACCCAGTCTCAGCCCCCCCCGAACCAAACTCAGCCCCCCCCCCACGAATCAAAATCCTGGCTACGGCCCTGACAACAAGGGACATAAACAAAAACACACTATAACAATAAAGCCCACATTAATAAATTAATTATTAATAAACTCAAGGTCAATACTCACCAAACTCTAGTATTTTCTCTTGGTTATGGGAGTTCTGTGTGGGAAGTTTGATTCCATTCCATCATTGGTGGAGGTCAGAGTGCTCTTTGATTGTGGGTGAACTATAACTCCCAGCTGTTGAGCAAGACCTTCATGTGTGTCTTTCTGCCATTCCTGCCAGGATATCTATGTTGCAGGCATGTAGCCGGGGGGGGGGGGCTAAGGGGGCTTCAGCCCCCCAAATTCTCAGGGTGGTCCGCGAAAAGGCCTTACTGGTACATTATTTAAACTGTTGTTTATTTATATCATGATCTGATCACCATGCTCATTATATCCCACATTAATGGGGTTATTGGGATAACAATACAAAAGGTTTGCTAGGGTAGACCCTCTTCCACCCAGTCTCAGCCCCCCCGAAACCAAACTCAGCCCCCCCCGAACCAAAATCCTGGCTACGGCCCTGCCTGTAGGGGTCATGAGGGGGTGTCAGAAGGGTCACCAAAGACCAACAGAAAACACCGTATTTTCTGTTGGTCATAGGGGTTCTGGGTGGGAAGTTTGGCCCAATTCTGTCATTGGCGGGTTTCAGAATGCTCTTTGATTGTAGATGAACTATAAATCCCAGTAACTACAACTCCTAAATGTCAAGGTCTATTCCCCCCAAACTCCATCTGTGTTCATATTTAGGCACATGGAGTATTTGTGCCCAGTTTGGTCCAGATCCATCATTGTTTGAGCCCACAGTGCTCTCTTGATGTAGGTGAACTACAACTCCAAAACTCAAGGTCTGTGCTCAGGAAACTGTTCTAGTGTTTTCTGTTGGTCCTGTGTGCCAAGTTTGGTTCAGTTCCATCATTCTGAATGCTCTTTGATTGTAGGTGAACTATAAATCCTAGCAACTACAACTCCCAAATGACAAAATCATTTTTTTGAGTGATGGTCACTCCTTGGGTTAGTAGATGCCTTATGGCCAAATTTAGCAGCAATTTGCCCAGCGCATTTTGAGTTATGATGTTACTCAAAACAAACAGAGCATTTATATATATATATATATATATATATATAGAGAGAGAGAGAGAGAGAGAGAGAGAGAGAGAGAGAGATTGTTTCACTTTAAATACAGTACCTGCAAATCCTAGGACTTGCAGTTCAGTGAGAAATTAAGCGAAATAATAGCATGATAGACCTGCAATTTAAATGAGTTGCGGAAGTCAATTTGATCCGCTTTCATTTAAATGTGAACTGCTCCTCCTCGCTGCTGTCATTCTGACCTCATAAAGTGAAATATCTTTGACACAGATAGGATTTTGAGTTTTCTCCCCAAGAGTCGGTTGAGCTGTGGTCCTTATCAGTATATGTGAGCTTGCAAAGATAAGGCTTCAAAGCCAAACACGTTTTAAATACACCTTAAAAAGCCTCCAGAAATGTAGTTTCATAAATGTTTGTGTTAGGTGATTGACAGATAACGTGGAGTGGTGTTACTGAATTGCTACCCCGCCGAATCCTTGCAAACAGTATTTGTTGCTGGTATCAGATGAATGGGTGACTTATTAATGGCTTTCTGAATATGGTGGAATGAACTCTTTCGGAGCCAATATTTTCCACCCTTTGTGCTTTGCGTTTCTGGGGCAGTGGGCAATTCCTTGTGCTATTAATGCAAATTGTGAACTCTTAAGATTTTTGTATTGGGTGTTATCTTCAGGTCAGGAACACCAAGTGCTAAAGAAAGCTTTCCTTCAGAGCAACTTGGTGTGCATAGATTTCAGCAGGGGAAACATTTCCTTGTAAAACCTCTGACCCAAAGAAGTGGCTGCTTAAAACCACAGATATCAGCTATAGGAATCTGCAGAGTCCAGAATCCCTCTTCCAGTATGGCTCATTCTGGGTTCTTGTTTTAAAAAATTAGCTCAAGATGGTTTCAGAAATACCATAGTGATGTAAACGAAACAATTATTTGGTGTCTATAATGCTATTCAAAAGTCTTGAGTGGATGTTTCTGAACTACATACAAACCTGACTTCCAGTCTGTGGGTGCTTCCAGACAGCACTAAATTACAGGACTTCAGAAGAGGTCCACATTCAGATATGTTGGTCCCGGTATTTCTGCCTCTATTGTCCTGACTTGATGCTTTGTTGTGAGATTTAGAGGCTCCCAAGATGTTCTCCGTGAGACTTTTGCTGGAAACTCAAGATGCGGATATGCAGATATTCAGAGAATCACTGCAGCAAACCACTGTAAAATCCTGTTCTTTGTCTTGGACAGAAAAACTGTGCCCTCCAGATGTTACATGAAGTTTCATGGCACACAAACAAAGTTTTTGCCTTCTACTTAAATGCCTGAGGACAATATCCTATGGGATAGTTGCAAAGAGAGAGGCCACAAGGAGTGAACGCACCCAAAACTCACTGATCTTCAGCACTGAAGGTGTTTGATGTACACATCACAAAGCATCTCTTTCACTGCCAAAGCGGAGGGACGTAGTATTTGTAGATAGTAGTGGTATAGACTTTCGAAATTACTATTATTTCAACGTTCTCTTCTCTTACCAGCTAGAAGATTCTGGAATACACAATGAAAAAGTAACTTCTTTACTTGTTTTCCCAAAAAGTAACTTTTCTGATACTTAGCTATAACACAAATTGTTTTAGATGCAGAAAACTGTAGGATTCATCCCTGGCACCTCACACTAACGCTAATATGCGGGGAAATGCAGTCTTTCAAGTAGGCTGGCCGCCTAGACCATGTAAGGCTAGAGTCTACACATATTTTAACCCATTCAAGGCAAATGCCTTTTTCCCACTGCTGGCTTACTGCATCTGTAACAGTGGGTTGATAAGCGAATTTCTGGAGAAGTATCCTTACCTTCTGAATTTTTGCTGCAAAGGAGAGAAGATCACAGAAAGGCCAAGAGTTTCAGGGTCTGATTCTGATGTCAATGGGTACATCTATATTGTAGAATTAATGTAGTTTGACGCCACTTTAACTACCATAGTTCAATGCTATCAATCTTAAATTTGTAGTTTGGTGGAGCACAAGCACTCTGGCAAAATAATTTGAGTAATCGTAGTTAAAGTGATGTCAATCTGCATTAATTCAGTGTAGATGCAACCAACCAGTGACCACAGAATACAGAATATTGTGGATTATCTGCTTTGATTTTCTGGGTTATATGGCTGTGTGGAAGGGCCCACAGTTTTCACAGTCACTTATCTCCTATGTAGCAATTTGAATGAAAGGAAAGCAAGTCTACACCCAGAGATCTCTCGTAATAAATTTAACCTTTGTTAAATGGCAGAATATTTTCTGCAAGCTCCCATTGCATTTAGAGACTTTTTATATGAGCTTCCAAAGTCAGTTTATTTCAACTCAATATAACATAGGAAAAGACGGGAACAAAACTGGGGACTTTCCAATGAGTTTGAGTATACCCTCCACCTGTGTGTCTGTGCATTGCCTCTCTGACTTCATGGAAGCATAGATCCGCCAATGAAGAGTAAGTCGAAGCACTAAGTTGCCTTAGGAATTCTCCTAAGTCCTTGAAGATCGTGTTTAATAATTTAACAAAATATGTATTTCATCCCAGGGGAATGCATGGACATTTTATTGCCAAGTGGCAAATAATAAAAATATTTACACTAAGTTAATTTCCACCACTGCACATAAAAGACCTTCCCCCACCCAAGGATATATTGAAGAGGGGGAAGAAGGGGGAAAAGAGAGAGATTTGTAATAAAATATAAATTCTCAACCGCCATAAAATGTTTATCGCTTTGGGGGTTATGAGTGTTCAGCTTTTATGGCTGTAAAAATCAATTTACTGAGCTGAGGTTTACTGCAAAATCGACAAGTTAAAAATCTGAAAGCTGTAGCAGGTTCTACTTATTTCTCATTCAGTGCAGCAAAAGGAAGGCAAACAGATGTCAATCTACCTTGACAGCTTGCTAAAAAAACCATCTTGTCAAACATCTGTTTTGAGCTGCTAGCAGTTTGCATGGATCTTTCTGCTATTCTTTACTGGGATGAAGGAAGGCATGCCTTTTGTTGGCGCATTCTGCCAAGTTCATGTTCTCTTATTCCCAACGATGGTGAGAAGACAATGTACTGTGCTATTTCTGGATTGTAGCTTTCTGTGTGTGCTTCCACATTCCTTCTGAGCTGTGTGGCATTAATATGGACTGTTATTGTCGTGTGTGCCTTTGGTGATCCTAAGGTTACCCTATCGCGTTGTTTTCTTGGACAGAAGAAGTTTGCCATTTCCTTCTTCTGAGGCTGAGAGTGTGTGACTTTGAACCCTAGCCTACATAGTTGTAGTCCAACAGCCAACCCCAACACCACGCTGGCTCATCAGGTTGACATTACAGACAGACAAATTGGTCAGTGTAGGTTTTTTTCTGGTTTCTCCTCTCTCCGTACGCTCACACTTTATTTATTCCCACCAAAATTGGGAGTCAAGGCATGTTACACAATTTAATACAAACACAGATAACATCATGTACGAACACAAAGAATCATAGAGCTGGGAACTGCAAAATCCACCTAAGTGTAATAGCTGTATCTTACCTAACTTTACTTACTTACTACTTACTTAGGAAATCCCTCATAGCTCGAGGATGATAGTCTTCCATATGTGGTGTCTTGGCGGTGGCTGTGGAAGACCTATTCTAGCTCCACATGTTCTCCCGCAGTGAGGACATCGCTTTCTAGATGGAAGGCGGTTCCGGTCAGGGTTGGCTTGATGGCTCTTCCTCTTGGCATCCATATATAAGGGCTGAAAGGTGCAATTCTACTCATGTCCTCTTTTAGAGTTTCCCCCGAGACATGATTGTTGGTTGTTCCCAAGTCTGTCCACCAGTGAATCTTTTCCAGGTTGCAGTTTGAACTTTAAATGAGCTATCCAAGGTGCTGAACTTATTTCAAGGTAAGGTTCAGGAGCTTGAACAGCTTTTTATTAATGCAGAACTTTCACAGGTTTTACTGGTAAGGAAAATACTAAGAACCACTTCAAGTGTCTGGCTACTACGTGACCAGAATGATGGGCTTAATTTCTGTTCTGAATTACAGCTATAATTGGGTGGTTTGTTTAATGATTTTAAATATTTGTATTACTGTATATACTCAAGTATAAGCCTAGTTTTCAGCCCTTTTTTAGGCTGAAAAAGCCCTCGTCAGCTTATAATCAGGTGAGGGTCCTGATGGGAAGGCATGGGGCTGAAAGGGGTCCTGGCAGGAAGGCACAGCAGCCCAGCTCTCCTTCCTCTCTTGTGTAGCACACTACTTCCTCTCACCTTCTCTCGACACCAGTCTTTCCCACTTTTCCTTATTCATATACACACAGCATTTTCCCCAAAATGTATAGTTAAAATAAACTATGGTGGTTATTGGAAGGATATGTAAGTACATTTACATTGAAGAAGGTTAGAATAATGATTTAGTCATAATAGAGAGTCTTATCTTAAATTACAGTTTTCTATAACTATTCAAAAACATTTAACCTACTGATGCCTCAATGAATGTAATTTTATTGGCAACTATTTTTATTTTGAAATTTACCAGTAGCTGCTGCCTTCCCCAACCTTAGCTTATTTCTTTCTTTCTTTACGACATTTATATGGCTTATACTCAAGTAAATACATTTTCCCAGTTTTTAAATGGTAAAATTAGGTACCTCAGCTCATATTCGGGTCGTCTTATATTCAAGTATATACGGTATGTGTTGCTCCAGCTACATTTGGTTTTTAAGTGACATTGGAGAAAGGTGGGATATAAAATAAATACATGCCTGAATCCATACATAAGTAGATTTTTAGACTAATTCGGTGCATTTTGATGGTGCCTTGGTGGAATCTTTGAAGTTACACTAGGGCTGAATGGGTAATCTTGTTCACAGAAGACAATCCTCTACATGAAGGTGCCTTCACCCTCTACTTCAGTGTTTTTTAACCTTTTTTGACCAGGGACCACTTTGACCAGAGATCACTCTCCAGCATTAGTACCAAAAGGGTTACAAATCAGTTTTTGGTCAACTTTATATTCAGTTTGGTTATTTGGGGTGCTGATTCAGAAAATTGCATTGGATAGACCTCATCAGCTCTGGTTTCTGATACAGAACATTTGCCATCCAGTAGTCACCATCTGCTCACCCACAGAAAACCATATTTAATAATCTAGAGCTGCGTTCTAGCAGACTGAGGGTAAATCCAGCGAAGACGGAGATCTTGTGGCTGGCTCGCCCTGGGTTGGATGAAGTTCGGCTGCCCACCTTAGACAGTGAACCTCTTTCTCCAGCTATCACCGTCAAAAGCCTTGGTGTCATTTTTGACTTGTTATTGACAATGGAGGCCCAGGTCTCTGCTGTCAGTAAGTCGGCCTTTTTTCATCTTTGGCAGGCTAGGTGGCTGGTGCCTTACCTGTCTGGGCATGACGTGGCCACAGTTTTCATGCCACGGTAACTTCAAGAATTGATTATTGTAATGCCCTTTATGTTAGCCTTCCCTTATCAGTGACCCAGAGACTTCGACTGGTGCAGAATGCGGTCGCCAGACTCCTCACCTGCTCTATACTGATTGCACTGGCTTCCGGTCGAGTTCCGTATTACTCACAAGGTGCTGGTATTAACCTTCAAGGCCTTGCATGGCCAGGGGCCAGTGTACCCATGGGAATGCCTTTCTCCTTGTCGACCCTGGAGATCACTGCGCTCAGACCATCAGAATTTATTCCAGATTCCTGGCCCTAAGGTTGCCCATTTGACATCAACCTGGCATAGAGCTTTTTCGGTGATTGCTCCATCACTCTGGAACGCCCCTCCCCTCCCTATATCAGAGCTACTCATGATTTAAAAGATTTTAGCATGGCTTGTAAAATGTGGCTGTTTGAGAGGCCGTTCAGCTGAGAAACTGTTTTATATTGTTGAAATTGTTTAGATGTTTTAGGTATTTAGTTGTGTGTTCTAATGTAAATCGCCCAAAGCCATCTGGGATGGGCGATTAATAAATCTCAAATAAATAAATAAATAAATAAACAAATAAATAAATAAATATGCAGAAGTAGTTTGCACTCACTTAACGTGCAGGGTGGCTGTGGTTGTGGAAGCAGGAAGTGGAAGCCTGAGCAAAAGCAAACTGCTGCAGTCCCTGTTCTTTGCTTGTTCTTCATTAATAACCTGTGATCACCCTTTGAGGTCACTTGGCCATACATATCCTTGTTTTCATCTGTGAAACATTGAAGGTTATATGAATGTATTTACCAGAGGCAGCCATAGAGACCTGCCTATCAACAGTTCCAGATTCCTGCACCTACTGCCCAGAATGTCTCACTTTCCTCACTGACAGCTTCTTGGATTCGCATGGCATTTGAGGAGTTTCTATTTTGGCACTATGGAAACACATATGCATTACACTCACACTCTGTTTGTGACTCCCAAATATAATATAGAGATTAAAATATTACAGAAAACAATATAATTACAAATAAATCTTCCCCCAAATCTGAGAAATGTAATTGGGTATGTCCAAACAAAGGCAACATGGGGGAAATGATCCGGAGACTCACAACACTGTTGCCCTTTATCTGTCAAGGTGACGGTGACAGTGGAACCCTATTTACCTCCCCCTTTTTAGACTCTGCTGGCTATTGCCAAGCACCCAGATTTATGGAGGCACCTCTGAGAAAAGTGATAAAGTAAACAAGCGAGTCTCTCTGAGTGAGTGATATAGTGCCCTGCCGTAATTCAGTCTCATTAAGGTTGCTGGAATTTGCTACAGTGTGTTACCCTGGCCTTTTAACTTCCACCGTGAAAGGCAAGGGGAACATGAAGGATGAAGCCACCTATAAGGCTCTAAAGAAATGTTGTCTTTATTTAAGCATAACATTCTGGCAGCACCAGGGTAGACACGTAAATAGAGGGCTATAGCGTGGAATTAGCTTGCTACACTGAAAACCGGAGAGGACTCCAGTGCCACTAACAAAAGAAGACGGGGTTTCAGATGGTGTTCCTTGTTACCTGGTGGATTGACAAGCGACACCTGCTGAAATTCCCTCTTCTACATACCCATCAAGAGAACAGGAGCCCTCTCCAGTTTCCAATCTGGCAATCTTATGCAGAAATTAATGAGTATATATACACACTCAAAGGTTGCTGGCAAATGGGAATTAACATGATGCTGTGGTTTGAGTATAGGACCATGACACTGGAGACCCAACTCAGTCATAAAACCCACTGGGAGATCTTGGGCAAATCATAGAATTGGAAAAGACTATGAGGGCCATCTAGTCCAACACCCTATTTTGTAGGACTATGAAATTTAAACACTCCCAACAGATGGACATCCAGCTTCTGTTTAAAAATCTCTAGTTAGAAATATCTTGAAGGCACCTGCCAGTAACAAAAACTGCTGACATCAAGATGTTATAAATGTGTGGTGTGGATGCAACTCAGGCCTCTTCTATACTGATCAATATCCTAGGATCTGATCCCAGATTATCTATTTATTCCAGATTATATGGCAGTGTAGACTCAGACCCCTTCCCCACAGCTGCATAAAATCCACATTGAACTGGATTATAAGGTAGTGTGGACTCGGATAATCCAGTTCAAAACTGTTATTGTGGATTATCTGACTTGATATTCTGGGTTTTATGACTGTATGGAAGGCCCTTCAGATACCCCAGTTTAAAGCAGATCATCTGGGATCAGATCATGGAATATAGGGCAGTGTAGATCCAGCCTAATTTTCTGGTTTAGTTTAGTTTAGTCTAGTTTATTTGCTATAGCCATTGGTTTCAATGTTTCTTAGTCACAGTAGGGCTAGAGAATCTCTACATTGGTGTATGTTCTGGACATGAGCTGTAAAATGACAATAGATGTAGCTGCACTCTAGCATGAATGCCCTTTGATACCCCTTTAATTACCATGGCTCAATGCTATGGAATCATGAAATCTGTAGTCTGATCAGCACCAGCACTATTTGGTAGAGAAGGCTAAAGACCTTGCATAACTACAAATCCAAAGATTTTGTAACATGGAGCTATTGAGTGTTGGTTAAAGTGGTGTCAAACTGCATTCATTCCAATGAAGTTCAGTTGTGCAGGGGCAGTCAAGGCTTGGGAACAAACAAAGCAGGGCTAAGCTCCTTTGCTTTGTGGCCACTGTGCTCTTGCAGTTCACCCTTTATGGAGCATCTATTTATTCTGCAGCAAATGAGGAGAGGAAACAAAAAGAGTGCTTCCTAAGCATTCACAAAGAACGTGTATTGACCTTGGCAGGCTTAATTGGGCTGTAACCAAATTACTCCGTGAAACACAGGGTTGATGCTGAGCCATTTTGCCAAGTTTGCATTTTTTCAAAGAGCAAAACGTCCCGAGGGTGGGAATGGTAGCTACTTATATTATGTTATAAAAATGGAATCACACTCTTGCAACTCCACGTTCCCTTTTTCCAAAAATGTGTAATGTCTGAATGGCAAGAGACCCAACTTGGAAGTGCAGTCTCTATTCAGGTTGTGGGTGCAGCCTGAGCCTGGTGATACATGCGCACCATAAATGTGCATGAATAGAGACAAGTGTTGTGTGCAAATTGTAAGTTTGTAAGTCTCTTTTAAGACAGGAAAGTGGGATGATGATGATGATGATGATGATAACTGAGAGCCAGGGACTTCTCATTTCTAAGTTACCTGGGCTATAATTGGACTTGGTAGCCTTAGTCCACCCTTTTTGAAGTAGCTGGCCTTCAGAGGTCATGAATTAGAAGACACTCCATTCCCAACCAGTGTAGACATTGGTTGGGCGGATGTGCTTGCCTTCACTAGATTGGGGAATGCTTCCTTAGGCAAATCTTACCTCTTCACTCTTTAAAAGGATAAAGGTGAAGGCTTTACCTTGACACTAAGTCCAGTCATGTCTGACTCTGTGGTAGTGGTGCTCATCTCAATTTCTAAGCCGAAGAGCCGGCGTTGTCTGTAGATACCTCCAAGGTCATGTAGCCAGCATGGAGTGCTTATTCCTTCCCAACGAAGTGGTAGATATCGATCTACTGATATTTGCATGTTTTCAAACTGCTAGGTTGGCAGAAGTTGGCGCTAACAGTGGGAGCTCACCCCGCTCCCTGGATTTGAACTGCTGACCTTTCAGTCAGCAAGTTCAGCCGCTCAGCGGTTTAAAGCCCACTGCACCACCAGGGGCTCAGTCTTTAATATAATGGCAGCAGCAACACCAAACCGTTAGTATTCCTTCAGTAGCTGAGTCCTAAACTGTGTTTATTCAGGTATTTTGGGCTTTAGCTCCCAATATTCCAGAAGGTTAGCTGAGCTGCTTGGGGCTTCTGGGAGTTGAAATCCCCAAAACCTGGCAAGATAAAGGTTGAAAACTATTGTCCATGATTAACAAATGGGTTGCCAAAACAATGCTATTGAACCATTTTCAAGGCTAAATGCTCAAAAGGATCACTACGGTTCACACTCCATTCCAATTTGCTATTTATTTATTTTCAAACACTTTGTTGACTTTTCTTCATTTCACTTCCTCACTGCCTTGTTTGTCCTCTCTAAGTGGCATCCCGGATCCAGCTGATGTGTTTGTTGGGCTTAATCATCAAGTTTGCAGATGATACCAAATTGGGAGGGATAGCCTTAGCCAATACTTCAGAAGACAGGAGCAGAATTCAAAACGACCTTAACGGATTAGAGAGATGGGCCAAAACTAACAAAATGAAGTTCAACAGTGACAAATGCAAACTACTCCACTTAGGCAGAAAAAAAATGAAATACAAAGATATAGAATGAGGGACAATGTCTGACAGCAGTACGTGTGAAGAAAATCTTGGGTCCTTGTGGACAACAAGTTAAACATGAGCCAACAATGTGATGCTGCAGCTTAAAAAGCCAATGGGATTTTGGCCTGCATAAATAGGAGTATAGTGTCTAGATCCAGGGAAGTCATGCAACCCCTCTATTCTGCCTTGGTTAGACAACACCTGGAATACATGGAAGCAATCGCTACAAAAGGCAAGACACGTGAGATGTCCAGGTGTGAGAATATCACAGTTTTGAGCCAAAGATGCAGACTTTTGCGTATCTCTATGTCCCTACAATCAGAAATCACAGGATTTTTAAAATCTGGGTTTGTTCCTGAGTTTTAGATGTTTGTTCCTGATTGGTCGATTCCTAAAAAAGAAGGTGACATTTGAGTAGAAAGCAAAAACTTTGTTTGTGTGCCAGAGACTTTATGAAACATCTGGAGGGCACAGTTTCTCTGGCCAGGACAAAGAACGGAACTAATCCAATTTGACATCACATTAACTGCAATGGCTCAATGTTATGGAATCAAAGGAGTTGTAGTTTGGTGAGGCACTGGCACTTTTTGGATGAGAAGGCTATAGACCTTGTAAAACTACAGCTCCCAGAATTCCATAGCATTGAGTCAGGGCTCTGAAAGTGGTGTTAAATTGTGTTAATTCTACAAGTTAGATGCACCCGAAGTGGGTGACTTTGAGAATGCAGACACTTTGTTTGCTGTCCCATAGATGTAAAAGCAGTTCTGTTGATGTAAGCAATCATTGCACAGAAACCAGAGATGGCATCTCTCCCAAACCCATTAGCTACTTTCTGAATAAAATGTACTAGAGCTTTCCTTTATCCACTGGAATTTTTATGGTAGTTAATGGAGACTGTAAAGTGTGGTCAGTCTGGATCACTTGATCCCTTTCTCCTCTTTTGTAGTGGCAAGCAAGAAGGAAGGAGAGAGTCTGAAAGGAAAAAATGTGAAGACCTCATGAGATGGAAGAAAAGTGATAAAAGGCACAGAGTTGAACTCAGAAAAATTGTAATTGCTTGTAGAATTCAAAGAGGAACCACAGTAGCTCAGTGGGTTAAACCGTTAGGTGCAGGAAAGCTGCTGACTAGAAGGTGGGCAGTTCGAAGCCATGAATCAGGGTGAGCTCCTGACTGTCAACCCTAGCTTCTGCCAACCTAAAAGTTCAAAAACATGTAATGTGAGTAGATCAATAGGTACTGCCTCAGTGGGAAGGTAAAAGGATGCCCCATGCAGTCATGCAGACATGCTGGCAACATAATCAGAGATACCTATGGACAACAGGCTCATTGGAATGGAAAAATAGAACGAGAGCACTTTCCCATGGCCAACGTTGAGCATCGCCTCCAGATGCCGGAGATGGAAAAAGGGGAAGGCCTTTACCTTTGTCTGTGTTGTATGCCGTTGTTCACTGTGTGTAAAAGGCATTCAATGCTTAATCCATACGTGAATTGTAATCCACTCTAAACCCCTCTAGGGAGGTAAAGTGGAATATAAATAAAGTGTATTATTATTATTATTATTATTATTATTAGAATATAGCTCTCAGTAAGGGTCAGAACAGCATGGAAACTCCCAGGAAAAGCATGCCAGTGCACACTACCGCTTGGGTTAATTATTTTTTTGGAAAAGTAATTTTTGGTGGACTAGAGCTCCAAAAAATGGAGGTGCAGACTACAGTTGCATCAATTACCTTTGGTGGACTACAACTCCCAGAAAAAGAAAAAAAAACACCAAAAGTGTGGGATTTTTAAACAACTCTCATTTTAAACACATGAGACATAATACAACTTCAAAACATTACTTTTCATGGACTACAAAATATAGAAAAGTTCAGAATAGAACTCAGAAAAATTCCTTTTGACACATTATAACCAGTTGTGCTGGCTGGTTGAAGAATTTAGAGTGTTATAGGGTGCATCTACACTGTAGATTTAATGCTAACATGGTGCCAAACTGCATTAATTCTTCAGAGTAGATGCACCCACAGTCTATTAAAAATAACAAGCTTCGGCACAGATGTCTCCTGGGACCTTACAGACAATAACAAAGAAAAGGATTTCATTTAACACAGAAGGGCGTCATGATAAACCAAAATGTTTAAAAGCAAAATGACAACCATAGAGGCCTCGGGGGCAAAATTCGGCGCATAAAACAGTCAAGAGCCATACCGCTGGTCTCTTTTTCACTTCATAAAGATACATACGCTGTACATACTTTTCCCAGCAGGCCATCCATCCCACATGGGGGAGCTGAATTATTTGTTTGTTTCTCTTTTTATGAGAAACAAAGATTAGGACGTTTATGAGACAGGAAAACCCAAATGTCCAGATCATGATGACACGGAAACGCATGTGGGCAATAGCCAAAGCATGAGCTCATGCAAACCGTTCCTGCCAACAACAAAAAAAGGCGGAATAGGGAAAATGTTACCTTTCAAGTTTAGATTAGACTCTGGAGATATCAGGATTACTTTAAGCTGCATCTCCAGTATCTAAGCTGATTAGTTGATTATTCAACACATTATTATTATTATTATATTTATTTATACCCCATTTTAACTCCCCAAAGCAGAATCAAAGTGACTCAAACCCTGAATCAAACAACTCTCTGCTGAATGCTGGAGTAGATAATGGTTTCCACATGTGGGTGCATCTAGACTGTAAAATTAATGCAGTTTGACACCACTTTAACTGTCCTGGCTTTTAAATCCTATGATCTGTACAATGCTAAAGACTTTGTATAGTTACTACCCCAGTATTTTCTGTTGGTCGTAAGGATTCTGTGGGAAGTTTGGCCCAATTCTATTATTGGCGGGGTTCAGAATGCTCTTTGATTGTAGATGAACTATAAATCCCAGCAACTACAACTCCCAAATTTCAAGTCTATTTTCCCCAAACTCCACCAGTGTTAACATTTGGGCATATTGAGTATTTGAGCCAAGTTTGGTCCAGATCAATCATTGTTTGAGTCCACAGTGCTCTCTGGCTGTAGGCGAACTACAATCCCAATACTCAAGGTCAATGACCACCAAACCCTTCCGCTATTTTCTGTTGGTCATGGGAGTTCTGTGTGCCAAATTTGGTTCAATTCCATTGTTGGTGGAGTTCGGAATGCTCTTTGATTGTATAAATCCCAGCAACTGCAACTCCCAAAATGATAAAATCAACCCTCCCCCCCAACCCCACCAGTATTCAAATTTGGGCGTATCAGGTATTTGTGTCAAATTAGGTCCAGTGAATGAAAATACATTCTGCATATTGGATATTTACATTATGATTCATAAAAGTAGCAAAATAATTTTATGGTTTATTTATTTACTGTATTTCTCAGCCTTTCGGCAACTCAAGGCGGTTGGGGGTCACTGCAACATGAGGAACTGTATTAAGGGATCGGGGCATTAGGAAGGTTGAGAAACACTGCTGTAAGGTATTTGTGTCTCTGTAGGTGGACTTCTTTTGTGGAAATTAGAATCGGATATTTCCGCAACGTCCGTATACAGTATAGGGCTGCTCCTACATAACTATGGGTGCATCTACACTGCAGAATTATTACAGTTTGACACCACTTTAACTGCCATGGCTCAATGCTATGGAACCATGGGAGTTGTAATTTGTGGTGTCAAATTGCATTCATTCTATGTGTAGTTGCACCATCAGAAATTTCTAGAGTGAGCCCACTCATAGACTCATAGAATCGTAGAGTTGGAAGAGACTTCATGGGCCATCCAGTCCATTCCCCTCCCAAGAAGCAGGAAAATCACATTCAAATCACCCCCGACAGATGGCCATCCAGCCATTGCTTAAAAGCCTCTAAAGATGGAGACTCCACCACATTCGAGGGCAGAGTGTTCCACTGCTGAACAACTCTCACTGTCAGGAAGTTCTTCCTAATGTTCAGATGGAATCTCCTTTCCTGTAGATCAGGGGTGGGCAATTATTTTTTCCAATGGGCCACACGAGAGCCAAAAAATATCATGGAGGGCCACACCTAAAGGCTGAACTACATTCTACATAATATCAGTTGAATTTCTTTAATAATAATAAACACTACATTGCATTTTTGATATATTAATAAGACTGATAAGAGTAAATGTTATGAGCAATGAAAAAGAGAGGTTGTCATAGGAAAAATGACATTTATTCACTAAAATTTTACAAAACAATGGTTACAAAATGTGAACATTTGTATCATTTGTGTTTCTTTATATCAGGGGTCAGGAACCTTTTTGACTCAGAGAGCCATAAAAGCAAAATAATTGGAAATTTATTTCAGTGAGAGCATTAAAATAATAATGATGATAATATTCATTCAGCCTCTGCTAATAATAATAATAATAACAACAACAACAGGTTCCTAGAGTAGGAGGAGACCTCCAAGGGCCATCCAGTCCAACCTCCTTCTGCCATAAGGGAAAAACACAATCAAGGCACTCCTCACAGATGGCCATTTAGCCAATAATAATAATAATAATAATAATAATACTTTAATATTTGTGAGTCGCCCTCCACCGGCGGTGCTCCGGGCGACTTACAACAGTTAAAACCCTAGGGTGAACAATGTACAACAGTTTAAAAACATGGAATATGAACAGGAGGGGTGGCTCAGGTAGTCCAGGGTACCGAGCCAGTCCCGAACGCTAGGCGGAAGAGCCAGGTCTTCAAGGCTGGCCGGAATCCAGATAGAGTCGGAGAGGCTCTGAGGGTGGGCGGCAGTGAGTTCCAAGTCGAAGGGCCGCGACGGAGAAGGCTCTCCGCCGAGTTTCCGCCAGTCTAGCCTCCCGCACTCCAGGGGTAGTCAGGCGGTCACCGTTGATGGAGCGTGCTGGCCTCTCGCTGCATTGGGCCGTCCAGCCGGTCACTCAGATAGGAAGGCCCAATGTTGTGCCGGGCTTTAAAGGTGAGCACCAGGAGTTTGTAAAGGGCTCTGAACTCTAGGGGCAGCCAGTGAAGTTCTTTAAGAATGGGGGAAATGTGATCCCTCACTGATGACCCAGTAATGAGTCTGGCTGCGGCGTTATGGATACGTTTCAGCCTCTTAGTTGTTGTCTGGGGAGGCCCACATATAGGGCGTTGCAGTAGTCGAGGCGTGAGACGACAGTGGCATGGACCACTGTTCTCAAGGCCTCTGGTGGAAGGTAGGGAGCCAGCCGACGGGCCCTACGGAGATGGAAAAAGGCGCCCTTAGCTGCAGCCTGGATCTGGGCCTCCATCGTGAGATTTTCGTCTAGGATCACTCCCAGGCTTTTCACCGCCGGGGCTGGAGCCAGGGACTCGCCCTCGAAGAGTGGAAGTGGTGGGCGGGGTCGGGACGACCCGGCCAGAGGATCTCCGTTTTAGCCGGGTTGATCTTGAGTCTATATGCCCTGAGCCAGCTCGTCACCGCCCTCAATCCTAGGCTGAAACTGTCCGGTACTGATGATGACCCTGGGTCAAGCTTCAAGAGCAGCTGCGTGTCGTCTGCGTATTGGTAGCAGGAGAACCCATGGCTCCTAGCAATATTAGCCAGGGGCTGGATGTAGATATTAAAGAGGGTGGGAGATAGAATGGCACCCTGAGGGACTCCACACTCCAATTCGTTTTTCAAAGAGACTTGACCCTGCCACTCGACCCGCTGCGAGCGGCCTCGCAGGAACGATTCCAGCCAGGCCAGAGCTCTGTCTTGGATCCCGGAGGCCGCCAGGCGATGGAGAAGCAGGTCGTGGTCGACGGTATCAAAGGCCGCCGTAAGGTCCAAGAGGACTAGGACAACAACAGGTTCCTAGAGTAGGAGGAGTCCTCCAAGGGCTATCCAGTCCAACCTCCTTCTGCCATAAGGGAAAAACACAAAGCATTCCTCACAGATGGCCATTCAGCCATCTTGAACCATACTTGGCACACTGAACTCTCATGAGACCAACAGAAAGTACTGAAAGGGTTTGCTGGGCATTTACCTCGAGTTTGGGAGTTGTGGTTCTCCTACATCCAGAGAGCACTGTGGACTCAAATAATGATGGATCAGGACCAAACTTGGCATGAATCCTCAATTTGCCCAAAGAGGCAGAAGAGGAGGAAGATGAGGAGGGAATGAAAGTGCCCCCCCGTGCACTCTGGCCTCGGCCCCACCCTTTTCCCACTCTGGCCCCGCCCCCTCTCCATCGCTGCACTCCCACTCCTTCCCTCTTCCATTCAGGTGGTGGAAGGGGGAAGGAATGAAAGGGGGAAAGAGGTAGGGAGGTAGGGAAGGAAACAGGAAGACAGGAAACAGAAGAAGGGAAAGAGCGCTGAGGCAAGAGGGAGGGGGGAGCACGCGAGGAGGAAGTAAAGGAAGGAGGTGGGCGAAGGCATGCTCTTGCTCCTGGCCGCCTCCCCTTCTTCCCCCTCCCTTCCCTTCCCCTCTGCTTGCCTGCCTGCCTGCCTGCTTCTTCACATTTGTAGCCACCCCAATGGGAGTTCGCCTCCCTCTCTTCAGGATGATGCCTTGAGGGAGCCAAGGGCCGGATAGCATCGGCCAGAGGGCCGCATCCGGCCTGCAGGCCGTAGGTTGCCCACCCCTGCTGTAGATATTAATCAAATCTTTAAATAATTAAGTCCACAAAAGTTGAACCTACAAATGTAATATAATAAATATTATATTATAATATAATAAATAGTATATTATAATATGATAAATATTATATTATAAAATAAATATTATATTATAATAAATAATGCAATGTAGCATAATATAAATCCATTGAGTTTGGGATTATTGAATATGAACAATGCAGGTTCTTACACAGCACCCAAGGCTGCCTTGCAATGCAGCACGTACCTTATTTGCTTGAGAACCTAACACCACAACCTTGTAAGGTAGGTCATTCCAATTATCCCCAGGTTGCTGACTCTGGGTTGGGAGCTGAGGAAGACAAAGTGCTGTTTCTTTACACAAGCAATGGGCATTCAGTAGATTAATGACATTGACTATTACCTAGGAAGCACGTTTAGCCAAAGCGGCAGCTACTGTATCTTCTTTATTAGGTGATAATATGCCAATGGCTTTATTTTTATAAATCACCTTGTGTTCTCTTTAATTAATGAAGCCAAGCCTGTGGGGTGTTTAAGAAATCCTTTAAAAAAAAATCACAAGCCATTAAAACTCGCATATATATATATTTCCAGCGTTTTAATATAGCTATTTCGGTGTCGTAAGCCGAGTGCCAAGGTTTCTTGGCCAAAGACCTAAGCTAAAAGTGCATTGGCTTGAGTCTGGGACTAATCGATCACATTTCAGCTTTCCCCCCTTGTTTTGAGTATTTTGGAAGGTTTTTTTCCCCTCTGTTTCCTGCATCTACTGTACTGTCACTTACTTCTTTGTAGTTGGGAAGGTGGTTTGGAGGTGAGATGTTCCTATTTGGCCATATTTTGTGACCCTGATATGCATAAACCATTTAATTAACACTCTGATTCTGTTTTCTGCCAAGTTTCTCCAAATGCAATGAATATACTCTTAATTAAGAACTCATGGGATTGCAACCTATAAGTGCAAATAGGGGGGAAAGCTAATTTGGCTTGTGTTTTAATGCAGATTTACCAAATTTTGTACTTCTCAGCCATATGCAAAGACAAATGCTGTTATCATTCAGTATGTAAACTTTCCTGAAGTTTTAATAGAATCCTGTAAAGGGGGTGCATCTACACTGTTGAATTAATGCAGTTTGACATCACTTTAACTACCATGGCTTACTGCTATGGAATCATGGAAAATATCATTTGGTGAGACAGCAGAACTCTTTGGCAGAGGAGGTTAAAGACTTTGTGTTGTTGAAGGCTTTCATGGCTGGTACACTGGGTTGCTATGAGTTTTCTGGGCTGTATGGCCATGTTCCAGAAGCATTCTTTCCTGATGTTTCACCCACATCTATGGCAGGCATTCCCAGAAGTCGTGAGGTCTACTAGAACAGTGTTTTTCAACCTTTTTTGAGCCGCGACACATTTTTTACATTTACAAAATCCTGGGGCACACCACCAACCAAAATGACACAAAATGACACTCTAACACAGTAATACATATAGTTAATATGTTTTTAATGTATTTATACACTCAGTGTGAAACCTGGGCCTGTTTCGATGAAAACAACATGGATATCCTGGAAGGAATGGCAGAAAGACACAAACTTCCCACACAGAACTCCCATAACCAAGAGAAAATACTATAAGAGTTTGGTGGGCATTGACCTTGGGTTTTGGAGTTGTAGTTCACCTATCCAAAGAGCACTGTGGACTCAAACAATGTTGGATCAGGACCAAACTTGGCATGAATACTCAATATGCCCAAATGTGAACACAGATGGGGTTTGGGGAAAATAGCGTGAGCGTGTTCAGGAGGGGAGGGGGGAGGGAGGAAGACGTGACCCGTGCGGCGCTACTGCGCAGACTCGCCCCAGAGCAAAGCGAGGCAAAGTGAGCAGAGCGAGGCTGGGAAGAAGAGAGCCCGAGTGGAGAAGAAAAAGTGTTCGGCAGGAGGGGGAAGAAAGGGTATTGGAGGTTCCAATTTCCCACGGCACACCTGATGATTGCTCACGGCACACTGGTTGGGAAACACTGTATTAGAAACTACACAAGTAGAGTTTATACATCTGTGGAATGTCCAGGGTGGGAGAAAGAACTCTTGTCTGCTTGAGGCAAGTGTGCATGTTGCAATTGGCCACCTTGATTAGCATTGAATGACCTTGCAGCTTCAAAGCCTGTCTGCTTCCTGTCTGGGGGAATCCTTTGTTAGGAGGTGTTAGCTGACCTTCATTGTTTGATCTCAGGAATTCCCTTGCTTTTTGAGTGTTGCTCTTTATTTACTGTCCTGGTGTTAGATGTTTTTTTTAAAAATACTGGTAGCCAAATTTTGGACCTGCACCAAATTTTGAAACTACATTATGTGGCTGTGTAGCTCCAGTCTATGAAATGCCATTCTAAAAAAAAATATCTAAAAATGTATAATGGTGCAGTGATGTGGCATTGGACTAAACCCTGGAGATCATGGTTAGAATCCCTTCTCGCAGCCAGGGAAGCCCATTGGGTGACCTTAGACAAGTCACAATCCCTCGGCCTCTGAGGAAAGCAAACCTCCTTTGAGCAAAACTTGCCTTAGGGCTGCCGTAATTTAGAAATACAGGCACACACCACCAACAAGAATAGAAATAGAAAAAGTACAGACCTAGAACAATACCTTAATAATTACACTACTGTATGTAACAAAATTTGAAATTCTTTTGTTCCTGGTTTGAAAGTATTATTATCTGTTTAATTGTGTGGTACTTCCTTTGACGGGCTCCCTGGTGGCATAGTGGGTTAAATTGCTGAGCTGCTGAATTTGCTAACCAAAAGGTTGGCGGTTCGAATCCGGGGAGAGGGGTGAGCTCCTGCTGTTAGCCCCAGCTTCTGCTAACCTAGCAGTTCAAAAACATGCAAATGTGAGTAGATCAATAGCTACTGCTTCTGTGGGAAAGTAATGGCTGCCCATGCAGTCATGTTGGCCTCATGACCTTGGAGGTGTCTACGGACAACCCAGCTCTTCGGCTTAGAAATGGAGATGAGCACCAGAGTCAGACTTGACTAGACTTAATGTCAGGGGAAACCTTTACTTCCTTTGAAAGAAGTTATACTCCAGAAACTTTGTTAAATTACTCTTATCAGATATTGATAAACTATTGATAAACTATAGCAAAATATGCTGCAGGATGTTATTACAGTTTATTAAACATTTCAAATGTTGTTATGATAAAACAAATTAGAGAATGACATATTGTCCCCTCTCCTTTCAATGCTTTCTTCTTTTTGCTGTTTTCCTTTGCATCTTTCCCTGTGAATCAGATAGCAGTCACTCTCAGGCACCTCCTATGGTGTTTCCATGGATTTGTAGTTTTTTGAACATCCATGGAAAACTGATGGGAAAAAAATAGTAATCTGATGTGAATACCATAGGAAATGCTTATATGTGTTCATATTATTGTTGTTCTTTTATTTGTACTGCACTACAAATGGACATATCCAGTTAATGTGATTTCCATAATATATATTTATTTCTTATATCAGGAGTGAACCAAACAGTTATATTGTATTAACACCCCCCCCCACAAAGTTTGAAAATTTGGCATTCTATTAAATGTCCTTTGACCAGTAGCTGGCCACTTGGAGTGCCTCTGGTGTTGCCATAAGAAGGCCCTCCATTGTACATGTGGCTGGGCACAGACTGCACTGTAATAGGTAGTCTCTGGTTTGCTCTTCTCCAGCTAAGGCTGGAGGCGGGGGCGAGTCACGGAGGGGCGGAGCCTGCAGAGGAAGAGCTGAGCCTCCCTTCGCTCGCCCCTGCCTCGGCTCACCCCTGCCTCCAGTAGAAGGAGCAAAGGCTGGAGGCGGGGGCGAGCCGCAGAGGGGCGGAGCCTGAGGAGGAAGGCTCAGCTCTTCCTCCTTCCTCCTCAGGCTCCGCCCCTCTGTGGCTCACCCCCCACCTCCAGCCTTTACTCCTGCTGCTGCTCCAGAAAGCGCCGGAGCGCTGGCAGCGCAAAGAAATCATGCAGGCCCGGCTGGCTGCCAAAGGAGAAGGGAAGGGGGAGCGCGTGAGGTGGAAGGGAACTTCTTCTTGTTTGTTTGTTTAAAACTTTTGTACCCCGACCTTCTCACCTCTATCGAGGGACTCAGACCGGACTTCTTCCCCTCCGTTGGCCACTCTGCTTTTCCTGCCTGCCTTATGCGGGCCGGTCAGGATGGGCCCACGGGCTGTGAAATGCCCAGGTCTGATCTAAGAGAAAGAAACTCGAACCAAACCTATGACCCGAGGACCTCGCTGCCACTGTCCTAAGCTTGCTAGGCCCCGGCAGACGAACCTTTGGTTTAAAGGGTGAGGCCAGTTCTGTGCACACTGAGCTCCACCAGAAAGGTCCATTGCACAGACTCGAAGGACACATCCAACCTCCGGATCATCAAAACACTTGTAGAAAGCGTGGGATGAGTCCTTCCTGGATCTTTGATTATGAAGAGAAGCCAAGATTATTATTATTATCTCTTTTGTGCCAAAAATATGTTTGTGTTCATTGAACCATCAGACTGCACAGACAACACTATCTCGGCCATCCCTAGGGGTAATTATTTTGGATTTTGGAGTATCTCAAATTTCAAAATTCTGGATATGAAATGGTCAATTTGTAATGGGCAGAATGCTAAAATGCTTTGGGGAGCTAAAGAGTGAAGCATCAAAGGTAGAAGAATCCCTTGCCGCTACATGTGGAGCTTTGCTTAAAGATGACAGTTAAGCTCCAGGCTTCCTTTTGCTTATCCAACTTGGATAAGCTATTGTTAACTTTCCAAGAAGTGGTTTCTGTCTCTTGTGAAAGTCTGCAGAGGTTCTTTATTATATGCTGTCACTGTCATAGGTTGCAATAAAACTGTGGCCACTCTCTGGTCAGCTACTCACACCGTTCTCAGTCTGAATAAAATGTTGGTAGATTCATCAGCCAAGTTCCTCTCTACTTTACTGCCTTGTACCGGCCAGCGTGGATGACGAGACTCCAAAGCACCATTTGCCTATAAAAATCCAGCTAGTTGATATGAATTAGTATTTAGTTTACCTTTGAGGGGGGAAAGGCTAATATACCATGATGTGGCCAGTATAAATATTAATGTGGAGTAAACTATGTTTGCATATAGTAAATATTAATGAGGCATTAATATTCAGGCTGGAGGCTACAGTTGCCTTTGAGGAATGCTTGTGATTTTCAGCTTCTTCATATATAATGATACTATCACACACACACACACACACACAATGCTATTAATAGATTTTTCTGTCCTTTAATTATTCTTCCACTAGGCATGTAGTATAACATTGTGTGTAAAATGATGTATTCATAGTCAGAATGCATGCAATTAACATTCCTTTGCTTCAAATGTAGATTTTAATAAAAATTATAGTCAGAAATCTGTATGTTTTCGAACTTACAGAGCACTTCAGGCAACAATCACACAAACTGAAAATATGTGTACATGTATAAACTTTCACATTTAAAAAATATACAATAATGGGAGAGGAATATCCATGACTGGAACATGCATACAAAATATTTGAATTTTGAATAATGCATACAGAATATACATAAATTTCCAGGCAGAGAGGGAAAAGGTCAATCTACACAGACCCAAGTTGGAAGGACCTTTGAGGTGTAAAACATCATGAGGCAATTGAGGTGAAGCCATTGAAATCCACAAGCATGTGGACAATTTCATCAGAAAGGAGATAACCATGAAAATGAATAAAAACTCTAATATCAGCACAGTAAATAAAGAGCAACACTAAAAAAGCAGGGGAATCCCAGACAAGACTAAATCAGGGCCAGATAACACCTCCCAACAAAGGACATCCAGGAAGCAAGCAACCAGGCATTGAAACTGCAAGGCCATTAAATGCTTATCAAGGTGGCCATTTGCAACACTCACACCTGCCTCAAGCAGACATGATTTCCCCCCCCCCACCATGGACAGATATATAAATCTCACTTGCCTAGTTTCCAACAGATCTCACCACCTTTGAGGATGCCTGCCATAGATGTGAGTGAAACGTCAGGAGGGAATGCTTCTGGAACATGGCCATACAGCCCAGAAAACTCATAGCAACCCAGTAATTGAGGTGATTAACAAGTTCTGTAGGAGAGTTTTAATTGGATATATTGGATTGTTTCTGAAAGTATGTTATACTTTTAAAAATTATTACTATATTAATATGATCATCTCTCAATGGGATAACTTGAACCTGGAGAGGCAGCCATAATATTTCTGATTTCGGTATATGGGTGTGAATGCTGGACAATGAAGTAATCTGCCAAGAAATCAACTCAATTTAAATGTGGTGCCTGAGAAGAGTTCTATTGATGACATGGCTATAAAAAGACTAATGAATGAGTTTTAGAGCAAATCAAGCTTGAATCATCACTAGGGGCCCTTCTACACTGACTTACAAATTTCATTTGGCGGCACCCTTGGGAGCAGCATTTACAAAATTGTAATCGGAGGTACAGATCCCAGAATCTCCCAGCCAGTCCTGACCCAGCCATGGTTGGTGGGGAAATTTTGATAGTTGTCATTCAAGAAAAAAGTTTCCAAAACTTTGCTTTTACTGTAAAAGATATTTGGGTGTTGCAGACTCAAGAGCACGCCACTTGTTCCAACACATCATGTGTCTGGGTAATTTTTAGAAGCCTCAGCACGCAGTTTTGTGTGGTCCATCATTTTATATTGGTTTTCCTCAAATGTTCACCATTAAATAAACTGTGATAACAACTTCATAAACATTTTCCTAACATGTGGAATGTTTGACATGCATTTCAGCTATTTCAAAACGAATAAACAATTGTCAATTGGATGGTGGAGACTAAGCAGAAGCAAGAGCCGGGGAACATCAAAGGCATCATGTATATCTTCTTAAAGCGAGGGAAGGGGGGGGAATTGTGTGTGTGCATGTGTTTTGCATGTCTGTGTATGAGAGATGTTGCCAAAAACGAGTAGATGCAATTGTCTGGCCAAGTTAATGGAAAGAGTCCTATCAAATTAATTGTGTAAAATGTTAACTCTTTGTAGAGTTCATTATATTTCCTTTCTAAGGGTGCATCTACACATAACTTTAACTGCCAGACTTATGCATTGGTAACTAGTTCATATTATTGATCTCTGTTTTAAGAAATGTAGGGCAGTGATTAACAAACTTTTTCAGGAATGGATTCCTACAGAAGACTCCCTCCACCCCCTGAACAGTAACTCTGTCCCTAAATATTTCGAACTCCCAAAGTTCATCCTTTTTCATCTACTCCCATTCCCTGAATGTTTCATATAAAATAGTAGGGACTTCATCATACGCAGACTTCCCTCCCATTGAGGACATCAAATGATTCAAGACTATTGCTGGGTGTTGCCCATGGGGCTCCATTTTTGAAGTGCTTAGTTAGAAACAGCATTTTTGGAGCCGGGTAGCGATCGACTCCAGATGTCTCTATGCCCTTAGAAGTGTTACGGTGTGATGGCAATGGTTGGATTTCTCCATGTAGTATCATTTTATGACATTTACTTGTTGGTGTTCCAGTGGGTGGTCTTATGTTGTTGTTTATTCATTCAGCCACTTCTGACTCTTTGTGACCTCATGGACCAGCCTACGCCAGAGCTCCCTGTCGGCCATGGCCACCCCCAGCTTCTTCAAGGTCAAGCCAGTCACTTCAAGAATACCATCCACCCATCTTGCCCTTGGTCAGCCCCTCTTCCTTTTTCCTTCCATTTTCCCCAGCATCATTGTCTTCTCCAAGCTTTCTTGTCTTCTCATGATGTGGCCAAAGTACTTCATCTTTGCCTCTAATATCCTTCCCTCCTGTAAGCAGCTGGGCACTATTTCCTGGTTTGATCTTTTGCGGTCCAAGGCACTCTCAGAATTTTCCTCCAACACCACAGGTCAAAAGCATCTATTTTCCTTCATTCAGCCTTCCTTATGGTCCAGCTCTCACATTCATAGGTAACTATGGGGAATACCATTGCTTTAACTATGCAGACCTTTGTTGCCAGTGTTGATGTCTCTACTCTTCACTATTTTATCAAGATTGGTCATCTTGATAGAAGTTAACGTCTTCTGACTTCCTGACTGCAATCTGCATCTGTGGTAATCTTCACACCTATAAATGCAAAGCCTGTCACTGCCTCCATGCTTTCTCCCTCTATTTGCCAGTTATCAATTGGTCTGGTTGCCATAATCCTGTTTTTTTATGTTTAACTGCAACCCAGTGGTTTTACATGTTCCAAATCTTGCTGTCATTTCTCCATGAGAACCAACCCTTGGGGGCCAGCAGTACAAACAAAACCATTTCCATTATTAAAAGTTATCACAGCAGTAAGCCAAAGCAATGGTAGAATTCGCTAACCATACAATCCTAGGAGAAAGGTCACTTGAACTTGGTAGATCTTGTTTTTTCCAGAATCATGAGATTTTGCGCTTATGCTATTGCATAGTTTTTCTATTTTTCAAAAGAAAAAGAAAGCAATATGGATGGACTACACTTCCCTGTGTTATGGCAACTAAAGCAGATGATGGTTGTTGAGACAGAAGTAGTCTATCATATATGATGAAAGAGACAAAAATCTCAGTTTTTCAACACCCGGAAAGGCACGGAATGCAGCATTAAGAAGATAGTATTTTACCCTCTTTTACCCACTTTCTCCCCTGGATGGGATGAGGTCCTAAGTTTGCAAATAAAGAGATGCAAATTACATTCTTAAAACAGAGTTACATGGAATTTAGCATGGAGTTTTTGCGGAACCCCATGATGCTTTTGTGGAATCTTAGGGTTCCACAGAATACAGTTTGGGAGCCGCTAGTGTGGAATACATAGGGATCACCCCCCCCCCCCATCCTGTTTTTCCAGGGAGTAGTTACTATGAGTGATAGTGGTCTGTTTCTTATTCATGGGAGTACAACAGACTAACATTTTCATTCCCTTCCATGAGCAATCTCAGGTGTGATATTTAAAAGGTGCAATCCCTTCTCTCACTGCAGATCACTGGCAAGAAGGCCATGGAAACAGAAACCAGCTGCATTTCAATCATCAGGAAAATAGAGCCCCGTTGTTCATACAACTGCGGTTTGGCAAGGCTCATCAAGGATATACTATGCATCTAGGGTTTTATAGGTCATAAGCAGTACTTTGTATTGTTCTTTCACACACACCATCAGCAAACAAAGCTGTTGAAGATGAGCAGTTGTGTGATCTCTGTCACCAATCAAAGGCAATTGCTATAATGGCAATAAATTCCTCTTGCACTTTTAAAAAAAATTCCTCAAAATAGCTTCAGGATCTTGGATAACTCCTTTAAAGTTCGGACTAGAATCCAGAGTGGATTTCCTGCCCTTCGACATGGGAACCATATCTGCCACTGGTCCAAGTGATTACATTTGGAAATCCTATGTTGACTAAGATCTGTCTTTTGACAGAATTCTTCTTTCAACCTGTAGATGGTGCTCTAAATGGCTGTGTGGCAGATGGAGGAAAAAGAAAATCCCTTTGATTATTTGCTTTCTGGGTGGAGAGACAGCTCTAAACAATATTTGGCAGGGGAAAATGCAGTCAGTCAAGGAGATATTAGTAAGAGGCGTTGCCTGGATTAAAGAGGAAGCAAATTGAAAATAACAGCTCATTTAGCAAGAGATAGTCTGTGGCCTTTAATCTATTGTCTTGAAATGTTCCAAATTGTCAAAAGTTTCCTTGCTCTGGAATGATAGCAAGTGGTTCAGCTGGGAAGAGGGAGAAACTACAGCATTGTATTTATTTTTCCAGGCATGCATATCAAGATGGGATTGTCCAGAGAAGCTGCCATTTTACATTTCTGGTGCATGCTTGGCTTTCTCTTTACAGAAATGCCAGAAATGATTGTAACTTAGTGGAAAGGAGGAGATCGTTCTCTCTTTGAAATAATGCAGGCTGTTTTCAATTGGAAAAGGCAAAAGCTTGGGTAGCTTAAACATGCTTCCTTTGTTGTGGTTTTTGGGAGCATTGCAGTGGGACTAAAGATAGAGACAACAACTGTAATCCTAAAGACCAGTTGATTTTTTCAAAATCCATAAACTGAATAAATATTTTGAAAGACTAGAACAATATGGCTTGCAGCAAACTAGTGAAGCTTTTGACCCATCAAGCCCAATACAACAAAGTAAATACCTATGGTGGGTCTAGTATGTTGCTGATGTTGCTGCTGCTGCTGCTGCTGTAAGCCTTCAAGCCATTTGCAGCTGATGGAACCTTCTAGATTTTTCTTTGCAAGCTTTAAGAGGAAACCTGCTGTTCCTTTGAGGCTAGCTGGTGGGTTTCGAAGGCTAAATGAGATGTCAGAATCTCAAAGTGCATCTACACAGTAGAATTAATGCAGATTGACACCATCTTAACTGCCAAGGTTCAATGCTATGGAATCAGGGGAGTTGTTATTTGGGGAAACATCAGCCGTCTTTGGCAGAGAAAACCAAATGCCTGGAAAAAGACAATTTTGTAAGGCCTACACTCAAGACACTGCATCATGCTGACTCTCAAATCTCACTTTTTCCCCTTCATATGTTTGCCCCATCCCCTCAAAAGGTGAGTTTGGGTGCATGGATTGCAGACCAATAGTAAAGAACGTGGGGCTTTTTTCACCCCAGAATGCCCCATATAACTGAATCCAAACATTGCTTGGAAGTGAGTTTCAATGGCACAGTTTAGGCTCCAAGGGCATCCCCTGGTTACACTTAGCCTACCCTAGATGTGGACACATGGATGGTGAGTTGCATTCAGTTCAAGAGGTCAGAGTCGGTGCTGCTGGGAAATCTAATAACTGGATCCAGTCAATGTTTGATAGATTCTATAAACACCATTTTCTGTGGAGGAAAACCCACAGTATTTTGGGGGGACAATACCCTCATAACCAGCTGGCATTCTGTTGGTTACTCTCAACTGGAATAGACCTTTTCAGTCAATTATTGAATAGTGAATCAACACATAGATAAATGTCACTGATTCCTTTGGTCTATTTTAATTAGGACTAATATTATTTCAGCTGGGGTCTTCTTCACCAATTCCTGTAACACTTCAGGACATCAAAAGCCAGGGAAAAATTGCATAAAATTCTCATTGGTCTTTTATTCTTCCTGTTGAGGAGGTCTCCAACTATTGGAAAACCCATTTTCAATCTGAAATGGATTCAAACTACAGGAAAAGAGGATTTAACTAAATTTTAGGAAGGAAGAACATCCTGGTGGTAAAATCTGAACATGCTGCTTCAGAGTGTGGTGGAGTCTCCTTATTTATTTTATTTATTTATTTCCACCATTTATACCCCGCTTCTTCTCAACCCCTGAGGGGGGACTCAGAGCGGCCTCACAACGGCAATGATTCGATACCACACAATATACATATAATAAAAACAACAGTTAAGATTAAAATACATTAAAATACAACTAGAGTTAAAATACATTAAAATACAATTAACATTAAAATAAATAAATAAATAAATAAATAAAAATGCATCATGAACATTCACCACAGTTAAAACAGTATTCCATCCATAAGCATTAGATCTTATCCACCAGTTTGCCATCTCCCCAATCTCAGGTGCTGTATCGTGCTAAAGTGCAAATGCTTGGTCCCATAACCAGGATTTCACTCTTTTTCTGAATGCCAGGAGGGATGAAGCTGATCGAATATCAATAGAGAGTGCGTTCCACAGATGGGGAGCCACTACCGAGAAGGCCCTATCCCTCATCCCCACCAACCGCATTTGTGATGTAGGCGAGAGCGAGAGCAGGGCCTCCCCAGATGATCTTCTTTGGAGAGTGCTTTGATTGTGTGATTCTGCATGACATAATGGGATTAGACTGGGTGGCCCTTGTGGTCTCTATGATTCTCTCCTATGATTTGGGAATAAATGTTTATGAATATTCTTTTCATAATTCCTAATCTCCATGGTCAATGGTAAGAGATTCTGGGAGCAACAACCACATCTTTATAGTCACTATAACCTTAGGCCACGAAGAGGAGAGCCATAGTATTTGCCTTGGCAGCTCCAAGTCAAGTTTGCAGATCTCTTAGCAGTTGGACAGTGCCATATTTTGTTTAGGTTCCATGTCTTGGTTATATGGTCGGAGTAAAATGTTTTAATTGTACCTCTAAATCCTTTCCAATCCATGGCAACCCTAAGCTGAACCTATCACATGGCAAAATTTGTTTACTCTGAAGCTGTGAAAGTGTGATTTGCCCAAAGTTACCTGGTGGGTTTTATGGCCAAGTTGGGGTTTATACCAGGTTCGTTGTCCACCTCTTAAAGCATTACACCACACTGACATGCTGTAAAACAGCATGTAAGTTTTTGTGATGCTTCGTGTGGGGAAGAGAGCTGACGTGAGATCAGACAGTTTGTGGAAAATGCTATCCTTTCAATGTTTCTCTCATGTTCTGGAAAATCAGCAGCCACTCGATAGCAGCAGCTATCAGCTTTCTCATGTCAAGCCCATGCTGAGCCACAGGAGACGGGACTGTTTTTTGTGTGGCTGGAGTTCTTACACCTTCTGTGTTGTTGTTTTCCCTCCACAGATTACAACACAGCAGCTCTAGGGGAATGGAAATAGTGCCCCACATTGTCTGTCCCTTCTAACAGCAGGAAAAAGCTGCTGAGCCACAAAGGAGTCAGTCTGGCTGCTTTCGGCTGAGCGGCTCTCTGGGGCAGATAAGTAAACAGCCGGGAAGCTCTCTGACATAAATTACTGCAGTCCTTGACAGCGGGGACATTGACCAGGGTCGCCTGATAAGGGGCGGGGGTGGCTGAGCCTTGCTTCTCCGCCTTTCCTATTTGCCTGCTTCACAAGAACTGTCACCAGGGGAAAAGAATAGACACTTCATAGGCAACCGTCCAGGCCCCTGGGTGTTCCCATCACCTTCAAGAGAGAAGGCGGCATTGTCAGAATGGTCTAAGCCAGCTGTTCGCTTTTTCCATCACTTGGTTCTTGGCAGCTCCAAGAGGGTAGATGTGATGTCACTGGTTTCCACAACCCTGGCCTGTCCAGAAATATTTCCCTGACTTGCTTGGCCATTTTTGGAGTATTTTCATGCACCATACCAGAGCTCAAACTACACCTCCCCAACATGGTACACACCATTATTATATTATGTTTATTTATACCCCTCTTTTCTCTCCAACAAGGAGGCTCAGAGCGACTTACATTAAAAGCCTTTCAGTACAGTTTAAAGTCTACAAATATACAAACATTAAAACAGAATGAAATATAAATGGTATTTAAAAATTTACAATTAAAAACCATAAAAACATAATTGAAGCTAGAAGTTTTGGTGTTCTTGTCAGGCCCAACTTCTACAACCAATAGTCAAGGACAGTGGTGTCATATAGATATGGTTGCCAGGTCTTAGTGCTTGGTCCCAAGTCTCTAGTTTCCATGGGTCATCTCCACACAGGAGGTAAAGGTGCAAATTCTCCATTTTGGGTAGGCTCTGCATCCAGGATGAGGGAGTCTTACTACAAACTTGCTAGAGTTTTTGAAAGCTCAATTGATTTGTTGATGTAACTTGCAAAAACTCTCCAAGGGATCTCTATATTTACTTACTTAACATCTTCCTTCCTTCCAAGTCATTATGGTCACCAGGACTCACCCTTTGCTCTGTTGTCCATTCAGCTTCTGGCTGAAAGCATGTAAACTAGAATAAATGTTGTGGATCCTGTCTCCCTGACACCATTTTAATTGTCATGCTTGAATATTATGAAATCATGAGAATTATAGCTTTACAACATCATTAGCTTTCTCTGCCAAAGAATGCTGGTGCCTCAGCAATCTACAAATTCTGTAATATTGAGCCAGTTAAAGTGGTGTCAAGCTTCATTAATTCTACACGTAGATGCACCCTGAGAAGGAACCGGCTTCTCATTTCACCTTGATATTGGAACAGTTCCTTTGGCCAAGATTTCCTTGTGCATGTGTGTGTTTCAGTGACAATCAGTGAAGAACTGTGGTTGGTACTTAATACATGTTTAATGACATTGCCAAGGATTGTCACCAGGTCTGGAGTCTTGACCTGGAAATCTCAGGGTTTGGTGTGATACTGAATTAGCAACTTTAGGTATAGGGATAAGGTCTATTGAAGCACTGGGGTTTTTTTATTAGCTGGACAATACTGTTAACATCATTCATTTCAGCTTTTCTGGTTCCTCTGAATTGAATCATATTCTCAGAATAGCTGTAGGGGACAGATTTTTCCAGTTTCAACATAATATCATATGAATTATCTGTTGAATATTGTTAAGTATGTTATAGTGGCTTTGTTCTGAATACACAACTAAGGGATCATAGTTTCACAAGACCTGATAATAATGGGACTGAAAACTGCAAGAACTGGATGGATTAAGACAAGTATCTGTGTTTTTGAATTCTCCCTGGAGATGCATTTTTTCAGCAAATGCATATTTTGCCTGTTATAAAACAAAGTGTTTCTGTATTTAACACCCATTAACTTTATAAAGGACACATGCCTAAAGAGAATGAATCAGGTTGTTGATAACAAATCAATACCACGGTCTATCTCATTCTGGGACAGTCATGATGAATATGTGCTTTTCAAAATCGTACCACGCCAAAGCTGGCCAAGAATGTTGGAAGTTGTAGTCCAAATAATTTGGAAGATACCAAATTGGGGAAGGTGTTGAAGGCCCATGACAGGATCTCACGTCTTTTTTTAAATCAGTGGAGGGTGAGTAGAATGGATTGCAATGTATGCCATTTTCTTGATCTAAATTTGACTTGCAAAAAGTTAACAGCTCCACTGGAGGAAATGCACAATTACCTGTACAGTTAGGAGCCCCCGGTGGTGCAATGGGTTAAACCCTTGTGTTGGCAGGATTGAAGACCGACAGGTCAGAGGTTTGAATGCGGGGAGAGCGTGGATGAGCTCCCTCTGTAAGCTCCAGCTCCCCATGCAGAGACATGAGAGAAGTCTCCCACAAGGATGGTAAAACATCCTGGTGCCCCTAGGGTAGGGGTGCTCACACTTTTTCAGCATGCGAGCTACTTATAAAACAACCAAGTTAAAATGATCTACCTACTCACTACAAAAATGTGAAACATATAACACAATATCTGCTTTGAACTAGGTTTTCTGAGTCCACATTGTCCTTGCAGATGGCCAATACTCTCACATCAGAAGTGACTTGCAGTTTCAAGTCACTCTTGACACACACACACACACACACACACACACCTGCACAGTTTTCCTAACAGAGTACATAGAGATTCAATAATTGATAAAGTTAGCCTTCATGCTTCCAGGGAAGTACTCCTGATTCAATTTCCTTTGAAGCCATCTACAAAAAGTAATAAATAAAAGCAAGAAATCTGATCATAGATCCTTTGTATCTTGTTTAGATTGGTGCTGAAGCAGTCGTTTTAAAAGATGGAATAAAGAAAGATGTGCTTGCACAGTTGGTTCTTTGCTTGCTGTGAATTTAGCTATGGTTTGTGTATGTGTACCTTCAAGTAGCTTGTCAGCTTACAGTGATCCCATGAATTTCATGAGGTTTATACGGGGCAATAGGCAAGGAATAGGCAAGGAATACTCAAAAGTAGTTTTTTCTAAATCTTTCTCTACAGTGTCTGGTACAATGTCGTATTTAATAGTAATCTCTCTTCCAAGTACTAAATCTAGCTGACCATGTTTAACTTTCAAGATTAGATGGGATCTGGTTCCTTTAAATATGCATTATGGCTAGCATTTTAATCACAAACAGATATTTGCCTTTTTGTTGGTCTGTCTATCTACCTACTTACCTTATTTCTTCGATTCTAAGGCCTTCAATTGTAAGACAAATAAGTTCAGTACCTCCAATAGGAAATAAAACCTTTATTTTTATATAAGAAAAGCACTGGTGATTGTAAGATGCACCACATTTTAGAGATGTTTATATAGGGGAAATACATCTTAGAATGGAAGAAACAGGGCATCTGTCTGTCTGTCTGTCTGTCTGTCTCTCTCTCTCTCTCTCTCTCTCTAAAAAGTAAAGGTTTCACCTTGACATTATGTCTAGTAGAGTCCAATTTTGAGGGGTGGTGCTCACCTCAATTTCAAAGTCAAAGAGCAGGCGTTGTCTGTAGACGCCTCCAAGGTCATGTCGCTGGCATGACTGCATGGAGTGCAGTTACCTTCCCGCCAAAGTGGTACCTATTGATCTACACACATTTGCATGTTTTTGAACTGCTAGGTTGGCAGATGGTGGGGGTAACAGCAGGAGCTCACCCCATTCCCCAGATTCGGAGCCCTGACAGCAGTTCAGCAATTTAACCCACTGTGCCACCAGGCATTTCTCTCTCTCTATACATAAAATATTCATATGCCTCATTACTTTACCATCTTCCCCACAAAATATTTTTAAAGTTCCCAAATTTTGACATGGATTGTTAGTTGAAGTTTATAAACTAATGATGACACTGGCTTCACCCACAGACTTTTTTTGTAGTGTTCTTTTCCTCTTCAAGATTTACATATTCCGGGAGTAAATTCAGTAAGTCAGTCAAAGAAGGTGGTTTGGGGTTTTTTTTTTCCAGTCTGGAAAGTGCATAGTAAATACATTCCTTGCTGAACCACAATTAGCTAAAACCACGAATGTGTCCCAGCATACCATGGGGTTGCATCGGAGAACCTATTTAATGGTAACTTCCATGGAAAGCATACCATAGAATAGCCATGGGCAGTGTTTCCCAACCAGTGTGCTGTGGCACACTAGTGTGCCATGAGCAATCATCAGGTGTGTCGTGGGAAATTGGAACCTCCAATACCCTTTCTTCCCCCACCTGCCGAACACTTTTTCCCAAGCAAACCCTTTCAGTACTTCCTGTTGGTAATGAGAGTTCAATATGCCAAGATTGGTTCAATTCCATTGTTGCAAGAGTTCAGGATGCTCTTTGATTGTGTGTTAACTATAAATCCCAGAAACTGTAACTCCCAAATGTCAAGGTCTATTTTCCCCAAACTGCATCTGTGTTGACATTTGGGCACATTGAGTATTCATACCAAGTTTGGTCCTGATCCAACATGGTTTGAGTCCACAGTGCTCTCTGGATATAGGTGAACTACAACTCCAAAACCCAAGGTCAATGCCCACCAAACTCTTATAGTATTTTCTCTTGGTTATGGGAGTTCTGTGTGGGAAGTTTGTGTCTTTCTGCTATTCCTGCCAGGGTATCTATGTTGTGTTCATCTAAACAGGCCCAGGTTTCACACTGAGTGTATAAATCAGTAGTTACTGAAATGGACATCCAAGTGCCACCTCTGTGTTGATGGAGGCAGGCAGGATTTCCCCGGGTACTGGTTGTGGGGGGTCGGGAGCAGGTGAGGGTTTTGCCCTCCTTTCTGCTAGAGATCCCTGTGTACAACTAGTGGGCCACTGTGTGACACAGAATGCTGGACTAGATGGGCTGCAGCCCGATTCAGCATGGCTCTTCTTATGTTCTTATGTTCTTATGTTCTTAAATACGTTCAAAAACATATTAACTATATGTATTACTGTTTTAGAGTGTCATTTTGTGTCATTTTGGTTGGTGGTGTGCCCCAAGATTTTGGAAATGTAAAAAATGTGCCACAGCTCTAAAAAGGTTGGGAAACACTGGCCTAGGGGACCTAGCACACCATTTTCCTGGATGTGGATCAGTGAAACCATGAACCTCAGCTATGTTCTTTTTCTCAGCCATATTGTTTTGATGTTTACAATTGTGATTGTTTTTATATTTTATCTGCTGTTTTTAATTGATTGTGTTCTACTTGTAATTTTTGGGCTTGTCACTTGTAAGCTGCCTCAAGTCCCCTTGGGGAGATGGTTGACTGAGTATAAAAATAAAGTTGTTGGGGGAGGAGGGGTAGGGAAGGGGGGGAGGAGTTGGGAGAAAATAATAAATGAAAAGAAATATGAACGAATCTGTAAAGAATGGGAAGAGAAAATATAGAAAAATGTTTATGATAATGCATGTTAACAATGGATAATGATTATTTGTTCAAATATGTTTATTTTCAATAAAATATTTGATTTAAAATAAAATAAAATGAATGCACATCCATCTTTTAAAAAGTTGTTGTTGTTATTGGATAATGAAACCGTGGATATGGATAGGGGGCTTTCTGAACTTGGTGATCACGTGATCCAGTATTATGAGTAGATGCCTGTATTTACATCAGGCACAAAATGCCAATCCTGTGCTCTTCTATTCTCCCAGCTTAAGTGACTGCATGATCCATCTCTTCCTGAAGTCAACACAGGATCATAACATTTTTTATGGCTAGCATTGTGTGCAATGGTGAGACAGAAGCTTTTTCTCTGTTTCTCCCTGGAACAGACAAATAGCCCTTTCTCTTTTCCTTCCCAGAAAGGAGGAATTGCTCCGAGTGAGGGCCCTATAATAAAGAGCCATATTATTACTTCCAAAGTCCACCCTCTCTTTTAAGGTGTTATTAGATCTGCAGGTGGAAAGTTTCCTGAGTGTTTGAACCCAACCAAGCCAAGTGAGGGAAAATCTACAGCCTCTCTTTCAGCTTTCAGAGTCCAAATGCAAAGTTCAGATGGAATGTACCTGGACCTGCCAACTCAGAAAAGGGACTTTGGGCAACTCAAAGAAAAAAGTGGATTAATTTGATGTTCTTTTCCCCAAGGAGCACTTCAATTAGCTCTGCGTCTTCTGCATGTGACAGCTTCACCCAGTTGATAAGTGGGAACAGGTTCAGGCTCGTGTTGGTTAATCAATATATGTATCCAAAGCGATGGGATTCTGGAGCCAGGTTGTACTGTATGCTCAAATGAATAATTGTGCTATTAAAACAAGCCAGCGCTGGTGGTTCTTTTGGCAGAAAAGGGATATAAGTGATATAATTAGAGGTGGGCTGAACTTTTTCAGTGACTGTGAATATCTCCTTGAGAAAGGAGGGGAACTTTCCTTGTGAGCATGATTTTACCTAGTGGCCTGAACTACATCCACACTATAGAATGAATGCAGATTGCCACCATTTTAACTGCTGCGGCTCAATGCTATGAAATCATTGGAGTCATAGTGAATTGATGACATTTGCATTTTCTGGAATAACACACAGATAGGGATATCTTTATCTATCAGCTTGTATCAATTTCTGGATTTCATGGTACTGTCCTTGAATTATAGAAGAATTGTTTATAGTGCATAACAACATGAGTATTCGTTAAGTAAATATTTTAAAATATAATGGACTATAGGCCCTCCTCATTTTGCAGAGTGGGGTATCCTATGAGCCTTACACTGAGGGCCTTCTCGGTGGTGCCCCCTTGGCTCTGGAACTCCCTCCCTAAGGAGATCAGACAAGCACCCACCTTGTCCATCTTCCATAAGGACTTAAATAGAAGATCAGCTGCTCTCCTCTCCTTGCCTTGTCTTTTATTCATGTTGTATTTGGAAATGGTCACATGACTGGTCAAATAAATAAATAAATAAATATTTTTCATCTTCTATAAGGACTTAAAGGCTTGGATGTTCCGTTGTGCCTTTGATTAGGCAGCTCACCGGAAAACGGTCTCAACCCTATTTAAGCTTCTGCACTTTAGTTCGGCCCACCTCCCATTAATCTCAACACATTATGACCAAAGGTATTTATTTATTATTTATTTATTTGCAGTATTACTATTTATATTCCAACCTTCTCACCCCGCAGGGGTCTCAAGGCAGATTACAATGTACATATACATGGCAAGCATTCAATGCCATAGACACATAACATATATAGACAGACACTCAGAGGCTATTTAACATTCCAGCTTCTGGCCACCAGGGGAGTTGTCGCTTCCTCATTCTTTGCATACTTCCTGGAGATTTTTATGGCCTTATAAATCAGTTAAATTACCCTCCCACAAAGTGGTACCTAAATTTCCTACTTGACAGATGCAAGTCTTTCGGGCTGCAAAGGTCGACAACAAGCTACACAATTTTGGTTGGGAGCTCACTCCGACCTGGGCTGGCTTCGAACTCATGACCTTTCGGTCAGTAGTGATCTTAATGCAGCTGACTCCCAGCCAGCTGCGCCACAGTCCCGGTGTATTCCCTGTAGACTGGCACATTTGAATTTTTGCACTTTCCTTTGGCTCTACTTAGGAATTCACTGCAATTCCCTGTTCCAATTCTGTTTTCAGCCATGATATTGTGTTTATGATGTTGCTATTGTGATTGTATTATGTTTTTATTTGATTGTTTTTATATGTGATTTTGAGCTTGTCCTCTTGTAAGCCACCCCGAGTCCCCTTGGGGAGATGATGGCAGGGTATACAAATAAGGCTATTTTTAATGTATTAATACCTGCGAATGTAAAGGGCTCAAAGTACTATTTATTTTGGTGTATGACAACGGAGGCGATTACAGAACAGATCTTAACCTCCTTTGAGACTGAGAGCAGTCAGAGAAAGGAGTGTCTTCCAATCCTTTGCTTATCAGGGGTTTTCATCTTGCGATAAGTATTCTGTGTTTTTGTCTCTTCACACCCTCCAATTCCTCCTCTCTTGTGCCAAGAAATATAAACCAGGCTGGCTCAGAATTCTCTCTAAAAACAATTACCAAATAGTTTAACTAGACACTCTTTATTTGCTTCCTATGTCATTCCCAGTTCTCCACAAACCATTTGCTGTCCACTTCCTTGCCCCCTTCCACCCTTCCTTTTTATTTTTTTTAATAGAGCTCTGCTTTCTTTTTAAATCTTCTGTGTATTTCCCAAGGTGTTTGAACATTTTAGTGTCCCTTCTGTTTCGTGCCAGGGATCCTCATCCTTCGGCATTCTTGTTGCATCTTTTGAGAAGAGAGAAATGACTCTGGATTTTTTTTGGTGTTGATCTGTTCAATTGCTTATTAAACAAATCTTCAAATCTTTATCTGCAGATGATTTCCTTTACATATCAAAATTTCAATCAAAATCATTTCAGGCAATTTTGTATGCTTACTCCACCTTCTTCTTTGATATCTTCTTGGGGAATCTGAGCTGTTAGGCGCAAAAATAACCCTCAGTTATTTTCCACCAAAATATAGCAGAGTACCAGGAGTAAACTCCTTTGTTGTAATTGTTTATTCGTTTAGTCGCTTTTGATTCTTCATGACCTCATGGACCAGCCCATGCCAGAAGCTCCCTGTTGGCCATCACCACCCCCAGCTCCTTCAGAGTCAAGC